>OU015743.1:57001079-57011643 GCA_907169655.1 Acomys percivali | reverse complement strand
GAGAGAGAGAGAGAGAGAGAGAGAGAGAGAGAGAGAGAGAGAGAGAGAGAGAGAGAGTCTCTGAGTATCACTATATTCATTCAACAGAAGAGGTAAAGGCCATAATGAGGTCCCAGAACCTGGGTCAGAGTCACAGTGGGCAGTAGATCCAAAGCTTTGTAAAGATATTTATTTTTTGGTTTTTTTTTTTTTTTCTAATCACCTCTCTAGCTCCCAAGTAAGTGAGACAGAAACGTATAAGATTTATTCATAAGCTTTTAGTACCATAACTGGGCAGATATCCATTTATACTGATCCTCCATGCTAGTCTTATTATTTCCCAGCCATGTTCCCCAAGTTACTTGCCAGATCAGTCCTGCCCAGGCTGTTTCTGTTCCATCAGGCCATGTCCTTTCTCTACATCATCATCTTTCTTCTCTTCCTTCCTCTCTTCCTACCTCATGGTCCCTACCTGAGACCCCAAGACTGAAAACTGAAGTTCTGCCTACTTTTCTCTCACCCAGCTATAGACTGTCCAGCTTTTTTATTAAGCAACATTGATCAATGTGTGTAAAAATGCCCTCCTCCAGACTGCAACCAGATATTAGGGGCTCAGAATTCAGTATTTGAATACACAGAATGCCAGACCAACCCCTAACAAAGCTCCAATTTGGTCGCCTTGGTCACCCTGAAACTGTCTTCAGCCCATATTCAACCAATACTCACAGTCCAGTCATTTTTCATTTGTAAATATCTGTTTTAGTTTTTGTTTGTTTTTTTGGGGTTTTGTTTTTTGTTTTTTGTTTTTTCCAGGACAGGGTTTCTTTGTGTAGCCTTGGCTGTCCTGGACTCCTTTTGTAGACCAGGCTGGCCTTGAACTCACAGCAATCCGCCTGCCTCTGCCTCCCGAGTCCTGGAATTAAAGGCGTGTGTCACCATGTCCAGCCCATTAATTTTTTTTTATAACTAGAACTGACAACCATGACATGGGGCCTGAGTAGAGGAAGAAGGTCACTGGGGGCATGACCTTCAGGACGTCCCTAATCCCTTGTTCCTACTACTCTGTGTTTCCTGTCTTCTACATGACCTCCCCATCCACAGTAGAATGAAGGCTTTGAAACTGTGACCAAAATAAATAGTTCCTCTCTGTAAACTGTCTTCTCAAGAATTTTGGTCACCAAGATACATGACCATCTCTTAAAGAGGAGGAAACTGAGTCAACTAATTTGTTCCCAGTTCATGCATTGGTTTGTTTGTTTTTTCATTGTTATTAATTTGGTGTCCCCCTCCCCCCAACAGGGTTCCACTAGGTAGCCCAGGGTGACCTGAAATTCACTTATATAGACCAGGCTGGCCTGGAACTCACAGAGATTCCCTTGCCTCTGCCTCCCGGTGCTGGGATCAAAAGCATGTGTCACCACCGCTCAGCTGTGGTACAAATAATTTTCCAGTAAAACAAGTACCAACACTTTTGCCTGTGTGTGAAAGTTTTCATATTTCATAACCAACCATATACCTTACCCTTGGCTGTGGTTTGAATGTGGAATGTCCTTCACAGGCATTTGAATACTTGATTGCCCCCTGGTGGTGCTGTTTGGGGAGGTTGTAGAACCTGGCTGGAGGAAGTGGGTCCCTGTATTGTAGTCCCACTTCCTGCCCCCTCTCTGCCTCCTCACCCTGGTTGTTTGCTGTGCCATCATCAGCCTCCCAGTCCTGTTGCCATGTCTTACTAACCATAATGGACTGAGGAGTTTGTACCCCTCAAACTTGGGAGAATAAACCCTTCTGCCCTAGGTTGCTTCTTATTGAGTATTGTATCGCAGTAATAAAGAAGGTTGGAAAATATGTCAAAGCCAAGCACTACTGAAATGTTAATTTTACAAACCATAAAAGTAATGGTGTTTTGGTTTTTCTTTTCTTTTTTTGGTTTTTGGTGTTTTTCTTTTGGGGGGGGGATTGCTGTGTACAGTAATAGTCTTCTGAATTAATTGGAAGAGAAAAAACGTTAAAAGATAAAAATTAGATGACTGGGCTAGGGGCAGTCCAGCTCAGAGGTAGCTTGCCTAGTATGTGCAAGGCCCTATATTCATCACCAGTACTACAATAAACAAACCAGAAGGCTAGGGTGAGTGCACTAATATCAAACAGCATACATTTCACAGGAAGAAGTATGAACACAGAGAGTGCGATCTCTGGGGTGGGGTTAATTTATCAAGATGATAAAAGTCATAAATGCTTACGTTCAAATAGAAAGGTTCAAAGTCCATGAAGCAAACTGACAGAATCTCTGTCGCCCACTCCCGGTTTGCGTGCGGTGTGAGCTCTCGGCTGTTCCTACTGCCGAGCTTCAGCTCTGCCACCCTGAACTGGAGCTCTCTGGAAGTGTACATCTAATTGTTTGCTTTTATAAGTCACTTTTGATCTGGTGTTATCACAGCAATAGAAAAGGAGCTAATTCAGATGCTGGGCCAGAGGGGAACCTGTCTGGAGTTACGGAGAAATCTGGGGAGGATTCATAACTTGTCAGATGATCTTGAAGAGGGCAGGGACTGAGCTAATGATGCTGGGGGGACAAGGACTGCTTACACATTCAAACCAAAACCTCATGTGACGGTCATACGAGTGGGGGCCAGGGATCATCAGGGGCCCGCCCCTTCCTTCTCCCCAGTGTGACCCATTGACTCAGCCTCCTTTTTCTGTGTGTTAGAACATCTTCCCACTTGCCGTGGTCCACATGCTATGGCTGCTGTGTCCCCTGGAGGAGCATCCTCCTGTCAGCCTTGCTTTCCAGCCTGTGGAGTAGGACTCCGGGCCCCTCGCCAGCACGTCTGGGGTTCGTTAGTCTCTTCTGGAGAGTGATGGACAGGCTCACAACAAGCACGTCCTGGAGGAGGTCATCGAGGCTGGGAAGTTCCTTTCCTGCTTGTCACAAAGAGAAAGACATGGAGGAAGAGCAAAAAGAAAAAAGAAAAGAGAAAAAAGAAAAAAGAAAAAAAAAGAAAAGAAATGATCCTGGAGCAATGGGATAATCATGCTAAATTAAGAACAAAAACAGACAAACAAACAAAAAACCAGAGCGAGAACCAAAGGGCTCTCTCTGCTTGCTATGTCATAGTCAAAATATAAGACAAAGCTTTAGTATAAAAGGCAGAAATGCCAAGCTTCAGAAGAGAATGAGAAATCGCATGTTTGCTTAGTGGTAATGGGGGAGGGGGAGGGCTTTCTGTTTGCTGAGTATTCTCTCCCGAGCTACCCCCCAAGGTCAGAAGGTTTTAAATGAGACAAATCCAGAAAGAGAGAAAAAAAAAAAAAAAAAAAAAAAAGATTAAATTGATTGAGAGCTGAAGTCAGGGGAACAAGGAGTTCAGGACCATCCTCAGCTGCATGGATAGTTCGAGGCCAGCCTGGGCTGGGTGACAAGACATAAATTGAGTGTCTGATCTTTAACGCTTGTCTCCTGTCTCTGTCGGCCAGCCTTGGCATCACCTCCCTCTCAAGCCACCCAGCTGCCCTTAGTAGAAACCATCTTTGACAATGCCTAAGTCTATCTGGCACACTGCTGGCATGCTGCTGGTAAAGCCAGTCCACAGAGCCCACAACACAGCAGTCTTAGGCTCTGCAGATAACTCAGAGGCAGGGATTCAACTCTGCCAGGTCTCTGGCCTTCTCATCTTCTGAAATCACTTCTGTTTGGTTGGTTGGTTTGGTTTTTTGAGACAGGGTTTCTCTGTATAGCCCTGGCTGTCCTGGACTCGATTTGTAGACCAGGCTAGCCTCCAACTCACAGCAATCCACCAGCCTCTGCCTCCCAAGTGCTGGGATTAAAGGCGTGCGCCACCACCGACCGCCTGAAATCACTTCTGAACTAGGTGTGTGTGTGTGTGTGTGTGTGTGTGTGTGTGTGTGTCTGGCGGCCGCTGTCTACGCGGCGGATGACTCTGTGCTCAGCTATTTCCTCGTGGCCTTGTCGTTCTGGTTCCTCTGAAGCAGCTGTCTAGAGATCCTAGGAGTGATAGGGCCCTCCTGCGTCCTTTCGTTATTTCAAGGGGAATCTGTCAGCAAAATGGAGCAGAGAACTAAGTGGAGGGATTCAGAATCCCTTACCCAGCATCTCAAGTGCCTTCAAGTCAGCCGGCACCAGTGTCTACTCTACTCCCGTGTGGAAGATGTAGAAAGCAGTGCATTTGCTGGACATGGGGGAGGAACAGTGAGGGTGGTGTGTGGCTCCCCACTGACCTCCTGGATACATGTAACTTTATTATTTATTTGTTTGTGTTTGTTTGCTTATTTTAGTTTTCAAGACACGGTTTCTCTTTGTAGCTGCCCTGGCTGCCCTGGACTCTCTTTGTAGACCAGGCTGGCCTCAAACTCACAGAGAGTCTCCTGCCTCTGCCTCCCGAGTGCTGGGATTAAAGGCATGTGCCACCACGCCTGGCTATATCTAAACTCTCAATACTGCCGGCTCTGGCCAGGTGTGGTGGCACAGATCTGACCTACAATTTGGGTTGTACACTGAGACCCTGTCTAACGGACAATGGTCTAACGACCAAGTGTGTGTTAATTTAAAGACTGTATGGCTGGACATGTTTGTGGTCACAGCACTTCAGGGGTGGACACAGGGAGCTCAGAACTTTAAAATTGTTCTCAGCTACACAGGGAGCCCTCAACCAGCAGAGGCTTTAGGAGAGCAGGAGAGCTTGTCTTAAAAATAAAAAAGATAAAGACCTCACTATGCAGACCAGCTTGGTCCTTAACTCACAGAGCTTTACGTACTTCTGTTTCCCAAGTGCTGGGAATAAAGGCGTGTACTACCATGTCTGGCCCAAATAAATGTATTTTTTAAATATAAGTGTATGAGGCCGGCACGGTGTCTCAGGCTTTAATCCCAGCACTTAGGGAGGCAAAGGCAGGCGGATCACTGTGAGTTCCAGGCCAGCCTGGTCTAGAAAGCAAGTCCAGGACAGCCAAGGCTACACAGAGAAACCCTGTATCGAAAAATGAGAGCACCTTTAGTCCCAGCACTTGGGAGGCAGAGGCAGGCCGATTGCTGTGAGTTCAAGGCCAGCCTGGTCTACAAAAGCGAGTCCAGGACAACCAGGACTGTTACACAGAGAAACCCTGTCTCTAAAAACCTAAAAACAAACAAACAAACAAACAACCCAAAAACATTAAAAAAAAAAAAAAAGAGCTGGAGAGATGGCTCAGAGGTTGGGGGCACTGACTGCTCTCCAGAGGTCCTGAGTTCGATTCCCAGCAACCACAGGGTAGCTCACGACCGTCTATAATGCGATTTGGTGCCCTCTTCTGGCGTGCAGGTGTACATGCAGGCAGAGCACTGTATACCTAATAAATACATTTGAAAAAAGAAAAAGAAAAATGAGAGCAAATTGTCCTTGTAATTTGTGAATCAGTTCATTTCAGCCCCTATTTATCAAAATAGTCTAAAAATTTGACGGTGTGTTTTAAACTGATTACTTTGGAGTGTGGGGGTGCACCGCCACCCTGTGTAGAGGACAACTTTCAGGACTGGGTTCTCTCTTTCCACTGTGTTGGTTCCAGGAATCCAACTCAGAGCTTCGAGTTTGGCCGCAAGTGCCTTTACCCACTGAGCTGCTTCTCCAGCCCTATGGAAAAGCCTTAAATCGAATCTTCCGCAAGGACTTCCAAAGCCTGTGGCTCAAGGCTCTGCCTTGTCTTCGTGCTCTTCTCAGGGGTGAGGGCCTGAAGCAGTCTCTCCAGTGTCAGGTGTGTACTGTACTAAGATTAGGGAAGCGAAAGGCTGCTGAGAGCTGAAGAAACTGACAGACCCCAGAGGATGGACTAGGAGGGTCAAATCAACTCAGTCCCTGATGAGGGAACAGTGAGCAAGTCCAGGAACCTTTGCGGAATCGCGTTTGATAGGAGGAGCATGGGATAAAGTCAGAGCGGTCGGGATCCAAGTCTGGAGCGGGGCGTTTGGGTTGGTCTCAAAGGCAGTGGAGGCCAAAAGCACAGAACCCTAACCCGGATCCGAGGCTGGCTGTGGGCACCTCCCTCTGTCGGCTGTAGCTGGAGGGCTGGCAAGTGTTAGGTTACAGTCTGGGGACGCCCAGCGGGAGAGTGTAGGAAGCAGCGGTGAGAGCGCGGTGTCATCTCAGAGGTGAAGAGCGCGGAGGATAGGGAAGGGGGCTGGTGCCGCCGGAGACTGAGCCTGGAGGGTACCCGCCCCTGGCGGCGCCGGAGGGAACCGTACCTCACCCGGCCAAGTGAGCACAGCAGTCATGACGCAGCTGTGGCTCATGAGTCGGGGGTGACCACGAGGAAGGCTCCGGCTCCCCAAAGTCGCGCTGCCGCACTTTCAGCTCCTGGAAAGAGGTACGCTCAGAGCCGGCGATCGCGTCCACGTCTGGACCGCCCTAGCTAGCGGCGGAATCCCACCGGGCCAAATGAATTCTAGGGGTGGCCCCCCGCGCCTCCGCCAACAGCTGCTGTTGCCTTATAAGGCGGGGCCGGGCGGCGCCGGGGGAGTGGCCGCCCCTGCCCCTCCCGGCGCCGGCCAGCTGCTGGGACCCGCTACCCAGCGCAAGTCAGCGTTGCAGTCGCGGAGCCGAGGAGTGCACACGGCTAGCCATGGGAAAGTCGGGTAAGCTACCCGGACGTCCAGCCGGGGTGCAGGGTTTGCTCCAGGGCCCTTGCAGTCACCCTGCCCCGCCTGGCGACTGGTCCCCTGGGAGCCCCTTTCAGGTCCCCGCCGCTCTCGCTGCAATGAGGGACCCCTGGGTGAGGGATGGAGAGCGTGCGGAGCGAAGCGCCTAGAGGCGCTGCTGGGACGGTTTCTGGTTCAACCAGAAAGCGGAGGTAGCGGTAAGAACGACGGGAGGGAAAGAAAGAAAGACGGGGGGGGGGGGGGGGGGGGGGGGCGATGGAGGGTCCCTCTGGTTGAGAGCCAGGTATTGCGTCAGGGAGGGTTTCCAAGCACCGTTGGGGGATAGCTGTCTGAGTCGGCCGAGGCGTGGCTATGCTTTGTTACCAGAGGAGGACAAAGTTACAGTTGGAAAGTCACCAAACTGACAGCATCCCAGGCTGCGAAGCAGCTAGTCCGATCCCACCCAACGAAAAGCAGCTCTAAGAAACCTTTTCGTTCTCTTCTGCCTCATTTCCTGGGTCCCTTCTGTGCCAGGTTGGGTGCGGTGCAGACCCTCTGGCTCCCTCTGTGATCTTTGCCTTACTGCCTCCTGTTCTCACTACCGCGGCTGTAAGGTTTACGTTTCTGATAAGCAGTTTTCCTGTCGCTCCCTGCCTGACACCTTCCACCCCGTTGTGAGGCCCTCTGGCCACTGGCACATCCCCTTTGCCACACAGCTGTGCTGGCAGGGAGGCACGCGGGTCACTTCCTCTGGGTGCCCCAGTCCAGTCTTCACCACTCCCGCCATCCTCCCTGAAACTCTCCCCATCTGTGCTCAACTCCTGTGAAGGGGATCCCATCCTTAGTCTCTCCCTCCTCCTTCTGAGGGACAGGCCACACCCTGTATCGTTTCTAGTCACCCCCTCCTGCACAGACAAGGGACAGGTGTTGGGCAATAGATCTTCGCCCCGCTCTCCTCCCCTGCCTTCTCCCTCCTGGGGCGGGGGGCAAGGCTTTCTATTCTCTGGGACACCATTCTTCCCTCACAGGAGACTCTCTGTAGCAGTGGTTCTCAACCTTCCTGACACTGAGACTCTTTAATACAGTTTCTCATATTCTGGCGATCCCTAGCCATAAAAGTACTGTCATAACTATAACTTTGCTACTGCTACGAATCATAATGGAAATAGCTGATATAGGACTCCCCTTGAAGGGGTGGCGACCCACAGGTTGAGAACCTCTTAATGGAGTTGCTGGGCTATCCACTCCAGAAAGGACGGTTGAGTCCTTTCTTGGGTCTGTTCTTGAGGACCTAGACTCAAGAAGTGCATGAGAAGTAGCCGTCCCCAGCCTGACCCTCACCTGCCTTTCCTCCATCTTTACTGAGAGGCCTGGCTTTCAATGCTGGCCCTACTAATCATTTGTTATGTGATACTAAGTAAGGCTTTTTCCCCTTCCTCCATGACTCAGTTTACCCATCTGTACAAAGAGGGGGGACCATATGATCCTTTGCAGTGGAAAGGAAGAAAATATCATGCAATTGAAAGAATGAGATAAAAGGTGGTGATGGGACAAATGAAAGCTTTTTGAGATCTGTACTTGAAAAATTAACTTCTTCCTCTCTATACAGTCCAGGGATTCTCTAAAGCCACATTTCATCTTATTAATATTTATTGTTACTATTATTACTTTAAGACAAAGTCTCACTTATGTACCTCTGTCTAGCCTGAAACTCACTATGTAGACCAAAGTGGTCTGAAACTCACAAAGATCCACCTGCCCCTCTTATGCATGCCACCTGCCCCGCCCTAAGATACATTGTTTCCAGCTCCTGCTATAAGATCTAATTTTCTAGAACTGCACATGTGCCATCCCCTCCTACCCGTTCCTCCCCATCTCGCTCCATGTCTCCTCCCTCCTACCCTCTGTCCCCTCTTCTAAGCTGTGGGCCTGGTGCAGTGGGGGAAAGGCCCAGGAGGGGGTGGGAAATGACCCAAGCCCCAGGTCCACAGGTGAAGGAAGGTGGAGGAAGCACAGGAGAGAGGCCTCATCGGTGAGGGGCTCCGTGGAGGAGTCCAAACAAAGTGGCCGGATCTAGAGGGCTGTGCTTTTTACAGGATGCGGTGCCACTGAACATGGTAGCACCAGAGAGGAGAGAGGGTCCAAAGAGAGGGAGTGAGAGAGACTGCCTCCCTTCAGACAGCAGTGCTGCAAGTTCCCGCTGTGTAGCCTTGGCTGTCCTGGATTTGCTTTGTAGACCAGGTTGGCCTGGAGCTGACAGCGTTTGGCCTGCCTCTGCCTCCCTGAATACTCGGATTAAAGGTGTGGTCCACCAAGTCTGACTGGGCCATGCTTCTTAAATTTTGTCTACTTGTGAAAGAAGTAGTTTTACCCAACATATTGTTACACAATGCCAGGTGTATGTACGTGTGTGTGTGTGTGTGTGTGTGTGTGTGTGTGTGTATTATATGAATCAAATATTTACGGATAATAATTCATACAGAAATTCATGTCACTACCATGTATGTTCTGTGTGTGTGTGTGTGTGTATGTGTGTGAGTGTGTGAAGACCAGGGGTAGACAGTGAGTGTCTTCTTTGTGTGCTTTCCTCCTATCTTTTGAGACAGGATCTCTTACTGAGCCTGGGGCTGGCTGACTCAGCTGGGCTAGCTGGTCATTGAGCCCCGGATCCTCCTCTCACTCCTCCATCTGGGATTATAGGCATGGCTACTGTGCTCAGGGTTATATGTTGCTGTTGTTTTGTTTTTAAATGAGGATGTTGGGAATCCAAACTTACATGATCATACTTGCACGGCAAGTCTTTCCCAAAGGCCATTTCCTCTGCTCTAGGAAATGTATTTTGAAACTGCTCTTTAGGACACACACACACACACACACACACACACACACACACACACTTGAGACAGGGCTTCATTGTGTAGCTTTGGCTGTGCAAACTAGGCTAGTATCCACAGACTCACAGAGATGTGCCTGCCTCAGCTTCCGGAGATTAAAGGCCTGTGCTATCACACCCAGGTATCATTGGAATTTCTGTCCTAATCAAACCAAACTTTATTCACCAATTTGTTTGTTTGTTTATGGCACTGGGGATTGAACATGCCCAGCAAGCACTCTACCACTGACCCATGTCCCCAGCTGTTCAGTGACTTATTGCTCTCAAGTGAGTAACTCAACAGCAATTTTTAAAATCAAACACTTAAAGTCCAACAAGACGGGTCACTAGGTAAAGGTGCTTGCAGCCAAGCCTGAAGACTTGAATGGACCTCTGGAACCTACGTGGTGGAAGGAGAGAGTCAACTCTCACAAGTTGTCCTCTGCCCTCTGAACACAGACCCTGGTGTTCAAACACACCCTTAAAAAGTGTAAAAAAAAAATTAAGTGCTCTAGCAAGATGCGATCCGAAGCTATACTAGTTTGACTGAGAAATGACAGTAGAAAAATACTGTTTTCAGTAATTAAACTATTATGTCGCTATAAGAGCAGAACACTTTATATGTGCAATTAAAAACGCTGGGTTCATAACAAATGAACCGAGCTACTTTAAGAACTGCCTGGTGTGACAGTATGTGCAGTGCATGGCCCTCACCTGGTGGCTTCAGAACCAAGGCTGCAGAGAAATTGTCCACACAACACGGTTGAGCACTGTCAGCGATATCTTAGATTCATTTTTTTTTTCTTCAGAAACAGGGTTTCTCTGTGTAGCCCTGGCTGTCCTGGACTCACTTTATAGACCAGGCTGGCCTTGAACTCACACAATCCGCCTGCCTCTGCCTCCCCAGTGCTGGGATTAAAGACGTGCGCCACCACCTCCTGGCTCCTTAGATTCATTCTATGTTTGCTTTTGAGTCAACTTCTGGTGATTGTGCGTCCACAAATCTCTTTGTTGTTGTTGTTGTTGTTGTTGCTGCCACCTCCACATTTAGTTATGTGCCCACACAGGGTCTTAGCCCACATTTAGTT
>OU015743.1:56975595-56987256 GCA_907169655.1 Acomys percivali | reverse complement strand
AAAGAAAGAAAGAAAGAAAGAAAGAAAGAAAGAAAGAAAGAAAGAAAAGGAAACATTAGCAGCTGCCAGAAGTCTCACTGTTAAACACCTATTTTTATAACTCAAAGAGTGTAGTGTTTCCTTTTTCTCTATCTCTTTGTTGGATATTCCTCACAACAGCCAAATTCAATGACTGTCCTTGGATAGCCCTTGCCCACACTTGGTTATGTCTGTCTTCCTTTTTGAGCTTTTTTTGTTTGTTTGTTTGTTTTTTGAGACAGGGTTTCTCTGTGTAGACTCGATTTGTAGCTTTGTAGACCAGGCTGGCCTTGAACTCACAGACTTCTGGCTGCCTCTGCCTCCCTGAGTGCTGAGATTACAGGTGTACACCACCGCACCTGGCTTCTATGACTTTCTTAATACGTTTTCTCCACTGACTAAATGAGCCAATTCAAGTCAGATTCAAACATAAAGGCAGGTTAATGGGGTGCAGCTCTTGGGTGGGTTCACAGGTTCCAAGGCCAGGGAAGAGAGACAGAGGGGAGGGGGAAGAGAAAGAGACAGAGAAGGAGAGAGAAAATGCAGAGAGACAGAGGGAGAGAGGGAGAGAGTGAGACCAAAATGTCTGGTTATATAGGGAAGAGCCTCTGGGGAAGGCTCTGGGCTGAGAGTTCAGCATAGAGGGTGGGGTGTGCCAGCCAGGCCCTGTAACTGGTCAGGACTGAAGCATGCTGGGAGAACCTGGAAGCCAGGTCCACTTTGGTTAGAAAGGCACCTCAGGCACAGTCTCTTTCATTGAGGAACCCACCCATGTTCTATGCTCTTGAGTATGCCTTGACTTCTAGGCACCGCCCTTTTCCAATTAACCTTCATGAGCAAGCCTAACTTAAAATATCTCTATTAAACTCCAACTCTGTTTAAAAAAAAAAAGGAAAAAAGGAAAGGAAACTCGTTCTTTGTTGTAGGTGGAGAAGGCAGAAGGAATGGGGAAGAGAAAGGGCAGAGTGTGGTCAGAGTAGAGAACGAGACGTTTGGTAAAGGAAAGGGAGATTGTGTAAGGCTCATTTAAACAAATGACGGTTAGTCAGAGACCTAAGAAAAGTCTACAGTGGTGGCGAGCTTTTGGCATGCACGGGCTCAGGCTCAATTCCCTGCATCGAATTGAGGGGATTCCACACACAGGCTGATTTGAGCCAAGGCTCACTCCCTGAAGGCTCTTCATAGGAAGCAGCTTGCTGTGCTCAGGGAGCGGGAAGGGGGCCACCAGTCCATTCCAGGTGCAGCTAGAAATAAGTGTCAGATTTTTACTACAGGGAGTTAACTAGATAAGGCCTGTGTCTCAGAGTGACCTGTGTAACTCATCATCTTCCCAAATCACTTGCTTTACAGTGACAAATGAGTTAGAGAGGACAGAAGTGGATTCCAGGGACAGTCAGGGGATGTTGTTCCAGGAGAGAATACTATGAATGAATCTGGGGTTTTGGAAGAACATGGGTTTGAGTTAGTTTGGTATCTTGGGGGAAAGAATGCAGGCTCATCCCTTGGGTGTGTGCACTGACATGCTGTTTATACAGATGAGGTCCATGGAGAAGTAAGTCTGGGGGACCAAAATCGAGAGAGGTTTGGGTAGGTCACATCTGTGAGTCATCCAAGTGGAAATGTGTAGCATTTGTGTCTGGAACAGAGTGGACATTTGAGCTGGTAAAAGCCATCTGGGAGCCAAGGAAAGATAAAATTGCCTGAACAACAGAGTGTAGAAAGAAAGGAGAGAGCTTTGGACTGAGAAGGATGAGGAGGGAATAAAGTCAAGGTGGAGACTGGAGGAATGCTGAGAGACCAGTGTCATGGAAGTCAGTGAGGGAGGAAGCTTTGAAGAGAAGGAATATTGACTGTGGTAATGTTTCTGAGAGGTCAAAACACAGATTAAAAAAAAAAGATCATCAGACAGTAGCAAAGGGATTCAGAGGCAGGTGGATCACTGTGAGTTCTAGGCCAGCCTGGTCTACAAAGTAAGTCCAGGATAGCCAGGGATACACAGAGAACCCATGTCTCAAAAAACAAACAAACAAACAAACCAACAAAAGAAGTTGTTTTGGGGTATGGAGAGAGCCGCTCATGAGCACATAAAAGCATTTGTTGCTATTGCAGGTGTTCAATTCCCAACACCTACATGGTGCTCCACAACCATTTATAACTCCAATTTCAGGTCATTTGACACCCTCTTTTGACTTCCTAGGGAACCATAAATACTCAGACAAAACATTCACACACATAAAATAAAACTTAGCTTGGCAGTGGTGGCGCACGCCTTTAATCCCAGCACTCGGGAGGCAGAGGCAGGTGGATCTCTGTGAGTTCGAGGCCAGCCTGGTCTACAAAGCACATCCAGGACAGCCAAGGATACACAGAGAAACCATATCTCGAAAAATCAAAATAAACAAATAAAATGTAAAAATCTAAAAGAATAAAGGGTTCATTTTGAGGGCCACTGTTGAGGGTGGGTGCTGAGGGTGAGTTCCTGGTAAGCTGGTATCACAGTTGCTGGGACCCCTGTACTTTATCATGATTGCAGAAAGAACAGGACAGAGTGTTGAGGCGGCTGAGGCCTGTGTGACTGATGTGCTTTGTTTCTTCTTCACAATTGGCATCTGCAAACACCAAACCTGATCCCAACAAGAGCGCGCAGCGCTTGGAGGACCCCACCCCTTAGGCATCCTTCTTGGGGGTTCTGTTGACTCATACCTTGTTTCCCACAGGACACTTCACAGCCATGGTGTGGAAGAATACAAAGAAGATAGGCGTGGGGAAGGCGTCTGCAAGTGACGGGTCCTCCTTCGTGGTGGCCAGGTACTTTCCAGCAGGGAATGTCGTCAACCAGGGCTTCTTCGAAGAAAATGTCCCACCTCCAAAGAAGTAACTTACATCACAAATGCAGTGAGACGGTGGAGACGCATATATGAAGTGCCTATAGACCAACAAAGAGCCAGCGGATGTCTGTCCCTGGGGGGAGTGTACTTGTGAACATCTCTTGTGCACACACTTGTGAACATCTCTTGTGCACAAACTCTAGACAGCTGCACATGAGCTCCTTCTGATTACAGGGTGGCCCACTGAAGCGTTTGTCCAGAGGGTGACCTAGACCACAGTTACTTAGATTTGTGTAAGGTTAATTCTGACATCTTTTTTTCTCTGTTTTTTTTTTTCTCTCTCTGTTATTTTTAAAGTAGACTTCTTTTCAGTCTCTCTTGCTTTTTTTGTTTGTTTGTTTGTTTTTGAGACAGGGTTTCTCTGTGTCCTGGCTGTCCTTGGACTCACTCTGTAGACCAGGCTGGCCTCGAACTCACAGATCCACCTGCCTCTGCCTCCTAGAGTGCTGGGATTACAGGTGTGCGCCACCACTGCCCCATGAGTCTTTCTTACTGCTAATATTCATCCTCGGACGCTGTGTATTCTGAATATTTGCCATTCTGCAAAGTGAGGTCGTTTTACGTGATCTTCCTGCATTGCAATCTCCTTTTGGTAGATAACTTAAGAATATTAAACCTTCTTTTAAATGTGGCATAAAGCAGCCTGCGTTAGAAACCTGTGGCCAGCTCCATTTCACAGAGCCAGTGAGATTTGTCTTTCTCAGTCGGAGGACATGATATCATCCTGCATCCTCTGGGATCCCCTAATGGAATCGCCAAATGGCGAGTGGACACGGCGGGGAAAAGCCTTATTTCCTTGCAGTTTTCAACCTTCAAAGAGAAATTACCACAGCTACTAGCACCTCTCACACCTCACACTTTTTTAAGTTTCGGCGCTCATAGCAATACGTCTGGCTTCTGGGAGGGTGGGGCTAGGTTCGGAATGCAGCCCTGCCCCCACTCTCACCTCCGTGGACCCGGAGCTTTTGGCCAAGGCCTGGGGCGATGAAGTCAGTCGTGTAGGGGTGAGGGTGAGCTCATTTGGAGGGCTCAGAGGGAACCCCACAGCCTCCGTCCTTCCCCAGCTCTGCAGGCGGTGACCACCCAGGCCTGTCCCCTGCAGCTGCGGCTGCAGCTGCGCCTCCGCTTCCTCCTGGAATGTGTGACAAGTCCACATGCTTCCGGGAGGAGGTCCAAGCAGGGAGATTAGGAACGCTAATTTGATTCTGTGTTTTGCCTCAAACTATACACCGTTCCCTTTGAAAAGCTGATTACAGCAGTCCAAGGGGGTAAGGACTAAGCTGGAGGAAGAGGTTGCTGGCCTAAGGACAGCGAGGTTGCCCGGTGCTTGTTACACTGTGAACAGTCTCACACTGTGCCGCGCGGTTCACCCAGGGAGATCCACTAATGAGACAATAAAATCTTTTCCTTTTGTGTGATTTCTTCCTCTAATGCGATTTTTGGTTTACGGCTGAGGTAATTCGGGACTCTGAATTCAACTTCAACGCCGCCGCCCTACCCCAGCCCCTCCCCCGGGGACTGAACCGCCTAAATAGCTTCTTTTGGAAGCATGTGACCTCACGATGGACTCACAGATGAACTGAATACCTGATCCGAGGGCAGACAGCCCCCAGGCAGGCCAGGGACAAGAAATTTGAGCTTAGACACACGGAGAAAATTTACCAGTGGAACTGAAAACTTAAGGGTGGTCCAAATTTAAAATAGAGGAGCCCCAGCAAACGTAAGCTATGTGTAGTCCAGTTGTTAATGGTAAAGACAGGTGAGCCTGGCCTGGAGACACAAGCTAAAATCCTAGCTACTCTGAAAACTGAGGCAGGAGGATTGGAAATTCAAGGCCAGGTTTAACAACTTAGTAAGATCCTATCTTAAAAGAAAGAAAAAAAGAAAAAGAAAAAAAAATTAGCCAGGCATAGTGGCACACGCCTTTAATCAAAGCACTCCAGAGGCAGAGACAAGTTGATAGTTGTGAGTTCAAGGCCAGCCTACAAAGCAAGTCCAGGACAACCAAAGCTACGCAGAAAGACCCTGTCTGGAAAAACTTTAAAAAAAAAAAAAAAAAAAAAGAGGAAGGTAGGAGCTGGGTGTGGTGGCACACGCCTGTAATCCCAGCACTCTGGGAGGCAGAGGCAGATGGATGGCTGTGAATTCGAGGCCAGCCCGGTTAACAAAGTCCAGGACAGCCAAGGCTACACAGAGAAGCCCTGTCTACAAAAACAAAAGCAAACAAACAAACAAACAAACAACAACAACAACAAAAAAAAAAAACAGCAAAAAAGGCCCACACTTTGAGGACCAAGAGTCTACCCAGAGCTTCCTGCTTCTAATTCTGTATATCTTTAAAATATCTTTTGTTTGTTTGTTTGGTTTTTTTTGTTTGTTTGTTTGTTTTGTTTTTTGAGACAGGGTTTCTTTCTCTGTATAACCTTGGCTGTCCTGGATTCACTTTGTAGACCAGGCTGGTCTTGAACTCACAGTAATCTGCCTGCCTCTGCCTCCTGAGTGTTGAGATTAAAGGTGTGCCACCATGGCTGGCTGAAAATATTATCTTTAAGGGTTTGCAATATGATAATATCAACCCATAAAAATTAGGATATTGAGGTCTCCTCCCTAGGAGATCTTCATAAATGGAAAATTCTGAGCAGGACAGGAAAAGAGTGAATGGAATGCATATGCCCTTTTCTGACCACACCAAGCAAACAGCCAATGAACTTCCTGGTGACTCCCAGGAGCACATATAACCAGGTGGTGGAGGCTGGCTGAAGCTGGAAGCTAGAGGCTGTTTGCACAGCTGGTTGGGACTAAGGAAAAAGCTGCTTTCCAGTACTGGAGAAGAGCCAGACAGCGATGCTGGCTGAGCCAACCAGCAGGGGCACTCTCACTTTCCTTTTTATAGTTTGACTATCTCACGGAATAGCCCTGGCTGGCTCCAAACTGGCAGTTCTCCTGCATCAGCTCATCCTTTCTTTAACCAGGTGTAGGCGTGTACACCTGTAGTTCCGGCAGAATCAGACACAGGTGGTTCTAAACTGGCCTGGGCTCCCTAGCAAGTTCTGGAATAGCCAGGGCTACATATAGAGACTCTGTATCTTAGGGTTTTTATTACTGTGATAAAACACTGTGACCAAAAGCAGCTTGGGGAAGAAAGTGTTTATTGCATCTTATAACTCTTGGGTCAAGCTCCATCACTGAGGGATCTGGAGGCAGGAACGGAAGCAGAGTCCATGAAGGAGTGCCAGTTATTGGCGCTCAGCCTGATTTCTGGACCACCTGCCCAAGGATGGCACCAATCCTCAGTGAGCTGGGCCCTCCCACATCAACCATTAACCAAGCAACACCTCCCAGACTTGCATACTGCTTCTAATTCTTTATATCTTTGAAAACACACACACACATATTCACATATTGGTTTTTTTGAGACAGGGTTTCTCTGTATAGCCTTGGCTGTTCTGGACTCACTTTATAGACCAGGCTGGCCTCGAACTCACAGTGATCTGCCTGCCTCTGCCTCCCGAGTGCTGGGATTACAGGCGTGCATCACCACACCTGGCCCTTTCATAATTTTTAACTTTGAGACAGTCTATTATGTTGCCCAGTCTGACCTGAATTTAGGATCCTCCTTCCTCAGTCTCCCAGGGCTGAGACCACCGCATCCCACTTTTGTTTTATTTTAAGGTCTATGTCGTTCAGGCTCACCTTAAACTCCTGAGCTCAAAAACCTTGCTTGCCTCTGCCTGCCAAGTAAGAGGATTCTGAGTTTTGACTTTGTGGAGGACAGCAAGCTCTGCAATTGAGGTAGGAGCATGTTCCTGGTGTGGTGGTGGCACACGCCTTTAATCTTAGCACTTTGGAAGCAGAGGCAGGCAGATCACTGTGAGTTCGAGGCCAGCCTGGTCTACAAAGTCCAGGACAGCCAAGGCTACACAGAGAGACCCTGTCTGGGCAGTGGGCAGGGAAAGACTGGAGCATATGGCAGCAGATGTCGAGCTGAGCAAGCCTCTCCAGGCCACAGTCAAGTCTGTCAGATCCTTGCAGACCTCCATGATCTCTGACTGGAGGCACACAGTGAGTGAGCTCCTTTCTGTCCTAGTCTTGGGACCTGATGACCTTCTGCTTCTGGGGAATGCCCCTGGAGTCTGGCAGGCAGGCTGCTGCTGGAGTCCAGCGTCTTTATGAACACCATGGTGCTTCCTGCAGCCAAGCGGCTACTGCTTCCCAGGCGATGAGAGCAGAAGTGTGCACAGCTGAAATACTCAGAGAGGGAGAGAGAGAGAGAGGCTGGGCAGTAGCGAACTGAGCTGAACCACAAGAGTTATCCGAAGAGGGGTTGGAACCTAAACACTCCAGAATGGAGAGACAGAGGCTCTGAGCCTTTCACGGGCCTCACATCCAAAGAGACTATCCGTCCTGGAAATTAGACATCAAGATGTGTAACTTCAGTATTAAAGTGTCATTGGTTTTTGGTTTGTTTTGGTTTTTGGCTTTGGTTTTGTAGACCAGGCTGGCTTCGAACTCACAGAGATCCACCAGCCTCTGCCTCCTGAGTGCTGGGATTAAAGGCGTGCGTCACCACTCACGGCCCTTAAAGTGTTATTGTTTTAAAAATAAACTTTAGAACCGAATTCTCAGATAAGGAAAAGGTCAGACCCTGTCTCGAAAAACAAAAACAACAAAACAAAAAAGGAAAAGTTTAGGTGTGGATTAAAAAGACAATGTGAAGCAAAGCCAGCAAGAGGAGGGTTGGAGAGTGGTCGGAATGGAGGAGGAGGACACAGTCTCTCTGGCCCCCAGGATAGCTCTTCATGCACCTTTGTTGGGCTCTATCTACATCGAGAACAGGGGTGGGTCTGCCAGACTCTGAGCCCCGGGTCCAGACGTGTGCGTTCCTACACCAGAGTTCCTACACCAAGGAGCCCCAGGAGCGACGAAGCAGGCAGAAAGGGGTCCCCAGAGGCGGGTTTCCTCTTGCTAAGCCAAAGATAGAGTTGAGCGCGCAGGCCGCCTGCGGCCGGGAGGTAACCCTGCAGCGCCACCGTGCGTCCGAAGCAGACTCCTGCAACCGGCCGAAAGCTTCAGGGATGCCCACACCCTCTCACCAGCTCCCGTTTACCGCGCTAATATTAACTAAGAAACAACAGCTAACGTTTATTTGAAGGCTTGCTACAAACTAAGCACTGTGCCTACTGCTGTCCAATTATTCATTCGAACTCGCTTTGAAGCAAGTGTTATTCCCGTCTCACAGAAGACGAATCTGAGACTTGAGCTAACTGGTGACTGGGGAATCTGGAGCAGGGCGTGTCTAAGCCCGCCCATTTTCCCGGGGCTTCTCCATTTCTGCTGCAGTGAGAGTCTCCCATTTCTCCATTTTGAAGGAAAAATGGTCCTGACCACAAGGATCAGAAGCCAAAGGGGTTGTCTCCTCAGATGTCCAGGAACTTTGGTAGAGAAAGAGCCTTTACGGCCCAAGAACCACACTGTGGAAACCGGGTTGTTCAGGCTTCCTGGTGTGGCCTACGCAGAGCAGGAGTTCTAGGTCTGCTCCGCCTCCAGCTGCCTCTACGACCCTGGGAAGCCCCTTTTCACCAGCAGCTCAGCCTCTTTCCTCTCCTGCCATCCCGTGATCGTCACCACACACAGTTGCCTTCGGCCCCATCCAAACCAGCTCTGACATTCCCGGTGAAGCCTTGACTCTCGTCTTGAAAGCCCCAGGTGGACACTATGGCCCATTCCCGAGTTTCCTCCGGAGCTGTGAGGCGAGAAAAGCCCCATGCCTCTGCCAACGGCCTGGGGGTGGGGAGGGGGCGGCATTATGATGACCTCACCCATTCTATGACATCACCCTCTCTCCCACCGGGACGCCTCTCTGGTCAGCTGCTCTGCAAACAACCATCAGTACAAATGCCGAAAGGCCTGAAAAAGTCTGCCCTCCAATACCTGCCACTGAGCTGTCTCAGCCAAAACAAGAAGCACCATGAAACTGGAATTCACAGAGAAAAACTACAACAGCTTTGTGCTGCAAAACTTGAACAAACAGAGGAAGCGAAAAGAGTACTGGGACATGGCCCTGACTGTGGACCACCATGTCTTCTTCGCACACCGCAACGTACTGGCCGCCGTCTCTCCGCTAGTGAAAAGTCTCATCTCCGGCAATGACATGAAGAACACAGACGAGCTCTTCATCACCATTGACCCCAACTACCTGAGTCCAGGCACGGTGGAGCAGCTCCTGGACTACTTCTACAGCGGCAAAGTGGTGATCTCAGAGCAGAATGTGGAGGAGCTACTTCGGGGCGCCCAGTATTTCAACACCCCACGGCTTCGGATCCACTGCAACGACTTCCTCATTAAGTCCATTCGCCGCGCCAACTGCTTGCGCTACCTCTTCTTGGCTGAGCTGTTCGAGCTCAAAGAAGTATCAGACTTGGCCTACTCCGGCATTCGTGACAACTTCCACTTCTGGGCCAGTCCCGAGGGCTCTATGCACTTCATGCGCTGCCCACCAGTCATCTTCGGCCGCCTGCTCCGTGATGAAAACCTTCACGTGCTCAATGAGGACCAGGCTCTCAACGCGCTCCTCAATTGGGTGTACTTCCGGAAGGAGGAGCGGGAAAAATACTTCAAGAAGTTCTTCAATTACATCAATCTCAACGCTGTCTCCAACAAGACGCTGATGCTTGCCAGCAACAAACTGATAGGCTTGGAGAACAACTCCGCCCACACGACCTTGATCGAGAGTGTCCTGATGGACCGCAAGCAGGAGCGGCCGTGCAGCCTGCTGAGCTACCAGCGCAAAGGGGCCTTGCTCGATTCAGTGGTAATCCTTGGAGGCCAGAAGGCCCACGGCAAGTTCAACGATGGCGTGTTTGCTTACATCATCCAGGAGAACCTGTGGCTGAAGCTCTCGGAGATGCCCTACCGCGCTGCGGCACTCAGCGCTACTGCTGCCGGTCGATACATCTACATATCTGGTGGCACCACGGAGCAGATTTCAGGATTGAAGACAGCATGGCGATATGACATGGATGATAACTCCTGGACCAAGCTTCCCGACCTGCCCATTGGGCTTGTCTTCCACACCATGGTGACCTGTGGGGGAACAGTTTATTCGGTGGGTGGGAGCATTGCCCCACGCCGGTATGTCTCCAACATCTATCGCTACGATGAGCGCAAGGAAGCCTGGTGCTTGGCAGGGAAGATGAGCATTCCTATGGATGGCACAGCAGTGATCACCAAGGGAGACCGGAACCTGTACATTGTCACTGGGCGATGCCTGGTGAAGGGCTACATCTCCCGGGTCGGTGTAGTGGACTGCTTTGACACCGTCACAGGGGAAGTGGTCCAATGCATCACTTTTCCCATTGAATTCAACCACCGGCCCCTGCTCTCTTTCCATCAGGACAACATCCTCCGTGTGCACAGTCACCGGCAGAGCGTGGAAATCAACTTACAGAAGATAAAGGCCAACAAATCTGCAACCTCAGTACCTCTGCTGCCCAACAGCTGCCCTCTGGATGTGTCCCATGCCATCTGCTCCGTGGGTGAAGACAAGGTATTTGTATGTGGGGGTGTCAGCACAGCCAGCGATGTACAGACGAAGGACTACACCATCAATCCTAATGCTTACTTGCTGGACCAAAAGATAGGTGAATGGAAGACCCTTGCCCCCCCACCTGAGGCTCTGGACTGTCCTGCCTGCTGTCTAGCCAAGCTACCTTGCAAGATTCTTCAAAGAATTTAAACAACTTTTTAAGTGGGAGAATAAGTAAATGCATTATTATTCACAGTTTAATGACAAATAGCCAGGGAGGAACCTGGCCGTTGGAAGCCTTTTAGTGGTGGTCAACTTGTGGATCTGAAAGTGGAGATCTGGGTTAGAGGTGCTCCCAGTGGGTAGAATCCAGGGCTAATGTCTCTCTGGAGGTAACTGGCAGAGACTGGCATGGAGTCTCTGGTTGGGGAGGGGGGTGGCAACATCTCCCAGCTACTGGTCTCTCAGTGGGTAGACTTTTTTTTTTTTTTTAAAGAGTTTCTCCAGCACTGGAGATCTCTAAACAAAGGCAGAAAAAGAGTCCTCTGTGCTGTGGGGGATGGGTGTGTATGTGTGAAGTTCCTCCCAGACTCTGGACTTGGGGTGTTTGAAAGCCCATATTCTCTATTCCTGTAGTCACTCTTCAGCAATGAGCTAGACCAGCAAGTAACCTGTGCTCAGAGTTGTGATGCTGTGCGCACCACACAAATTTACTTCAGGTCTTCTGGGGAGGCAGGAAAGGATCCATCCCAAGTCTGGAGGATCAGCTTCATGGCCTGGGGAGGAAGAAGGTGTGTGGGCAAGCTCAGGGGCCCACAGGGCCAACAACCTATCGTATTTGTGTACTTTGCATCTCACTTGTGGGGAAGTTGAGGATTACAAACAATTGCTTCTAGTAGTGTGAGATTTGAATAGGGGGTGGGGGGGGGGGTGGGGGGAAGCCCCACCAGTAAAAGGAGAAGAAAGAAATCTGTCTCTATAGGGGGGTGAAGCTTGCAGGTGGCATGGTTTGAGTACTAGGTGAAGCACCCACTAGCTTGTTCTGAGTAAGTTAATTTATATCTCTGTGCCGTAATTTCCTTTTCTGTAACCAAGTGAGAGTGAGACTGCCTACTTCATCCTGTAAATGTGGAGGATCGCCTAGGGCAGGCAGTTCCCAGCATTGAAGTGCTGAGGAATCAAAACACACACACACACACACACACACACACACACACACACACACACACA
>OU015743.1:56953865-56975585 GCA_907169655.1 Acomys percivali | reverse complement strand
ACACACACACACACACACACACACACACACACACACACACACACACAGCCCTGGTTTCTGTCACAGGGTCTCTCGCTGTAGCTCAGGCCTCTCAGGAACCCACTCTGTATCTGAGGCTGGTGTGGAGTCAGGATCCTCCGGCATTCACCTGGTGTCTCATTCGTAGTCTCTAATGCAGGGGTTACAGGTGCGTATTCCCACACCTGGCTCAGAAATACCTGTCCTTTCCAAATATTCCCAAGATGCACTGCCCCAGGATGCCACAGAAGGGTAAAAACTGTTGTCAAGAAGGCCCTCTAAACCATTAAAGGATTTCCTGCCGGGCATGGTGGTGCACGTCTTTAATCCTAGCACTTGGGAGGCAGAGTTCGAGGCTAGCCTGGTTTATAAACAAGTCCAGGTCAGCCAGGGCTATTACACAGAGAAGCCCTGTCTCAAAACAAAACAAAACAAAACAACCCCCCCAAAATAAACAAAAGCATATAATACACACATAGAAAAATAAATGCTATGTAACCACTATTCAGGAAGATGGAGCTCTCGGCTCTCCCTGGAGGCCTCTTGTGTGGTCATTGTTCTGACTAGACCTCTTCCATCAAACCTACGGCATGTTTCTTTTTTACATAATTTGACCACCTAAAGAAACCATTTTGGGTGTTAAAGGTTGAGCCTAGGGCTTCACACTTGCTGGGCAATTACATTATCATTGACCTGTATCCAGTCCCCAGCCCACTTTTAACTTTTTGAGAAAGAGTCTCAGTAAGTTGCCCAGACTAGCCTGGAACTTCCTCTGTAGCCAAGGCTGACCTTGAACTTGCAATCATCCTGTCTTAGCCTCCATTTCCCAAATACCTGGTATTATAGCCACCAGGCCTGGCTTTAGAATCTTTTTGTTTTGTTTTTTGTTTTTCGAGACAGGGTCTCTCTGTGTAGCCTTGGCTGTCCTGGACATGCTTTGTAGACCAGGCTGGCCTCAAACTCACAGATCCTCCTCCCTTTGTCTCATATATGCTGGAATTAAAGGTGTACACCTCTGCCTCTGCCTATTAAGTGCTGAGATTAAAGGCATGATCCATCACACTTGCCCAAGAATCTGTTTAAGAATCTGTTCACTTTATTCTAAAATACATATAATTGTTCCACAGAGGTTATCTTGTGCCTCATTTTGTTCCTCCAAAATTATTTTCTACAAAAAAATATTTGTCTGTTTTATATGAATATTTGCCTGCATATGGGCACCAAGAGCCTGTGGAGACCACAAGAGGGCAGCAGACTCCCTGGAACTGGAGTTATAGTTGTGAGATATCCTGTAGGTGCTAGGAATCCAACCCAGGTTCTCTGCAAAAGTAGCAGATGTGCTTAACCACCGAGCTATCTCTACAGCCCCATTTTTTTTTTAAATATGTTATTGCACATAGGTATTGTTTTTCTCATTTCACTTCTACATTCTGTCATACAAATGTGTCATTTGATTTGCCCAGTATACAAATGAACACTTGAATTGTTTCCAGTTTGGGAGATTATAAATAGAAGTCGTGGGCCAGGCGTGGTGGTGCACGCCTTGAATCCCAGCACTCAGGAGGCAGAGGCAGGCAGATCGCTGTGAGTTCGAGGCCAGCCTGGACTACAAAGTGAGTCTAGGACAGCCAAGGCTACACAGAGAGATCCTGTCTCGAAAAACAAAAACAAAAAACAAAACAAACAAACAAAAAGAAGTCATGTAGTCTTATGTATGTATGTCCATACACATGTATTCAAGTTTATCTAGCCTATATATCTACTGGTAGAACTGTTTTGTTGCTAATGATAAAACATTTTGCAAAGTGATTGTGACAATTTATTCTGTCATCAGCTGTATATGAAAAGCCCTGTCGCTTTCTTGCTTGTCACCAGTTGGTATTGTCCTACTTTTTAATTATATTCTGTCTGCTATAAAGTAATATCCCAACATGTTTTTTATTTGCACAACCTTGATTGCCAATTAAAGTAAGCTCATTTAATTAAGTTCTGAGTGTGTGTGTGTGCACGTGTGTGTTCAGGTTTCTTTCTTTTTTAAAAATTTATTTATTTAATGTTTACAGTGTTCTGCCTGCATGTACATCTGCAGGCCAGAGGAGGGCACCAGATCTCATTATAGATGGTTGTGAGCCACCATGTGGTTGCTGGGAATTGAACTCAGGACCTTTGGAAGAGCAGCCAGTGCTCTTAACCTCTGAGCCATCTCTCCAGCCCCAGGTTTCTTTCACAAAGCCATTTTTTCTGTTTGGTTGTCTCCTTTTGCAGGAATTCCTGCTGTAGTCTGACGAGAACCCTCTATTATCTGTATACCACATCTCCCACCATAGCCTCTCATCCAAAGTGGAATGTTTTCATTGTTGTTGTTGTTGTTGTTGTTGTTGTTGTTGTTGTTATTGCTCTGTGTATGTCTGGTTGCTTCCTCCCAAGTACTGGAAATGCAGCACCCCCACCCTGCCCATCCTGTTTTATTGCTCTTTGTTGCCTGAAGAAATCACCTTCCACCTTAAAGTCCTGTAGTATTCCTTTCTAATCTCTCTGGAAAACATAGTTGCCTTGCCCTTCATGCTGACGTTTGTAACCTGCAAGAACTTAGTTTTTTTTTTTTGGGGGGGGGGGCGTATAAAGCCAGATCCTTTATTTTAACCAGTACTGACCTTATGCCATTAGCACAGCACCCTCTAACTACAGATCCCTCTGATCCAGTGTAGCATATAGTTAGGCTGTCTGTGTCTACAGAGACTTGAGGTTTTATTATGATTATGATTATGATTATACTTTGTTGACCTTATAGGACATGTTATTACTAATTTGTTAATGTAAAACTATCTTTTCATTCCTTGGATAAATCTTGGTGTGTCATTCATCCCTTTATTATCAATTACTGCACTGCTGACTTAGCCACTGAAGAACTCCGAGTGCTTCTTCCTTTCCTGCCTTTTTATTTCTTTCTTTTTTCAGGTATTTGGTTTAGAAACATTCTCCCAGTGTGTACTAGAAGTCCGTTTTTTGGTTTTTTGAGACAGGGTCTCTCTGTGTAGCCTTGTCTGTCCTGGACTCACTTTGTAGACCAGGCTGGCCTCGAACTCACAGCGATCCACCTGCCTCTGCCTCACGAGTGCTGGATAGAAGTCCTCTTTTTACCCTCCCTCTCCTATCTCCTCTCCATTCCTCCTCCCTGGAGACAAAAATCTCCTTAGGCAGCCCAGAATTTTTTTGTTTTTGTTTTTGTTTTCTCAGAGACAGGGTTTATCTGTAGAGCCCTGACTATCCTGGACTCACTTTGTAGACCAGGCTGGCCTGAAACTCACAGTGATCCATCTGCCTCTGCCTCCCAAGTCCTGGGATTAAAGGTGTGCACCACCACGCCCAGCTTGAATTTTTGTATTTATAGTTATGTGTGTGTGTGTGTGTGTGTGTGTGTGTGTGTGTATGTGTGTGTGTGTATGTGTGTGTGTGTGTGTGTGTGTGTGTGTGTATGTCATGTGTGTTGTGCATATACCTAATGGAGTGAGCTACCCAACATGGGTTCTGAGGACTGGACTCATATCCTCTGGAAAAGTATCAAGTGTGCTTAACTGCTGAGCCATCTCTCCAGTCACTGGAAAATCAGCCTGCTTTCTATTTTATTTTTATATTTCTTTTCTTTCTTTCTTTTTTTTTATTTTTGTTTTTTGTTTTTTGAGACAAGGTCTCTCTGTGTAGCCTTGGCTGTCCTGGACTCACTTTGTAGACCAGGCTGGCCTCAAACTCACAGTGATCTGCCAGCCTCTGCCTCCTGAGTGCTGGGATTAAAGGCGTGTGCCCCCACGTCCGGCTTATTTTTATTTTTCTTAAGACAGGCCTTATGATGAAGCCCCTAGGTAGGCCAGGCTAGCCTGGAACTCACAAGTGTTGGGACACCTGGTACTGGATCGTCTTTCTTTCTTTAGCTTTATTAATTTTTTAATGTTATTTTATGTGTATAGGCATTCTCCCCTGCATATATGTGTGTGCACCACATTTAATCCTGAAGAAAATAGCCATCAACTGCTAATAGCTCCTGGGCTATGAGTGAACTTCTTAAATAGTCATAGACTACTCAGACAACCATTTGTTTTGTTTGTTTGTTTTTTAAGACAGGGTTTCTCTGTGTGGCCCTGGCTGTCCTGGACTTACTTTGTAGACCAGGCTGGCCTCGAACTCACAGAGATCCACCTGCCTCTGCCTCCTGAGTGATGGGATTAAAGGTGTGCCTGGTTGAATTTTTTTTTCAGAGAGACAACTTCTGATTTCTCCATTTTCACTGTTGCTGGGTTTGTGGAGACAGGAGGCCCCTATGGATGACCCTGAACTCCTGAGCTTTCTGCTTCTACCTCCCAAGTGCTGGGATCACAGTCACATGCCACCTTGCCTGCCTGTCGTTAACCCTGACCCTCCTCATTTCCCCTCTCCTTTGTGCGTAGACTGCCTTTTCTCTAGTTTAAACTCGAGTTTTTATTCAAGATAGTTTCCACTTTAATATTACCACTTAAATGCTACAAGTTTCACTCTGAGAAATACTAACAGAAATACTAACTCTGAGAATATCTAACAGATGTTCTATGCTGTATTTTTTTAAGGTTTATTTATTTATTGTTATATATACAGTGCTCTGCCTGCACATACACCTGCAGTTCAAAAGAGGGCATCAAATCATATTACAGATAGTTGTAAGCCACCATGTGGTTGCTGGGAATTGAACTCAGGACCTCTGGAAGAGCAGTCAGTGCTCTTACCCGCTGAGCCATCTCTCCAGCCCCATAATATGTTGTATTTTCATTCATTCATCTCAAAATGTGTTGTTTTCCAGATGCTTTTAATTTTCCAAATACCTATGTCTTCTTTTCTTTTTCTTTTCTTTTTTTAAGACAATGTCTTATTACATAGCCCCTAGCTGTCCAGAACTCATTTATAGAGCAGCCTGGCTTTGAACTCACAAAGATCTACCTGGGTGCTGGGATTAAAGGTGTGCACCACCAAATATAGTTGTGTGCAAGTGGGTGTGTGTGTGTTTTGTCTGTTTTTTTAGATTAAAAATGTTTTATGTGTATGTATGAATGTGTGAATCACACAGGCAGTGGTTCCGCTGGAGCTGGAGTTACAAGCAACTAGGAACTGGAAGATGGACCAGAACTCTGGCCCTCTGAAAGAGCAGCTCGTACTCTTAAGGACAGAGCCACCTCTCCAGCCCTGAGGCTCGGTCTTCAGGGTTATCTGCTTCAGGAACTCTTGCGGTTTTGTAGCTTCATCAAATAGGTGAGACCAGGAATGTGCTTACGTCATCTAGCTCTGCCCGGGGCTTTCCAGTGATACACGTCTGCACTTTTGTTTCTTATCAAAATTATGCTAATCTTGTATAATTAGTTGAGGAATATATGCTCTCTTAAAGGAATTTTCAAGGTAATGAAGACTGAAGTTTTCATTAATGAAGACATATATTTTTGCACATGTGAGATTTTAAATTCATTACATTGCATTTACTGCTCAGAAAAATAGTCAATTATATTTCTCCTTATCATTTTTTGAGACAGGTTCTTACAATATACTCCAGATATACTGTCCTTGGATTGGTACATCCTCCTGCCTCAGTCTTCCAGTGCTGGGATTATGGGTGTGAATCACCACCCAAAATTTAAATGTTATTAACATAAAGCTTCTGTATCTTATCATTACAATAGCTTTAAATTTTCATTACATTTATTTATTCTATGGTGACTGTGTATGCACACTGTCAGGCTGGGAAAGCACCTTAACCTGCTGACTTTAAGGTTAAAACCTTCAGTGAGGCTGGAGCTGGGGCCGCAGGCCTGTAATCCCAGCACTTGGGAGGCAGAAGCAGGGGCAGCAGGAGTTAGAGGTCATTCCTGGATGTACAGGGAGTTCCAGGCAACTTAGCCTGCAGGGTGAGCTCTGTGGAAGGGTGTTGTCTTCCTCTGGAGGCAATTGGAGTGTCGGAACATGACTGTAAACATGTCTGGATATGTGAAAGCGTGGTATGGCATGTACATTCTATCTCAATAAAGCCTTTTAAAAATCATCATGGCTTCTGTGTTGGTCATTCTCCTTGCACCACTCACTCTAAGGCATACCGCATTCTGTGTTGCCAGCAGCCTTTTGGAGAGGCCTCGGTAACACAGAACTGAACGTGGGCGGCCCTGCAGTGAAGCTTTCCAGGGCTGCAGCTCTGGTCAACAGCGTGATGTCAGCCTCAGGAGATCTGGCCTTAGAGAACACGTGAGATATTTGTTATGAAGGGGCTGAGTTTTTTTTTTTTAAGATTTATTTATTATTATGTATACAGTGTTCTGTCTGCATGTACACCTGCAGGTTTCATTATAGATGGTTGTGAGCCACCATGCGATTGGTAGGAATTGATCTCAGGACCTCTGGAAGAGCAGGTGGTGCTCCTAATCACTGAGCTATCTCTCCAGCCTGGGGCTGAGTCTTGAGATGGTCAGTACACAATAGGAAACACAGGCTACCCATCCCTTTTAGGCAGGATGTCTATATAAATGACATTTACTAGCTATTTGTTATTACTTTTCTGATAGTTTATGTACTTCTGATGAAATGTACACTGTAAGTGGAAGTGTTGTGGGGAATCCACCAAAGAAGACTGCTCAGACACTGGTTTAAGCCAATAGAAACTATTGAGCCAGGCGTGGTAGCACATGCCTTTAATCCCAGCACTTGGGAGGCAGAGGCAGGCAGATCTCTGTGAATTCAAGGCCAGCCTGGTCTACAAAGTGAGTCCAGGACAGCCAGGATTGTTACACAGAGAAACACTGTCTCAAAAAAAGAAAGAAAGAAAGAAAAGAAAAGAAAAAGAAAGAAAGAAGAAAAGAAAGAAAGAAACTATTAGCCATCTAGAAACTACACTGGGTGTTCAGGATTCCAGTCTAGCCCCAAGCCTTTCTCAAGGTGAGCCTTTAAGAACAAAAACCATCTTCTGGGTTGATTTGCTTCAGCTAACAACAGTTACCAGAAGCAGAACTACTGAAGCCAAAAAGCAAGGTCAGTACATTTAGAGACTTTCCCAGAACTATGGACTTTGATGCATTAGACCTTTGTTTTGAATCTGCCTAGTGGTGCTGTCTCCATGCTGAGTTTTATGGTCTGAATGGTATGGTACTTCCTTCGTGGAGTCAGGTGTGCATAATGAAAGTCAACCCAGGACAAACGTGTGTGTGTGTGTGTGTGTGTGTGTGTGTGTGTGTGTGTGTGCTCCTGCTAAGATCAAATCCAGAACCGTGCAATGCTAGCTATCTCTAGGCCCTGCTACAAAAAATTTTAACAAGTACAGCCTTATCATCATAGACGTTTTTAGAAAGAAGGGTCAATAGAGCATGGTGGTCAACACTAGTAATTGCAGCACTCAGGAGGCTGAGGCAGGAAAACGGCCTTGAGTTCAAGGCCAACATGGACCACAGAGAGAGCCTCTCTCTCAAAGTGTGTGTGGGGGGCAGGGGAATAAGAAGAGGATGAATCAGTAAAAGTGAGGCAAAGCACACAGAAAAGTCTAGTAAGACAATTCAGGGGCAAGTGCAATGACAGAATGTATGTCTAAAACACAAGCGAGGGTCTGAAATGCCTTTATCTTGAGAGCTTTTCTTTCTGTTGTGTTGGAGATGAGACTTGGGGCTTTCTATTTTCTAGGCAAGCGCTTTCCCTGAGAGCTGCATCCCTATTCACTGGTATTTTTAGTGGGTGAAGGCAGATCTCAAATTTAGATTTCTTTGTATTTAGTTTAGGGTTTTGTTTGTTTTTTGTTTTTTAAGAGAGTCTTATTAAGTAGCCCTGGCTGGCCAGGAACTCAGAGATCCACCTGCCTCTGCTCCACTACATATATTTTAAAGACCTAAAAAGTTTTTATTTGTGTGTGTGTATGTGTGTGTGTGTGTGTGTGTGCACGCGCGTGCGTGCATGCGTGTGATGTGTGCAGGTGCCTACAGAGTCCAGAAGAAGGGGTTTGGTTCCAATAATAATTCAATGATTAAAAAAAAAAAAGAAAGAAAGAAACAAAGCACTTGCTGAAAACAGTCGTTTCAGCAACACCCAGGGAGTCATCTCAGCCTTTTCCACCATCATGAGCGTTCACTGTGGAGAAGTGCCACGCACAGTGACCACAACATCACCTCTAAACGAAGCTGTTCTCTCTGAGTTAAAGACAGTGCCGAAGAGCTTCCTGGGTCAGAAGCAGATACTGAAATTGGAGGTTAAGACTGATCATGGGTGGGATGATTGTCCGAATTGGGGAGAAGTATGTTGATATGTCCGCAAAGACCAAGATCCAGAAGCTTAGCCAGGCCATTCGGGAGATGCTCTGAGAGACTGTCGCCTGCGGGAGCTCTCGTCCTCGGAGCAACAATAAAATGCTTCCTGAACAACAACAACAAAAACAACAAACAAACAAACAAAAAAAAGCAATCCTAGCACTCGGGAGGCAGAGGCAGGTGGACTGCTGTGAGTTCGAGGCCAGCCTGGTCTACAAAGTGAGTCCAGGACAGCCAAGGCTACACAGAGAAACCCTGTCTCAAAAAACCAAAAACCAACCAACCAAACAAACAAACAAAACCAAAAAACAAAACACGCCCCCCCCCAAAAAGCCCAAAGCAAAACCCCCACTCTTTTTAGGGCTGGGAAGATAGGTCAGCTCCTTGGGTGTTGGAGGATGATGTTGTGCACTGTGTATTCAGATGCTGATTTCTGTGCCCTGAGATCTGGCTGCAGTCAGGACTTGGCATTGTCATTTCTATGAAGAGTCTCCTGTCTCAATGTTGCATGAAAGTTGCTCTCCATCTTTTCTGATTGGTTAATAAAGAGCTGAATAGCTGGGCAAGAGAGGAGAGAAGAGTTGAGGTGGGATTTCCAATCCCAGTTACAGGGTTCCATGGGTGAGGAACAAAAAGAAGGCCTAGGAGGAGGAGGTTGTCATGAAAGAAGGGGTCACCACACCATGAGAGAGTTGTCACGAGGACAAAGATGGAACAGGAACATCCAGTGCAAGACTGGATGGCAGGTAAGGGGACACAAGGCTGGGAGACAGTCCAGACCAGTGTGGACAGGTTAGAATAGATGAGTGTCTGCCCAGCTATAGTGCTTGAAGCTTATTAATAAAGCTTATTAAATGTATTAGGTCTCTGTGTCATTATTTGGGAGCTAGAACAGGCATAGAAAAGCCCATACAATTTATTTTCACACTTTGGGGAAAGCTCTTGCTCTGTAAGGTTGATGACCTGAGTTTGAACCCCTAGAGCCGGAGGAAATCTCACCATGGATGGACACAACAAGTCTTTAACCCCAGTAACTTTTATGGTGAGAGGGGAGGGGCACAAACAGGAGAGTCCCTCCCTGGAAGTTTGAAAGCCAGCTAGTCTGCTGTACACAGCGGCAAACCATGCAAGGCAGAGAACAGTGAAGGCTGACTCCTGAGGTTGTCTTCTGGCCCTCACACATGTGCCATGGCATGTTCCCACACATATATAACAAGTCTGCAAACAAACATACACTCAGAGTTTAAAAAATTTTTTTCTTTGTTTTTATGTATGAGTGCTCTGTTTTCATGGACACCAGAAGAGGGAGTCAGATTCCATTACAGTGGGTTGAGGGCTACCATGTGGTTGCTGGGACTTGAACTCAGGACCTCTGGAAGAGCAGCCAGTGCTCTTAACCACTGAGCCATCTTGACAGCCCATATTCAGAGTTTTTTTTTTTAAATAATAAAAAAATAAAAAGCTTTTGCCAAACACTTCTAATTTTCCTTGGCGGAGTTCCTCATACTAGGCAAGAACAGTGGTGTTCACATACAGTTCTTCCATATGGAGAGGGAACTACTAGTTCAAGGTAATTTTCCACTGCACTGCAAGGTCAAAGCCAACCTGGGTGAAAGAGAGCGGGGTCAGGGAAGGAAATAAGGATGGAAGGAAGGAGAAAAGAGAAGGAAGGAAAGAAAGAAAGATGATTACTACAACAAGCCTTTTGCTTCCCATTACTGGAGGTTGAGCCTATGTCTCCTGAATCAGACTTCAATACCCTGTGGAACATGCCTTGAATGTCCCACCATTTCCTTACATTCAGGTGTCCACACTGAACTCTTTATCTGCCTGCTCTCCTGCCCTAAACCTGCTTTCCCTGTTGTGGCAAGGTTTTCCAAGCTAGAAGCTCTACCTGTGACCATTGCTGCCTCTCTCCTTCTTTACCTGTGACCATTGCTGCCTCTCTCCTTCTTTACCTGTGAACATTGCTGCCTCTCTCCCCCTCCTACACATGGCCCTGAGTGTTCTCTATGCTGCCTCCATCTCTCTCCTTCCATGTGAGCTTGCTGCTACTCCCCCTCAGCTCCTGAACCCCTGTGGCAGTCTTCCACTCTTTTCAGAACTCTCCCCTGGTTTACACTGGGAAGCTGCAGATTCTCTTCCACACCAGGGGCTCAAGCCAGATCACTGCCTGCTTGAAGCCTCCCCAGAGCCTCTACAAGTGACGTAGGTGCACTCCTGCCTGGGTACCCAAGTCCTCCATGATCTGGTTCCAAGATACTTTCCCCTGTGTCTACCTGGTTGCCTGGTTTCTTCTCACAGTCTAACCAACTCACACCCCTGAGCACGCTCTAGTGTCCTCAACGAGTCCACTTAAAAAGTTATTACATTTATTAATATAAATGTAGGGAAGGCACACGCCACAGTGCACATGTAGAGGTCAAAGGTCAAGTTGAGGGTGTTGGTTCTCTCCTTCCACCGCTGTGTGTCCCTGGGATTGAACACAGATCATCAGGTTTGATGCCAAGAAACCACCTCACTGACATTCTCCTAGGTTATTTTCTGTGGCTATGACAACCTCAAAGAGTGGCTAACGTATAAAGAAAAAATGGGGTTGGGGTGGGGCAGAAGGGGGGATCCTCAGAATTCTGGTGGCAGATAAGTCCTAGCGTCATGATACTGGTGTATGGCAAGGGACACCTGTTCTTGAGGGAGTTTATTCAATCCTGTAAGAACTAACCACTCCCTGAGACCACCATCAACCCCCAACCTTCTCACCCCAGCACCTCCCACCTATCAGGCTCTATCCCCTATGAGCTCAGCACTTTCAGCGCCATCACCCCAGGACCAGCTAGGTAGTTTGAATAGGAATGGCTCCCATAGGCTCATATACTTGCTAGGCCCACTGTCTCCTGCTGCCCATGAATCTAGGACTCTCCCTCTCAGCACTATGGCTGCCTGCACACTGCCACGCTTCCCACCATGCTGATAACAGACTGAACCTCTGAAACTGTAAGCCAGCCCCAGCTGAATGCTTTTCTTTAAAAGAGCTGCCATGCTCGTTGTTGCTAGGGTGGGGGGCTTGGTTGCAGTTTGTTAGTAGTCATGCTCGAAGAAAGAAATTAGATTCAAGGAGCTCTCTCTTCCTTCTGTCCTTTCTCTCCTATCTAGTAATAGGGGGTGAAACTGTGGGAGATAAAGGATAGGAAAAAGAAGAACTCACAAAGTAGCAAAGATCAGCTATTAGTGGTGCCCAATGTGATACTCAAAAGTTAAGGATAAAAATGGGAAATCTGACTTCAAGTGCCATTGAGGAAATGGCAGGGGATGAAGAAATTTTTGTTTGCTTTTTTCTTTCTTTCTTTCTTTCTTTCTTTCTTTCTTTCTTTCTTTCTTATTTATTTATTTATTGTTGATTTTCAAGACAGAGTCTCTCTGTGTAGTCTTGGCTGTCCTAGACTCACTTTATAACCAGGCTGGCCTCAAACTCACAAAGATCCACCTGCCTCTGCCTCCCACGTGCTGGGATTAAAAAAAAAAAAAAAAAGCCGGCTTGTTCGATTTTTCAAGAGGCCAGCAAAAAATTTTCTGTGGCTGCTATGGATGGGATAGCCCCTACTTTGGTTGCAGAGGGGATTTTTTTTTTATTCTTCGTATATTTTGTTTCAAAAGAGTTTGAAAGACTGGCTACACTGTCTCAGCCATTTAATCATTTTTGTCTGTGTACATGTGTGTGTGCCACTCTGAGTATAAGCATTGTGCAGACGCATGCGGAGGCCAGAGGCTGACGTTGGTGTCCTCTTATATTGCTCTCCACCTTTATTTTTGAGACATAGTCTCTCACTGAACCTGGAATTCACTGTTTGAGGTAGGCTGGCAGGATAGCAAGCCAAAGGGCCACGCTGTGTCTTGTGTCCCAGCACTGAAGTTACAGCTGTACGTGCTACGCCCAGACTTTTACTCAGTCCCCGGGATCACACTCAGTGCTCATGCTTCTATAAGCAAGCATTTTTATCTATAAGGCCATTTTGAATACCCATTATGTGCAAGGTATAATGCTAGACCTTAAGAACACAAAAGTGAACAAGACAGCCAAGGTCCCACTATACCAAGGTTAAAGGTATAGTGAGAAGAAACACTGGGAAAGTATTTCTTTTCTCCATAAAACTTTTCAGGGGTTAGTTGGTTGGTTGGTTACTTTGGTTTGATTTTTTTTTTTTTAATTTTTTAAAGACAGAGTTTCTCTGTTTAGCCCTGGCTGTCTAGGACTCGCTTTGTAGACTAGGCTGGCCTCGAACTCACAGAGATCCACCTGCCTCTGCCTCCTAAGTGCTGGGATTAAAGGCACCACCAGGGCTTCTAAACCAAACACAGCCAGCCTCCCTTCTTCCCAGTGCTTGCTCACCACTGTCCTTGTCACCATGCTCTGCCCGTCACCACTAGCACCTCATAGTGATTTCTATCAGTGTCTTACTGCCATTCTTTTGGCTGAGACCATCTTTTCTGTGAAGGGTAGGAACTGTACCAGGTGTGGTGGATTAAAAGCATGCACAGATAACCCTTGATTTTTTTTTTAAACAGAGAGAAAGAACATGAGATTGAGTATGAGTAGGGAACATGTCTGGGAGGGGTTGGGAAGGAGAGTGAATATGATCCAAACATATGGTATGACACTATTAAAACTTGAATTAAAAACATCTTGTGAGCTCTTAGTTTGCCACTCCAGTTGGCATGTGGCCATGTCTGCTGCCGCGCTCCCCTGGGATGGATGGTGATGCGCTCTTGTCCCTCTGGAGTCCTAAGCCCAGACAAGCCCTTCCTTCTACACGCTGCTTTGCTCATGATGCTTTAACAACGCAGTAGACACCTAACAAGGATAACAGTTATCACTTACATAATGCACTCTTCTAGACTCTGCACCCACATGCTACACATACTAACACACATGTACATACAAATTAAAATACATGAAATTTTAAAAAAAGATGAAACGCTGACCTCTTTTGTGAGAGAAGGGGGTCTGCCAGGAGATGGCCTGTGCATTTAACTTCAATGTCAGCTCCTGAATCTTCAGAAAAGCACATGTCAGTTCCTTAAAATATATCTGCCTACGCCTGCTACTCACCTCCCTCCTGCTCTCACTATTATGAACTGAATATTTATGTCCCCCTCCCCAACCCATCTGTTAAAGCCATAACTGTAGAGGAATGTTAATTCAGAACATGGCTGTTCTGGAAAGATCACATCCTAAGACCTTCTAGTTTTATGTCACCCGGCTGGAATACAAACACTCGTTTAACCCAGGAGACAGAGGCAAACAGATCTGAGTTCAGGGCCAGCCTGGTATAGAGCAACTATCAGGTAAAGAAAAGCTTAGGTCCAGGTGTGGTGGGATGTGCCTTTAATCCCAAACAAAGGTAAAGTTAAGTTTGTAGAAGGAAGCACCCATGTTTTGAAAGTGATGTCTAATTGAGTGGCAGAAATGGTGACAAATCAGAGAAGATCTGAAAGACTAGGATATGGCCAACTTTCATGAGACGAGAGAGGAAAGGGAAGCCACTTAAGAGGCAATTTTTCAGAGAGAGGAGGCAGTTTTACCAGGACAGTAATAGAGAGATGGGTTGCAGAGAGAGAGAGAGAGAGAGAGAGAGAGAGAGAGAGAGAGAGAGAGATCTCAAGTGGAGAGGGAATGAGAAGAAGCCAGAAGATTAGAGATGATTACCGAATTAAATTGAGCCAAGCAATTCTGGGTTGAGAGAGAAGCCAGATTAAATAAATCATCCGAGAGAAGAGTTTGAGCCAGAACAGCTGCGTTGAACCAGCCAGCCCAGAGCTCAATAAGAACAAGAAAGGGTAAGCATATTAAGCAATCAGTCACAGAGGCTGAAAACATTCCAGGCCTAGGTTAGATTGTATCGAGGCTAGAAGCTTCCAGGACTAGGCCTCAGTTAGCAGACAGAGGCAGTAAGCCTCCCAATGACAAGTGAACCAGGAGAATAAAAGCTGCTTTCACACTTAATTCCTAGTGTAGCTGAATTTGGAGACAAACCCTTTAAAGGATTAAAGTTAAATGCGGTTCTAAGTACTATAACCCTAAGACCCTATTCTGATGAGCAAACCCATTATTCTCCTTGGTGATGGTTTGCACTTTACACCCCTAAACTCTTTTTTTCTTTCTTTCTTTTTTTCTTTTTGAGACAGGGTTTCTCTGTGTAGCCTTGGCTGTCCTGAACTCACTTTGTAGACCAGGCTGGCCTCGAACTCACAGTGATCCGCCTGCCTCTGCCTCCCGAGTGTTGGGATTAAAGGTGAGTGCCACCATGCCCGGCCACCTCTGAGCTCTTAACAACAGCACTAGGCTCCCATTATTGCATTTCTCTCTAAAATCTACTTGAATTTCAAACTGAGCTTCAAGTCACCTCTGTGAAGTTGTTATTGAACATTCCAGTTTGATTTGTTTTGGTGGTTTAAGTGTCGATTTTGCATGCTCCAGCCAGTAACCTGGAGGCAGGAGCTGATGCTGAGGCCAATGGTACAGTGACTGTAAGACCTGGGGGCTAGGTCCTACTTCCTGGAACCCAATGAGACACAAGAGTCCAGTCTGATGCAAATAGCAGGGACTGGTTTATTGATCTGTCATGATGGGGTCTACCAAGCTCTATTGAGCTGGAGACCCTGAATAAGCAAAGCTTGGGTCTTTTATACTCTTACAGAAGTAGAATTGGCAGTTAAGTAGAGTTGTTGGATCATGATTGGTTCTTAAGAATGCCCTTTAAAATGATTGGTTACTAGTTATTTTATCCCTGAGGGGGCAAGAGCTCAGCTTGGGACATCATGTGCTGTCTGGTGTTTGGGACAGGTATGAAGTGTGGTTTTTCTTGGAAAGTATAGACCAGCCCTGAGGCCATCTCGGAAGGTACTGAGTGGCCAGGGTTGAAAAACAACTTTTCTATCTTTTCATGATGCTTGCTTGCTTGCTTAGCTTGCTTTCTTATAGTATCAAGGACCACCTGCCCAAGGGTGAAATCACGCTAGTGAGCTGGGCCCATGCATATCAGTTATGAATCAAGAAACTGAACTACAGGTTCACAGGGGTCTCTCATCCCTCCATAACTCCATTCCCTGGGACTCTGCCAAGGCTTGTGGCGAACCAGCTCTTTCCTTTTGTGTCAGCTGGCTATAGCTAGAAATACTCTCTACCGGGATCCCCAGTGGCCACACCTGGCAGGGACTCAGGTAGGTAAATCACACTATCCTTCCAGTCCTCATTTATGAACTGTCCACTCTCATCCTCTGACAAATAATAACCTTCTTACAAGCTCCTCCTCCCACCTCAGCTCTGTCTAGAGATTCCAACTCTTCGTTCAGGCCTGGGGTCCCCCTAGCTCTTTCCTCCCTGTTTCTCAGACAGTTCACTGCCTTACTGGCCCTACTTGCAGGATTCCCCTCTCCCCACCCCTCAACTCCCTGGGTACCCTGCCTCTAGGTATGAGCAGGGTCCCCCTGGTTCTGTGCTTAAGCCTCGGACAGAATTTGCACCTAGCCAAGTTGTATTCCTCTATTCCTCCCTGCTACCCAGCAAACTGCAGAAGCACTCACTTCCAGGCACCCCACAACCCCCACACTGTTGTAAGGTCAGGCAGCACAACAGAAGTACAAGACCAGAACACATACCCAACAAAGACAAGACCAGAAATCAGCACCTAGAATGACCTCATCACTCCAACTTCAGAAGCCTGGACACGAGCAAAAAGTTAATGAGCAATGGTCAGGACAATACATTGCCACTAGAGCCCAGCAACCATCCTGTGGTCAACTCTGAGAGGTATAATATAACTGCATACAAGATAAGGACTTCAAAATAACAATTATGAATATGCTCAAGGACCTTAAAGAGGGTCCGAATAAATCCATAAATGAAGTCTGTGAAAACATAAGCAGTGGAAGGAAGTAATAAAGACAGCTCAAGACATGACAGAAGAAATAGAATCACTAAAGAGCACCCAAACTGAGATAAAACTGGAAATGAAAAATGTTAATGAGAAACTGTAAAATTATAAAATGTAAGACGCTTGCTTGCCCTGCCCACCCAGAGGCTTCTCCCAGTTCTCGTTACTGCTAGCCTCAGGAGTTCCACCCTAGTTCCCAGAATAGCTACATGCGAGCTCCCTATATCAGAGGTCCATAGGTTTCCAGTAACTGCCCTAGGGACCCACACCCAAGTCCCCACAAGAGGTCTCCCAACGCCAATGTCCATATGGTCTAGCTTGATAAGCAACCCCACCTGCTTTGCGGTTTTAGCCTTTAAAACTAGCCTGTAACAGTCACTGGGGGTCCTTCACCTCCCGAGTGTTGAGGGACCCTGGCGTGTCAGCAATAAACCTTTGCTTTTGCATCAGTGTGTTGTGCCTCGTGTGGCCTCTCACGGCGACCCCCTTCCCGAGTTGGGCGTGAGGGTCCAACATTAAGAAATCAAAAAGCCTCAGAGTGATGGAAGAGAGCCGGGTGGTGGTGGCGCACGCCTTTAATCCCAGCACTCAGGAGGCAGAGGCAGGTGGATGGCTGTGAGTTCGAGGCCAGCCTGGTCTACAAAGAGAGTCCAGGACAGCCAAGGCTACACGGAGAAACCCTGTCTTGGAAAAACAAAACAAAACAAAAAAGGGGAGGGGAGATGGGGGGCTGGAGAGATGGCTCAGAGGTTAAGAACACTGTCTGTTCTTCCAAGGGTGCTGAGTACAATTCCCAGCAACCACATGGTGGTTCATAGCCATCTATAATGCAATCTGGGCCCTCTTCTGGTATGAGTACTGTATAAATAATAAATAAATCTTAAAAAAAAAGAGAGATGGAAGAGAGAATCTAGGCTTTGAGGACATAGTAGAAGAAATGGGTACCTCAGTCAAAGAAAATGTTAAATCTAAAAAAGCACAAAACATCCAGGAATTCTGGGACAGTATGAAAAGACCAAATGTATACATTATAGGAATGGAGGAAGAAGATACCCAGATCAGAAGTACAGAAAATATTTTCAACAAAAAATCATATGTCTTGGTCAATGTTCTGTGGCTGTGAAGAGACACTGTGATCATGGCAATTCCTATAAAGGAAAGCATTTCACTGGGGCTGGCTTACAGTTTAGGGGTTTGGTCCATTGTCATCATGGCAAGGAACATGGCAGCACACAGGCAGACATGGTGCTGGAGAAGCAGCTGAGAGTTCTACATCTGGATCAGCAGGCAGCAGGAAGAGAAAAAAATCACTGGGCCTGGCTTGAGCCCATGAAAATCTCAAAGCCCAATCCCAGGGACACACTTCCTCCAACAAGGCCACACCTCCTAATCCTTCTAAGTAGTGCTGCTCCCTGATGACAAAGCATTCAACTCTATGAGCTATGGGGGCAGTTCGTATTGAAGCCACCACATTCTAACCACTCCCTGCCCCACTCTAGTCTTGTAGCCATTTTGTAATGCAAAAATGCATTCAAAAGTCCCCTTTGTCTGTCACAGTCTCAACATGGTTTAGAAGTCTCTTCTGAGACTCAAGGCGATCTCTTAACTGTAACCCCCCTGTAAAATCAAAATCACAAAGCAGCACTTACCAATTCCAACAGATGGCATGATCATTCCAAAAGGGAGGAAAGGGAACAACAGTGAGCAAATACTTCCCGAAAATCAGAAGAGCAAATTCCAGACTCTGCATCTTTGTGTGTGATGTCAAGGGCTCTTAGGGTCTCCAACTCCTTTCAGTTTTGTTGACTACAACACACTTCTGTCTCTTGGGCTGGTTCCACTCCTGGTTAACAGCTCTCCTTGGAGGTATCCTGTGACTCTGGCATCTCCTACATCTTAGGGTCTCCAACAAGTAATCCTGACTTCGCTTTTATAGCTTCACCCACTGGATGCTTTACGCCTCTATGCATGGATACCCGTGACACGTGCCTGGCCTCAGCAGGTTCTCCTTAGTTGCAGAGGGAGATTCTGCTGAGTTTTACAGCCTGAATGGTACTTCCATCATGGAGTCAGGTGTGCTAAGGTCTACTAAGGTCTGGGGCCCTGTTACATTCGCAACTAATCTTAGTGAATCAGTCACATCATGGCCTCAACTTGCCCTAAAGAGGTGCAGTTGGTCCAGGGACCATTAATTTTACTCAACTAAAACATACTTAGACATATAGTTTAAGATGGAGGTCCTTGCTGGGCGTGGTGGTGCAGGCCTTTAATCTCAGCACTCAGGAGGCAGAGGCAGGCGGATTGCTGTGAGTTCGAGGCCAGCCTGGTCTACAAAGCAAGTCTAGGACAACCAAGGCTAACACAGAGAAACCCTGTCTCGGGGGAAAAAAAAGATGGAGGTCCTCACCACTAATTCAATCAGAATGAGAATTAAAGGCCCAGCCAGTGTTGACAGCAGAGTAGTTAGCCAGGGTCACAAAGAGAACAGTGCCTGGTACCAATTATCTGATTAATGTCTTTGTCTCTTTTTCTTTTTCAGGTTTTCCCCAACCATAGTAATATTAAAAAAAAAAAAAAAAAAAAGACTCCTGGGCTGGGAACACCTTTAATCCTAGCCTTTGGGAGGCAGAGGCAGGTGAATCTCTGTGAGTTCAAGCCAGCCTGGTCTGCAAAGGAAGTCCAGGACAGCCAGGACTACACAGAGAAACCCTGTCTCAAAAACAAACCAACAAACAAACAAACAAACAAAAAATCCCCCCCAAAAAACAACTCCTAATCGATTAACATAGAACAACATGTTTTCCCCAAAGCCATATGTAGCCTCCTTCATCTCAGGATTCTAACTTCTTATCCCTATGTTGTACAGGGGCTGAGTGTCTAAACAGAACCAGAAATCCTGGCCAATTTCTGACTGGGGATGATTAACTCAAGGTCCCTTCCTGTGACAGAGTCTGATTCCCCCAATTTCCTCTGTTTCCCAAAGGCCAACATATTTTTGAAGGAATTTTCTGGGAAGCTTCAGTTTCACAACTCCAGTTTTTGCAGTGGAAACTCTTTTTCCTGGGAACCAGGGCCCCAGCCACAGGGCATGCTTAGAGTTGTAAAACTGTATTTCTATATCAAAAGGCAAACTCCCATATCTTTCCTTTCTCTAACATAAGCAGACACTTAAACTGGGCATTGGTGAGCAGAGGTCAATATGGGCTGCTGGTCTGTAGTCAGACCAGCTAACACCTTCCTCAGTTCCAGGGTCCAGGCCTGAGGGAGATGGGTACTGGACCCTGACCCTGTATTCATACCAAACAGGAGACTCAGGAAGAGGTAGACGGGCAGGGAGTGGGGCCCGGTGAAACTTTAATTTTAATGGGTCCATAGTCTGAGAGAAAGTCCATGTGGCACCTGCGTCTGTGCCTTCTGCTTTCTTGGCCTGGGTGTGGTGGATCCAGAGTATAATGTTAGCTTCCTTCAATGCTACAGAAGTGAAGAGAGTCACCTTATAGTATCCTTTCTAAGTTGGTTCCAGTGCCCCTTGGGCTACCTGGTTGACCCAGACAGTGTCACGGGACTCAAACAAGGGGAAACCTGTGGTAGAGTCAAAGGCCGGCTGGGTCTCTCAGGTAGTCTAATAAATAGCCTGTATGGAGACCTAAGGGTCTGTAGTGACTTGCGAAAGGAATGGCTAGAGATTTTTGCCATCTGCTGGTCTCTGAGCTGGGGAAGCAGTGGAGGAGGTCTTCCAAACATAATCTCACAGGGGGTAAGTCCCTCCCTATATGGGGTGCAGGGGGCCCAAAGAAAAGTAAAGGAAGGAGACCTATCTACTATTTGCTGGACTCTGGGTCATAGTACAAGTGCCTACATATAAAAATTTTTTGAAGAGATCTTTATATTAGCAACATAATAGTATACCTGAAAGATCTAGAACAAAACAAAGAAAGAACCCCCAAAAGAAATAGATAGAAAAAATAGCCAAACTCTGGGCTGAAATCAACAAACTAGAAACAAACAAAATTTTTTACAAAGAATCAATGAAATGAGAAGTTGGTTCTTTGAGAAAATCAGTAAGATTTATAAACCTTTAGCCAAACTAACTTAAAAGATAGAGAGAAAAGATTCAAGTTAATAAAATTAGAGACAAAAAGAACCACATCACAATAGACATGGAGGAACTCTGGAGAACCAGAAAGACATACTTTAAAGGCTATGCTCCACCAAACTAGAAAACCTAAAAGAAATGGGTAATTTTTGATATGTAAAGCACCTAACAAAGTTAAATCAAGATCAGATGAGCAATTAACCCCAACAAAATAGAAGCAGAAATTAAGTCTCCCAAAGAAGAGCAACAACAAAAAATAAAACTAAACTAAAAGTGCAGGGCCAGATAGATTCAGTGGAAAGTTCTACCAGAACTTCAAGGAATAATTAAAGTCAATACTTCTCAAACCGCGTAGCAAAAGAGAAACAGAAGAAACATTACCTAATTTTTTAATGAGGTATAATTACCCTAATACCTAAACCACACAAAGACCCAACAAACAAAAGAAAATTACAAAACAACTTCCTTCATGTCCACACATGCAAAAATTCTCAATAAAATACTTGCAAACCAAATTCAAAGACACAGCAGAAAGTTCATGCACCATGATCAAGCAGGCTTCATCCTAGAGATACAAGCATGACTCCACATTTGTACATCAATAAATGCAGTCCATCATAAAAGCAGACTAAAGACAACAACCACATGGTTGTTTTATTAAATGCAGAGAAGGGCTATGACAGAGTCCAACATCCCTTCATGGTAAAAGTTCTGGAGAGGTTAGGAATGAAGAGACAAACCTCAACATGATAAAGGTGATTTGCAGCAAGCCTGCAGCCAACATCAAATTAAATGGAGACTCAAAGCATTTCCCCTAAAATCAGGAGGAAGATAAGATTGTCCACTCTCTCCATACCTACTCAATATCGTACTTGAAGTGCTTATAGCTAGAGCAACTGAAGGAGATCAGGGGATACAAATAGGAAAGAGTATCTTTATTTGCAGAAGGTATTATTGTATATGTACATGACCTGAAGATTCTACCAGGACACATCTACAGCTGATGAACATTTTCAGCAAGGTAGTAGAATACAAAATTAACACAAAACCCAATAGCCTTACAATGGACAGCAGTCAAATGGACTGAGGAAGAAATCAGGGAATCAAAACCTTTCACAATAACTTCACACACAAAAAACTTCTTGGGGTAACGCTAACCAAGCAAGTGAAAGACTTGTGTAATAGAAGCTTTAAGGCACTGAAGAAAGAAATCAAAGATATCAGAAGATGGAAAGATCTCCCATGCTCATGGATTGGTAAGATTGATTCCCATCAAAATTCCAATACAATTCTTCCTAGATCTTGAAAGGACAACTTTCAGCTTCTTATGGCAACACCACACACACACACACACACACACACACACACACACACACACACACAC
>OU015743.1:56908814-56953855 GCA_907169655.1 Acomys percivali | reverse complement strand
CACACACACACACACACACACACACACACACACACACACACACACACACCCCAAAACAAAACAACAAAAAAGCCCAGATAGCTAAAACGATCCTGAATGATAAAAGAAATGTTGGAAATATCACCATCTTCAATCTCAAGTTGTTCTACAGAGCTATAGTAAAAAAACAGTATGATATTGGTACAAAAAGACTTGCTGAATGGTGGCATCAAACCAAAGACTCAGAAATAAATTCATAGACCCATGGACCCCTGATTTTTGACAAAGCCAGAAATACACACTGGAAAAAAGACAGCATCTTTAACAAATGGTCCTGGTCCAAACTGGATGTCTGCATGTAGAAGAGTGCAAATAGATCCATGTTTATCATCCTGCACAAAACTCAACTCCAAATGCATTAAGGACCTCAACTGAAGGCCAGATACCCTGAGCCTGATAGAAGAGAAAGTGGGAAGTAGTATTGAACTCACTGTTGCAGGATATTTGATCCCAATGTGATCCTTGACACTGTGAACTATAAAAATCTGCCTTTGATCCCATTGTGATCCCTGAGATTGTGAACTGTAAAAACCTGTCTTTTGTTTGTTGTGGTTGAGTCCTAACACATACCTTTAATCCAAGGCCAAAGGCTTGCTAGCTGAAAGTCCAAAAAGCCAAAGGCCAAGGAGTTGAGGAGCTCAAGAGCTAGAGAGCTAGAGAGCTAAGAGCCAAAGAGCCAAAGAGCCAAAGAGCCAAAGAGCCAAAGAGTCAAAGAGTCAGAGTCAAAGAGCCAAAGAGCTAAACAGCTAAAGTGCCCTTCTACTTCTACAGGCTGTCTTAAATACCCCTCAGCTCAAAGTCCCTCCTACTCTTTAATCCCTGTCAGCTGGTTTCTTGGCCTTGGGTTTTTTGGCCTTTTTTTCCTGGCCAGTCAGGCCAGGCCTTTTCCATTGGGATGTGAGCTGAATAGAATGGTCAGCTGCATGTTTTCACTGCCTCTCTTGAGTTAGCAGGTTTTTCACCACAGCATCTGGCTGCTGAGTCTTTACTGATAATAGAATGATCTGAGATTTTCAATTAAAACATTGACTCACTGTGGCACAGGAAAAGGCTTCCTGAGCAGAACATCATTAGCTCAGGCATTGACATCAACAATTAGTAAATGGGGCCTCATGAAACTGAGAAGTTTCTGTAAGGCAAAGGAAACCATTGTTCAGACAAAGAGGCAGGCTACAGAATGGGAAAAGATCTTTACCAGCTATACATCTGATAGAAGGCTACTATCCAAAATATATAAAGAACTAAACAACCGCCCCTGCAAAAACAAAAAAACACAACCAAAACCCTCTGGAAATCAAGAAAACAAACAATTAAAAATGGGGTACAGGCTAAATAAAGTCCTCAAAAGATGAAATACAAATAGCATCTTTAATTTCATTCATTCATTTATTTTATGTATGTGAGTGCTCTATTTGCATGTGTGCTTGCTTGACAAAAAAGGGCATCAGATCCCATTATAGATGTTTGTGAGCCACCAAGTTGATTACTGGGAATTGAACTCAGGACCTCTGGAAGAACAGCCAGTGCTCTTAACCACTGAGCCATCTCTCCAGTCCCATCTTTAATTTCTTTAAAATTAAATATTTGACATCTTTAGTCATCAGAGAAATGCAAATCAAAACTACTTTGAGATTTCGTCTCACACCAGTAAGAATGGCAAAGATCACTAAAACAAAGGATGGATCATTCTGGGGAAGCAAGGAGTCAAGGAAACACTCGTCCATTGATGGTAGGAGTGCAAACTGTGTAGTCATTATGGAAATCAGTGTGGCAGTGCCTCAGGAAACTGCATCTAGCTCTACCTCAAAACTCAGCTATACCACTCTAGATCATATATGCAAAGGACACTAGAGCTACAACAGTGGTTTTCAGCCTGTGGGTCCTGACCTCTTGAAGTACTGAACAACTCTTTCACAGGGGTCACCTAAGACTATTGGAAAATACATATCTTTATATTATGATTCATCATAGTAGCAAAATAGCAGTTATGAATAGCAATGAAAGTAATTTTAATGGTTGGGGTCACCACAACATGAGGAACTGTATTACAGAGTCATAGCATTAGGAAGGTTGAGAACCACTGTCCTACGAAACACCTGCTCAACGATGCTCATTGCTGCTCTATTCATAAAAGCCAGAAATTGAAAACAGCCTTGATGCCTGTCTTAGCTATGGTTTTTCTATTGTTGTGAAGAGGCACCGTGACCATGGCAACTCTTGTAAAGGAAAACATTTCATTGGGGCTGGCTTACAGTTCAGAGATTTAGTCTGTCATCGTCATGGTGGAAAGCATGGCAGCATGCAGGCACACATGGTACTTACTGTGCAGAGGTAGCTGAGGAGTTCTACATCTGGATCTGCAGGGAGCAGGATCAGACAATGATCCACTAAGCCTGGCTTGAACTTCTGAGACATCAAAGCCTTCCTCCCCAGTTAAACACTTCCTCCAACAAGACCACACCTACTCCAACAAGGCCACATCTCCGAATAAGCCCAGTCCTGAGTGAGGTAATGTTGAGTTCAAAAGTCAAATATAGGGGGGCTGGAGAGATGGCTCAGAGGTTAAGAGTACTGACTGCTCTTCCAGAGGACCTGGGTTCAAGTGTCAGCACTCACGTGACAATTCACTTGTGTAACTCCAAGATCTGAATCCTTCACACAGACATACATGGAGGCAAAAACCCTAATGCACATAAAAAAAAAAAGTCAAATATAGTACTGTGATGGTTTGAGTGAGAATGGCCCTCATAGGCTCTTATATTTGCATGTTTAGTCCCCAGGTGATGAGTTGTTTGGGATTGATTAGCAAGTGTGGCCTTGTTGGAAGAGATGTGTAACTGGGGATAGGCTTTGAGATTTCAAAAGCCCATGTCAGGCCTAAAGTCTCTGTCTGTCTGTCTGCTGCCTATGGATCAGGATGTAAAGCTCCCAGCTACTGCACCATGCCTGTCTAGTCCCTGTCCATGATGACAATGGCTAACCCTCTGAAACAGTAAGCAAGCCTCTAGTTAAATGCTTGTTTTGTAAGAGTTCCCTTGGTCATGGCATCTCTTCACAGCAATAGAACAGTAACTAAAACAGGTATGCATTCTTCTATATATGGGTGCTAGCTTTTAAGCCTTTGGAAGGCATGCTACTATAGAATAACCACAGAGGTTAGTATATATTAAGAAACTAGAGGAGAGAGGAAAAAAATCCCTCAAGGAGGGGGAAATAAGAGGATTAAATAGAGAGAGGGAGGGAAAAGGGGGTAATGGAGGAAATATAGGGAGGGACAGCTAATAGGTCATTTGAGGGGGTCACATGGAAACCTACTATAGTAGAAGCTTCTTAAACTAGCATTCATTGTAGTGGAAGGTACTGTATACCCTACTAGAGGAGAAAGGTAAACACTAAACAAGCTACAAACCCTTTTTCTACAGTGGCGACCAGCCTGAATGATGCACTGGTCCAACAGTGGCATAGATGTTTTTGGAGTAACCAACCACTAACCAATTGGATTTAAGGCCCACTCTATGAGAAGGAACCCATGCCTGATACTGTTCAGATGGCCAATTCCTGAGACTACACAGGCCATGGACCTAGGGAAAAACCAAATACTATTACTCTGCTAAAGTAGCATAGCAATAAAAAATGTGTCCTAAGAACATTCTGCTTTATCCACAGATCAGTGTCTCACTCAGCTATCATAAAAAAAGACTTTCTTTTGCAGTAGATGACAACTAATAAAGAGACACTGTGTAGAGAGTGAGAGATCTTGGATCACTTAATCCTAATTGGATGTCTCCATCAAATCCTTCCCCTCAGGGTACAAGGACTCTGAGGAAGAGGGGGCACAAAGATTCTAAGAGCCAGAGGCGATGGATGATACCAAGGAAAGTGTCTTCCAGGTACAACAGGGCTGATGCACATACAAACTCACAGAGTCTGTGGCAGCATGCACTGGGTCTGAGTAGATCCAAGTGAGCTAGAGCCCCAGCACTGAGATGGAGAAGTAGGCACGGAACTCCCATCCCCAACAAAGAAGGTATCTCCAACTGACAATTGCTTGCAAAGGAAAAAATTAGCTTCCCCAAAGGAAGCCTCCCTGGGTATACAACCACACTTAAAGGAAGGCTCCATGCCCAGCCGCAGATAGCCAACACAGAACAAACTCAAAAGGTATCTTTCAAGATTTTTTCTTTTTTCAAAAATGCACTTTAAAAGGTGGGCATGGTGGCGCACGCCTTTAATCCCAGCACTCGGGAGGCCGAGGCAGGTGGATAGCTGTGAGTTCAAGGCCAGCCTGGTCTACAAAGTGAGTCTGGGATAGCCAAGGCTACACAGAGAAACCTCGTCTCAAAAAACCATAAAAAACAAAACAAAACAAAAAAAAATGCACTTTAAAAAAAGATTTACTTTATTATTTATACAGTGTTGTGCTTGTTTGTATGTCTGCAGGCCAGAAGAGGATACCAGATCTCATTACAGATGGTTATGAGCCACCATGTGGTTGCTGGGAATTGAACTCAGGACCTTTGGAAGAACAGTTAGTGCTCTTAACCTCTGAGCCATCTCTCCAGGCCTGGTATTTTTTTCTTATGTTGCTCTGGGATTTTTTCTTTTTTTCTCTTTTTTAAAAGATTTATTTATTTATTTATTTAATGTACATGAATGCTCTGTTTTCATGAACACCAGAAGAGGACATCAGATCCCATTACAGATGGTTGTGAGCCATCATGTGGTTGCTGGGAATTGAACTCAGGACCTCTGGGAGGGCAGCTAGTCTTCTTAACCACTGAGCCATCTCTCCAGTCCTGGATTCTTTTTCTTCTTCTTCTCCTTCTTCTTCTTCCTCTTCTATTGCCTTTTTGGATTCTTCTTCTCCTTCTCCTTCTCCTTCTCCTTCTCCTTCTCCTTCTTCTTCTTCTTCTTCTTCTTCTTCTTCTTCTTCTTCTTCTTCTTCCTCTTCTATTGCCTTTTTTCTAACCTTGCTGGTCTTTGGCTTTTATACTAAGGTTTCCAATTTTGAATTTTTATGAGTTTTGTTCATGTGTGAACATTTGTTATGCTCTTTCTTAGTTTCTTTCTCTTTTCTTTTTTGTTAGACTGTTCATTTTGATTTATTCTTCTTGTTTGTCTTTATTTTCCATTTTGTTTTTTTAAGAGAGTGAGAAAAGAATGGAGTTTGAAGGGTAGGGAGGATCTGGGAAGTGAGGAAAGGGAACCATAATTGAAATATACTGTATGAAAATAAAAATTTATTTAAAAATAAACTGACACTTAAAGATGTATAAATAAACAAATAAATAAATGGTACTACAGATTTGTTTATAGGAAACTCTGACAGAGGCATTTTCTCAATCCTCAAATAACTCTAGCTTGTGTTAAGTCGATGTAAAACTATCCAGCATGGGCTGGAGAGATGGCTAAGGGGTTAAGAGCACTGACTGCTCTTCCAGAGACCCTAACCATAACCCTAACTCCCAGCACCCACATGGTGGCTCACAACCATCTAAAAAGAGATCAGGTGCCCTCTTCTGGCCTGCAGGCATACATGCAGGCAGAACACTGTCTATGTAATAAATCAATAAATCTTTAAAAATAACCAAACCACCACTATCACCACCACCACCACCACCACCAAAACTACCCAGCAGAGCAACAAAAGTTGTTTTCCTGGGACTCTCTCACTACTAGTCTCTACTAGTTTCACAAGGATGGTCCAGAGATGAATGGGGGGGGGATGCTTCATACATCATTACCTTACCTTATCATTACCATAGCAAAGACAGACCTGGCACCTGTCTTTGCTATGTAGACCACACTAGCCTTCCTATGCATTCCTCCTTGCCGTAGGGTTTTTATTGCTATGAAGAGACACCATGACCAAGGAAGTGGGGAGGATGCTACGTACTGGCTTGCTTTGCCTGGCTTGTTCAGCTTGTTTTTGTTTTTATGATTGATTTATGAATACCCTATCTGCATGTACATCTGCAGGCCAGAAGAGGGCATCAGATCACATTATAGATGGTTGTGAGACACCATGCGGTTGCTGGGAATTGAACTCTGAAAGAGCAGACAGTGCTCTAAACCACTCTCTGGTGCCCAAGCTTGCTTTCTTATAGAAGCCAGGACCACCAGCCCATTGGCTGGGCCCTCCCCAACCAATCACTAATTAAGAAAATGTCTTACAGCTGGATCTTAGGGAGGCATTTTCTCAACTGAGGTTCCCTCCTTTCAGACAACTCTAGCTCATATCAAGTTCATATTAGATTCCTGCTTCTGCCTCCAGAGCGCTGGCATTATGGATGTTCATTAACTTCCCCCAAGCTACATTTATCTCCTCTGTGCTGTGTTGTGTGTGTGTAACACTTTTCACCTGGGAACCATCTCTCTAGCCTTCTTCTAAACCTACATTCCATACTTAAACGGTTTTAGAAAGCCTGGGGATGCTGTTCAGTGGTAGAGTGCTTGCCTAGCAAGCGTGAAGCCTTCTGTCACCATTCAGCAAAGCAGCAAAAAGAAGTGTTTTATGTAGTTACTTAAAAACAACAACAGCAAACAACCAGGCCTGGTGGCATAGGCCTTTCATCCCAGCACTCAGGGAGGCAGAGGTGGTCTGATGGCTGTGAGTTCGAGGCCAGCGTGGTCTACAAAGCTAGTCCAGTATAGTCAAGGTTACACAGAGAAACCCTGTCTCACAAAACAAACAAACAAACAAACAGACAAACAAAAAAGCCCACCACCAAGAAATAACAAACTGGAAAACAACAACCACCACCACCACCACCCAAATATACGTGAATTAAAACACACAGAACTGGCAAGATGGCACACTGGATAAAGGTACTTGCCACCAAGACTGATAACTCGAGCTCTCTCCAAGGCACACACATAGAACTGCCTCCCAACAAGATAGCCTCTAATTTACATACACATTTTAAGTAACTATGATTAAATAATAATAAACAACAACAATAATAATAATCAAACAACAACACACATTTTCTTGTCCCTTGCTCTTTCTGAAAGTGTCTTTGACATAAGGTTTTGTGTTTTTAAAAAATTTTACAGGGGGGAGGGGTGATTTCCATGTGATGCCCAGGCTGGCCTCAAACTCCTAGGTTCACGTGTTAAAGTGACCGTTGTTTTTTGTTTGATTGTTCTTTTTAGGGTGGTGACAGTAAGAGAGAAAAGTACCTCTCTTGGCCTATGTACCCATTACAATTTTAACAATCCAGGTGGGAGGCAAGTCAGGATTCTTCTCTATGCTTTCCAAGTTCAGAAAGACCAAATGGGCCGCCGTGGTGGCGCACGCTTTTAATCCCAGCACTAGGGAGGCAGAGGGAGGTGGATCGCTGTGAGTTCGAGGCCAGCCTGGTCTACAAAGCGATTCCAGGACAGCCAGGACTGTTATACAGAGAGAGCCTGTCTTAAAAAACCTTAATTAAACAAACAAACAAACAAACAAAAAGACCAAGTGGTTGCGTTTTGAGTAATCGGAAAGAGCTCACGTTCTGCGCCCCACAAACCCCTTCAAACAAGCCCCAGAAATGGCTGTTCCTGGGCACTTCTGCTCCTGATGTATGGCATTCCCCAGCTTTCGGTCAGGTGGCACTTCCGCTCGCTCCTCCCTTCGCTCCCAGTCACGAGTTGTCTCTAGGACTCCGCCCCTTCGCCAGCTGATTGGGCAGCTCCTGTCCTCTGATTGGCTGTTCCTTTTGAGGCTCGCCAACCCAACCGGATGTAGAAGCAGGGCTTCCGCTTTCGCCTTCTCCCTCCTCTCGCTCGTCCTCCGGTAGCAGCTACCAGCATAGTGTCCGCTGCCGGGCGCGGTGTCGGCGGGTCGCGCGGTTGGCTTCGGCTTCGGTGTCGCTGCAGTTGAGTCGGGCCGTCATGGCTGAGCTGGATCCCTTCGGCGCTCCCGCCGGTGCGCCCGGTGGCCCCGCGCTGGGGAACGGGGTGGCGGGCGCCGGCGAGGAGGACCCGGCCGCGGCCTTCTTGGCGCAGCAGGAGAGTGAGATTGCGGGCATCGAGAACGACGAGGCCTTCGCCATCCTGGACGGCGGCGCCCCCGGGCCGCAGCCGCACGGCGAGCCGCCGGGGGGTCCGGGTGAGAGGGGGGACGGCGTTCGGGCGGGGAAGACTTGCGGGCACGCTCGAGCCGGGGCCGGTCGGTGTTCTGCCGCGAGACTCGGGCCTCCCTCCTGAAGCTGGAGGTCAGGAGCGCAAAGAGGAAGTGAGACCCCGCCTGGGTCCTGCACAGACCTCCGCTGCTGCAGGCCGGCCGCGTCCGGGGCGGAAGGGCGCGCAGATGCAGAGACGCCCGTTCGGTCGAACTTTTCGCTAAGCATTTGCTGTGCTTGAAGCCTGGTCTCGGAAGCTGCCGCATTGGCGCAGTTTGGCCAGATTTTACCGACATGTCTGAGTCCATCCCGCAAGAACTGCTTTTTGGGAAAAACTAAGAATAATATAAAATTGGAGACACACACGCAAACAAAAATGGCAGCGTAGCTGAACTACGCTAGTTAAGATACATAAGATGTTAGGTTGTGGGGAGGAAGAGAATAAGAGCCTCAGAGAAGATGGTCTGGCCATCAAGAAAGAAACTGGCCTAGAGGATAGGTGTTACATTACATACATTGTTGAGTGTGTCAAGGCGAGGACTCCCGGTGCTTTTCTCTGGAAACCTTTGTGAGGAAGTACTGCTTCACGAAAAGGCAGGCATAGTCCGGGCTAATCACAGAGGCGGGGGAAAGATGAATGTAGGATGCAGTGTGGGCCTTACCACAGTAAAGCTCATGCAAAGGAGTTGGGACAGGCATAGGATGACAGACTGGCCTTTGGGCGCCTTCCTTAACTTGTGTGATGCTTAGCATTCTGATGTAAGAGGGATGATTGAGTGGAAAAGACCCATTCAATAGAATAAGGAAGTAGGAAATTCGCTAGAAAAAAAAATTGAGACATTGGCTTTTCACTTACAAGAAGAAAAAAAGCTTGTTGTGGCGCATGCCCTTAGGTATTTAGGAGTTTGGCGCCCGTGGTTCACCAGCCTGGGAAACAACATAGGGCAACCCCTCAATCAAAGAGTGCAACTTAAAGAATATAGTGTCACTCTAGGCAAGTAGGAATAGCCACACTCTAAACTCTATGAGTATGAACCCAGTTAACAGATGAGAACAAACAGCTTTGAGACCAGTGAGTGTTGCAGACTCAGGCTTTGAGTAATGCTTTGTGTGTATTGTGAGGCCCAGAGAGTTCAAATTACCATTCTAAGCAAGCAGAATATTTTGGGACAGAAGTGCTTCTGGTTTGCAGGCTTTGGGGTGTTTTGTTTTTGTTAAAAACAAACAAAAAACCCAGGACATTATGGATCGTGGACAAATCAGCACCCACTAGGAACCTGCATGGGAAGCTCAGTACCCCAGGTCTGCAGTTCACAGCAAGCTGGCTGGACAAACTGGGCTGTCACCTAAAGCTGAGCTTGCTTTTAAATGGCAGAAGCTGTTTTCTTTGGGGGGACTTTTGCATTGCCTGAGAACGTTTAAAATTTGCTTTTTAGCCCTATAACTTCCTTCATTTACTAGAAAACTGAATCCTACAGGCGTGACTTGGCTAAGAAAGCAAGTTTACCCTCCCTTATACTGCACTTGATTCTGTTGCAGATGCCTTAGCAGTGTGTGCTTGGGTGGAAGAAAAGCGCTTTGGGTGTTTTTGGCAGGCAAGAATTGGGAGGAACGGTTTCTCTGTAGCCGTGGCTGTTTTTGAACTTATCTGTAGACCAGGCTGACCTTGAACTAAGAGACCCATAGTTAGAAGATTATAGTGACTATGGTGTTGTATGTGTTTAGTGTCACATTTGGATTATTTAACAGTGTCTGGCCTATTATAGTAGGTGTTCATGTGTTTGACAGTGGGCAAAAAGAGCCCTGTACAGAACGCATAGGTTTTGGGGTATAGGCAGTTTGGGAAGATAGTATGGAGAGAGTAGAGCAGGGTAGTTTTGCCTTCTGTTCAGCAAAGGGAAGGAAGGGGTGATTGCTGACTTAGTTCCTGGGAAAGACTTTTTTAAAATGAACTAAGCATTTAATGACTTAATGCCAGAGCCTAACTGTGTTGAGTTGGTAATGTGTAGTCTCAGCACTTCCTGTTGGGATTAGAGAACTTTCGTACTCAACACAGTAGTGGTTGGGATTTGGGGCTATCCTGTGCTGCTTGAGTGTGAATTTAAGCAATATCTGTAATTACCATCACTTTCCCACCTGTTTGCTTCTCTAGGTACATAATATATATCACATGTTTTAGCGGTACCTTGTCTGTAAAGTGCTTACTGCTATGTAGGAGGTGGTCAGTGAGTTTTAGCTACTATTTCCCTGGGAGCAGGAAGAGGAGTTGCAGGGCTCAAAGGCTTTGTGTATACTAAATAAATGGAGAGAGTAGGTAGGGGCACTGTTTCATTTACCCTCCACAGGGGCAGAGGAAGAAAAGACATAAACTTGTTCCCTTTGTGGGCAAATTCCCATGGGAGATGAACCCGGGTTAAACAGGGCTGGGCCAAGACATAGGTTTAGGTGGGGAGGCAACCAACTAGGTGAAGTGCTGGGAGTATTGAGGAAGAGCAAATGGCCCAGGTGTTGGGGGGAAAAAATCCTTCGATGGTGGGGGTTGGCAGGAGAGGAGTACGAAAGGGATTGAGGAACTACAGTGTGGCCGCAGGCTACTGCTTCTAACAAGTCCTGTCTTGGAGGAGAGAGAGAGATGAATTAAGGGGTTGTTTTCTGAGGGAGATTTACTTTATTGGTAGAAGTGAAGACAAGTTATGAGAATGTTACGCATGATATTTAAATATGCTGTGCATGTACCGCATGCCAGATACTTCTAGTACCTCTTGATCTGTGCAGTAAGTGCCAGCTAAGCTGCAGTGTCAACATACTTGAGATGAGAACTGACTGCTGTGCGAGTTAAGCAGTGTCCTAAGGCAGCCCCTCCCAGTGGCTCAGCTGCCTGACTTCACACACTGACACACATAACGTAAAGAAAGGTGTTTTGCTCTGTGGAAACCTCACTTTGGCCCTCAATTCTTTTACTTTTTTTTTTTTGAGAGGTGGTGGTTTGAGACAGGGTCGGTGCTGTCCTGGGCTGTCCTGGAACTTAGTATAAATCACGCTGGCTGAAGTAAATCCACTTTCTGTCTCCCAAGTCATTGGATTAAAGGCATGTACTGTTGTGCCTGGCTTGGCCCCTGTTTCTTTCCAGGCTTTTTGTTTGTTTGTTTTGGTTTTTGGTTTTTTTTGTTGTTTGTTTGTTTTTTCCTCCCAAGACAGGATTTCTCTGTAGCTGTGGCTGTCCTGGAACTTACTCTGTAGACCAGGTTGCCCTTGAATTCAGAGATCCACCTGCCTCTGCCTTCCTGAGTGCTGGGATTAAAGATGTGGACCATCAACACCTGGCTTCTAGGCTTCTTAAGATGCTTGAGAAAGTTTTCTTCTGGATCATTAGAGTTAGCATAGCAGTCCTAAATCAAGGGTCATGATATAAATTCTATTGTTTCTGTAGACTGCCCTTTGACTTTGGTATTTGATTCATGTAATAATGTGAGAACAGGGCTGGAGGGCTGGCTCAGTGGTTAAGATCCGACACCCTCTTCTTGCCTTAGTGGGATTGCACACATGATGGCACAGACATACAGGCAAAATACCCTACACATAAAATAAGTTATTTTTTTATGATAAGGAGAAGTTTATTATATGAGCATGGGGGAGAGTAGGAAGTGGGGAGCCCGAGAGAGACAGACAAAGAAGAGAGATGGAGACAGGTAAGAGAACAGGAGAGGAAGAAATAAAGGAAGTCTTTAAAAAGAATGATATAATATCTAATAAAGAGCTCAAAGCATGTGCCAGAGGGTCTGGATGAATCCTCAGATCAATGGACAGGCTGCAAGTAGTTTAGGAGTTATAGGGCCTGCGTGGCTCTGCTTTTATGTATAGAGTAATGGCGAAAGTTGTTTTGCAACTATCCCTGGGCTAGACTATATTAACTGGATACTGTGTTATCTGTAATATATTAACCATCCTGTAAGACTGGTCCAGCTAGCCATTAGAGGCTCGAAGAATTAAAATTGTCTCACTCACTACTTTACACAAAAATAAATTGCGGTGAGTTAGATATTTTTAAAGTACCAGAAGAGGGCCAGAGAGATGGCTCAGTGGGTAAAAGGCCCTGCTGTCAAACCTGATGGCCCAAAAAATGAGGTGTAATGATTTTTTTTTTTTTAAGTACCAGAAGATACTGGGGGATAGCCTGCTGCATAAAAGCCCATGCAAAGATCACAAAGGAAGAGTTGCTAGTATTCTCATACAAATTAAATTGTAGTTCTAACTATTAATGTCATAAGCCAAATTGAAAAACAAATTGGGTATTGCAACGTAACTTAGTTGGTAGAGTGTTTACCTAGTGAGCATGGAGCCCTGGGTTCAATTCCCAGTACCTATAAACTGAGTGTGGTGGTGCATACCTGTCAGTTCCAGCACTTGGGTAGAAGCAGAGTATTAACAGGTTAAGGTCATTTTCAACATGTTTGAGGCTAGCCTGAGCAACAGTGAAGACCTATGTCTTTTTTTTTAAAACCTTTAGAAAAACCCACAAAAAGAAAATGTTGGACTTGAAGATGGCTTAGGTGGTAAAGTGCTTCCTGCACAAGCTTAAGAACTTAAGTTTAGATCCCAAATATTCATGTACAGTCTGGCTCTGTGGTGTGTGCCTGTCACCCAGAGCTGAGAGGAGACAGGAGGATGGGCCAACCAGCAGGCCTTGTCTTAAAAAATAAGGTTGGAGGAAGATACCCAGCAAGAGCCTCCAACCTCCACATGCACACGCCACTGCACAGGCACACAGAGGAGCCCAGGAGGCAGGGGGACAAAAGGGGGACTGTTTGCAGTAACAGGAAGTCTAGAGATCAGAAGACAGGAAAGTAGACAAATCTAGTTGGGCACGGTGGCACATGCCTTTAATCCCAGCACTTGGAAGGCAGAGCCAGGCGGAGCTCTGTGAGTTTGAGGCCAACAGGTTTGCAGAGAGAGAGTCCCGGACAGCCAGGGCTACAAAGAGAAACCCTGTCTCAAAAACAAAAACAAACAAACAAAGAAAAGATATATTATTACCTCATAGGGAATAAGGACCCGCACACTAAATATATATCCTGAGACCCAGCAATTCTTCAACAAAGAATTAATCAGAGGAGTAGTTGGCTACACCAGCCAAATACTTTTATTCACTGCTTAGTAAACTTTGTTAAAATTGTTAGGATGTGTGTCACCTACATTTACTTTGTTGCTGTATGGCTTGAGCGCACCTGGAATCTGTCCAGGCCAGCCTCACAACCCTTGATCTCCCGCCTCAGCTTCTGAGCGCTACAGGCATGTATCACCATGCATAGTTTAACTCCACCTGTGCGCGCGTGCATGTAGGTTAGAGGAAAGCGTGCAGGAATCTCGTTCTCTCCTACTATTTGGGTCACAGACAACTTTTTTTTTTTTGGTGGGGAGGTATATATGAGTGTTTTGTCTACATATGTTTCTCACTACAGGGTGCCTGGCACCCATGGAGGCCAGAAGGATGTTGGATCCCTTGGAACTGGAGTTACAGATGATTGTAAGGCACCATGTGGTGCTGAGAATCAAACCTGGATCCTTCAGAGGAGCAGCTCTTTACCATTGAACCAACTTTTTTCCGGCTATCCTCCCCCACCAAAGAATTTTGCCCATTGATCCCAGGGCCTCACTGAGGCATACGTGCTCGGCAGGCTGTCTGCCATTGAGCTGTACTCGAGCCCTAACATCACTTCTTAAAGGCTGCTTAGCAGTTCATGGTCTCTACAGCACACAGTAGTTGTATTCTACTATATAATCCTTAATGCTTTGGCCTAGCATTTCAGTAGCCCTCATTGATAGGCTGAAACCTTGTGTTTTGCAGATGCCGTTGATGGAGTGATGAATGGTGAATACTATCAGGTACAGAGTACTCTGACTATACTAATGATAGTCAACTAGTCTTAGCTATGATTTGAATTGACTGACCTAAAAAGAGAGCCAGTGCTGGCTAGCCTGTAACTCACTGTGTAGACCAGGCTGGCCTTGACGTCAATATAGATCAGCTTGCCTCTTCCTCCTGAGTACTGGGGTTAAAGTCTGCACCATCACACTTGGCTTTCATTTTGTTTTATTAGGACAGGGTTTTATTCTGTAGCTCAGGTTGTGGCATTCCTTCTGCCTTGGCTTCCTGAGTGTTTGGATCATAGGTATAAATCACTATGCTCAACTGAGAGCACTGTTTTAATGTTTGCCCCATTTCATTGTCTTTTTTCCCCCCAAGAATTGATCCTTCATGATGATGATGATGATGGTGGTGGTGGTGGTGGCGGCGGCGGCGGCGGTGGCTGCCAATTTAAACACTGTGTGCCATGTACCTTATCAAACACTATAAAGGTCACTAGTACTTTCTTGTTTTTATTTTTTTATTTTATTTTTTATTTTTTTATTTTTTATTTTTTGGTTTTTTTTTTGAGTCAGGGTTTCTCTGTGTAGCTTGGCCATCCTGGACTCACTTTGTAGACCAGGCTGGCCTCGAACTCACAGCGATCTGCCTGCCTCTGCCTCCCAAGTGTCTTGTTTTTGTTTGAGACAAAAACAGTGTGGCCCTGGCTGTCCTGGAATTCCCTGGGTACCTCAGGCTAGGTTACCTCACAGAGCTTGCCTGCCTCTTCCTTGTAAGTGTTGGGATTCACCACTAAGCCTGGCAGCCACTAGAACTTTAAATAATTCTCTATTTGACTTTGTCAGAGTCTAATAAGGTTAAGCTGGTAATAATCCCCAGTTGGCCACAGAATATAATTCTCAAACCAGCAGCTATAAGTGTTTGTCAATGTGTTTTAGCTCTCAGATCTTTATCCACTATAGAGAAGTGTCTGTCCATTTGCCCTTTGACTCACAGTTGCCCGCCTTTTCATTCCCTCCTTGATTTGATGGTAGTTGCTATACATATGCTTTTGGATTCTTTTCTTAAAATTTATTGTTTGGTTAGATGGGTATTACATAATGGTTTCCAGCATGATATAATAGCATTTGAAGTCTTAGGCTCCGGGCCTGGACTGTTACGTACTTACCTCTGTTACTTGGAGATAGCATGTAATCTCCCTGTCAAGTGAGGAAACAAACTGATAACAGTGTCCTAATATGTCTCTTACCCACCCAACCTCAACGTTCCTCTCACCCACTCGTGTCTCATCTTTTAGCAGATAACAGCCACTCTGCCTCCCTTGTGAGAGTGCAAGGGTTCCGCATAGTAATGCTGGAGGCTCTGATGGCTCGTGAAGTTATGTTGTTGCTTTAAGTAGTCCTTTAACACTTTACAGCAGCCCACTGGCATTTGGGGTACTGATAGTGTATGTAATTGTTCTGTGTTAAGGAGAGCAATGGTCCAACAGACAGTTACGCAGCCATTTCAGAAGTGGATCGATTGCAATCAGAGCCTGAGAGTATCCGTAAATGGAGAGAAGAGCAGACGGAACGCTTGGAAGCCCTTGGTAAGGAATCCTCTTTTGCCTTTGGGTGTCTGTTTTCAGTAGGGGAGTTGACCTGGACTCTACTTTTACCCCTTTCAAGCTTATATTAGCCATAATGTTTCTGTCTGGTCTTTGGGAAGGTGTACTCCTCAGCCTAAAGGTCACAAGAGCACTGGACAAGGCTACACTTCATTCTAGGCTATTACATGACGAACATAGTAGTTTAGGAGCCATCTTCTTCAGGAAGAACCCTGGATTGGAAGTGAAAGCCTCAGTTGAAGATTATACCTTACTGTGGGCACTTGGTTCAGATCTTTCGTTCTGTAGTCATCTGAAGGGAAATCAGTGTTCCTGGCCTCAAGCTGAGTGCTATTCACAGGAATATATGGGGACTTGAAGTACTACTGTTCATGTGAATGACATTCACAGTTCACTTATCACTTGAAAGATGAATCTCATGTTAGGAAATGTGTTAGTAGCTTCCCATTACTGTGATAAAATAGTGGAGAAAATCAACTTGAGGAGGAAGGCTTAATTTTGGCTCAGTTTCAGAAATGGCCCACTGGCTCTATTACTTTTAGGACTGGGAAGACAGAAACATCATAGTAGAACAAACAGGAGATCTGCTCACCTCATGGCAGCTAGGAAACAGAACCCAGGAGGCCAAGGACAGCATATACCTTCAAAGGCACTCTCCACAGCCTCCACTTCATTCAGACCTCACCTCTCACTGTGACCACCATCCCCCAACGGTCCAGTCAGTTGTGCATCAATCACGGATTGAGCCATCAATTTAGGTTGGATCTCTTGTGGTCCAGTCACTTCCCAACAAATAACACCATGAGCATTTTTTTTCTTTTAAGAATCATAATTGAATCTATGCATATGAATGTTTTGGCTGCATGTGTGTCTGTGTACCACACGTGTGTCTGGTATCTGCAGAGGTCAGAAAAGGGTGTAGGATCCCCTGGACCTGGAGTTACAGATGGTTGTGACCCGTTATGTGGATGCTGGTCTTCTGCAAGATCAACAAGTACTCTAAATTCCAGAAGCTTCTCTCAAGCCCCTACATGAGCCTTTTTAGAGGGGGTCCTTAATATCCAAATCATAACAGAAAACATGAACTTCTTTTTTAACCTTACTGTCCCCATAAGGTGAGGGTTTTTTTTTGCATTTTTATGAGTAAAGAAATTGAGGATTATAAATAGATTATTTGAAGCACACAGCTTCATGTGGTAAACAAAGTTGCTGTTTGCTTTATAATCCACATTCATCTCCGTCAGCCACATCACTTTCTACGAATTTTGTGTACGTGGCCGTCTAGCTGGCAGGCCAGGCCCTGCTTTGGCGTTAGCTTCTGGTAGAATTGTATACCTGAGTGTCACCCAGTCCTTCAAGATCACGGGAGGGCTGGTGGTTTGGAGGCAGTGTGAGGAAGTAATCAGTAGTGTTTTCTTTTTTCAGTTACTTACTAAAATGTCAAATCTAACAGTAGGAAAATTAATATTAAGTGATTTTGGCTGCTAAGTTGTGTTTTGTGTTTTTGTTTTGTTTTGTTTTGATTTGATTTTTTTGGTTTTTGGAGACAGGGTTTCTCTGTGTAGCCTTGGCTGTCCTGGATTCACTTTGTAGACCAGGCTGGCCTCAAACTCACAGTGATCTGCCTGCCTCTGCCTCCCGAGTGCTGGGATTAAGGGCATGAGCCACCATGCCCTGCTTCAGTATTTTGTTGTTTATTTATTTATTTTTTTGTTTTGTTTTTTGTTTTTTTGAGAGAGGGTTTCTCTGTGTAGCCCTGGCTGTGGTAGACTTTGTTCAAAGCTGGCCTCAAACTTGCAGAGATCTGCCTACCTCTGCCTTCCTGAAGGCTGGGATTACAAGTGTGCACAACCGAACCTTTGCTTTGTTTTTTTTTTTTTTTTTAATTTTAATTTTAATTTTTTATTTTTTTATTTTTTTTTGAGATAGGGTCTCTTTATATAGACCAGGATATCCTGGAGTTGGATGTGTAGACCAGGCTAGGCTAGAGCCTACAGAGACCCTGGCTTCCTCAGGCTACCGAGTGCTGAGGTTAAAGGTGCCCTATTGTGCCCGGCTCTTAAATGATTTTCATTGTAGTAATACTATGTATTTGTGTGTATGTGCTTCATTTATTTTTGGGTTTGTTTATTTTGGGTGCATGAATATATCGCTTACATGTATGTATATGTACCACATGTGTGCCTGGTACCTTCTGAGGCCAGAAGAGGCTGTGGGGTCCCTTGGAACTGAGACAGATGTTGTGAGCCACCATGAGGGTCCTAGGAACCTAACCTGGGCCCTTTGTAAGAGCAACAAATACTTTTTTTTTCCCTCCCTGAGACAGGGTTCCCCTGTGTAGCCTTGGCTGTCCTGGACTCATAGACCAGGCTGGCCTCAAACTCAAAATGATCCACCTGCCTCTGCCTCCCGGGTGCTGGCATTAAAGACATGCACTATCACGCCCGGCACACACGTATATTTTATAGAGGTCTGTGTACATATTCCTTTTGTTTTGGTTGATTGGCTCCAACATACAGACATAACTTGCTGTCTGTTTTGTTCTATAACTCCTAGGAATAGTGAATTCTTCATGTACCCACGTCAGTAGTGGCACCTTCCTGAGAACATTGACCTAATGAAAACATGACTCCTTATTTTTCAGGTGGGGAAAACTGACACCTGGAAATAGGAGAGAACCTTGACCCAAATAACCAGACAGTGCTACATCTTTTATCCTTTGTCTAGTTTCCAAAGCTTTCAATACAAAGAGTGGCCCCGAATAGTAGTACCTACATGTCTTTTCCTCAGTGGAAGTACTAAGTATCTCTACTGTTGGTCAGTTTGGTCCTTGTATATAAAGCTTGTGTTGGATGTGGTGATGAGCAGCATAGGAGCCCCTCACCATATGTGGGTGCTGAGGTACTCGTCCCTGGAATTGAGAAGCTCAGTTTGATACTTCGTTCATTTTTAGTAAGCTTCTTTTCCAGTTGCCATGTGTGACTGGAAGCTGCTGTAGTGGAGAGTGCAGTGGAAAGAGACGAAAGCAGGCTGCCTGGTCTTAGCAGCTGGGCTTTGCTGCTTGCTTTTTGTGTGCCTTTAATGAAGGCTTGGAGACAGAGTTTGTTTTCACAGAAAGAGTATATTTTGGTGGTAGGAAGTTTCTTTTTTCTTAAGTTACCACGTTTGTATGCTAGACTATGAAAACATGAGCGGTTACAGCGGGATGTGCACTACATACAGTATCAGTCCTGCGCAGTTGGAGAGTCCGTGCCTAGCATGCATGACATCCTCAAGTCAGTCCCGAGCACAACACAGAACTGGCCATACTGTACATTTCTGTGGTCTGACATTCAGGAGGTGGAAGCAGGAGGACCAGAAGTTTAGGGACTTCACTGGTGTCATACATAGGTCCAGGGTTAGCCTGGGCTACATAAAATTCTGGATCAAAGAAAAAAATTGTATGTATGCCTGTGCACCGTATGTGTGAAGTGCTTAAAAATGACGGTATCAAAGTCCATCCTGTACTCAACTCTCTAGATACAGAAATCAGCATTTGAATCATAAAAGGACAATCTTTATACAACGCATAAAAAGATTGCTTCAACAGGGATACACCATGGGATGTAAGTGCTCTTAGCTGATGATGAGCCATCTCTAGCCATTGCCCATCATTTTTTCCCTAATACATATGTGCTTATATTCCCATTCTTAGGTAAAGTCAGTAAGATCACAATGTTATGTGTTAAGCTGGGCATGGTGGTGCACACCTTTAATCCCAGCACTCAGGAGGCAGAGGCAGGCAAATCGTTGAGTTTGAGGGCAGCCTGGTCTGCAAAAGGAGTCCAGGACAGCCAAGGCTACACAGAGAAACCCTGACTCGGAAAAACAAAAACCAAAAGTTACATATTGAAATAAATGTATATTTTGCTTTCCCTCAGTTGTTGTCTTTTTTTTTCTTTAAAAGATGCCAATTCTCGGAAGCAAGAAGCAGAGTGGAAAGAAAAAGCAATAAAGGAGCTAGAAGAATGGTATGCAAGACAGGATGAGCAGCTACAGAAAACAAAAGCAAACAACAGGTCAGTTCACTGTGCTTCTCCATAGCCTGTGTTCTGGTGAATCAGATCCATTTTCTGGTACTCAGTCTAGGTTCTTGGCCATGCCTGCCCTTGTCGTATGAAAGGCCTTGGAGGTTTGGAAGAAACTGCTAGAAACAGGCTACAAGTCTCTTGGGTCTTACGAGCTTGGATTGAGTTTGGCTTTTAAACTGGCTTTGGTTTCCTCAGCTGTAGTGGCGTCATCTGGAAAAGTGAGGCACTGGAGAGCCCTGAGATGAACGGTCAGCTGCAGGGTCTCATTACTTTGGAGACAAGTATTGCTTCCCCTAAATGTAGCCCTGGCCTCCTAAAGAGGCCCCTCAGGGTCCTTAGCATGGGTGCTCTGTAATTACGAAGCTCAGGATGTTCCAATGTGGACTACAGAGTTTGCGTCACTGACTTCTACCTGTGCTTAACAAGCCTTGACTTGGTTTACTAAAACTGCTTTTTTTGTTTTTTTTCAGAATACATTTTATACTTACTAAAAGTTAATCCTGTGGGGAGAACATACTTGTTCTCCTCCCATTACCAGGCAGTAGCTGTAAACGTGCACTCATTTCTTAGAGCCTTCCTTCTTGGAGGTAGCCTAGGGACACACTTTGCTGGCAAGGCCGATTAGCTTACTTGCTGCTGGGTTCAGTCAGAGCCACCTTTCATTGAGTAGGAGGCATGTCACTCATTCCATTGTAAAAAACAAAACCCAAGGCAGACTGGGCCTTAGTTTACTCTCTGTGGCTTGGGGCTGGCATTTTTTGCATAGCTCTTGGAAATCTGTCAGGAAAATGTAGGCAACCCATTCACCAGCCAGCTGATGCCATTGTGAGGCAAATGTGACAATAGATGGGCTCTTTTATGTGACAGCCCTTTAAAAAACACTTCCTGTGTTTCTTGGTCATCCTTGGCACTGCCCTCTGATGCCAGACCCTGGCCTCTCAACTTGATTGGCTATTTCTCTGATGGATACATTCTAAAACAGTGCCTTTCAAGTTCCATTTGAAGTTTTGTGTCAAGTAGGGTAGGAGGTACTGTCTGGTCAGGGTTAGCTGCCTCGGGGATGGCTGCCGTCCAGCTACCCGGAGCTTCTGCTGAACCGATGTGAAGTGTTAGGCTCCTCTGTTCTTTGCCTCATGATGATTCCCCTCCAGGGTCAAGTACTGGTCTATAGTTAAAAAAAAAAAAAAAAAAAAAAAAAAGAGTTGCTACAGTGTTCTGATAACTCCCCAGCAAAACTACCTCAGCACTCTAGCTACCCTGAAGTTCTTGGACCAAATACACTAACTCTCCCTGCATCAGGTGCCCAAGGCTTCAGCAACTTGACAAATGGATTTTCAGACTTCCTAATGCATATATTAGGAACGGGCTTTCTGTAACCGAGGTTTTGCTTACTCCCTTTATCTAAAGGAATACCCCATATCGGTTGTAGGTACTTAACCTTAGAGGTTAAGGTTCTGAGCACATAGCCAGACTGTAGTATTTTTGTTTATTTGTAGCTGTAGATGTTGAGTTGCCCGATCCTCTCCAGTTTCAGAGAAGAGATTTCTCATGGAGTGTTAACATAGCGGTGTCAGAGACCAGCTTATATGCCTTGTAAAGTCCCTTCACTGGCTAGAATCTATGTGCATAAAGTTAGTGGTGTGCAAGCCACTGTCTCCGCAGTCCTAGGACAGAAGATATGTTTTTCAATATTTAGCCCCATAGTTTGTTTTGTTTTATATTTATTTTGAGGCAGAGTCTCTCTGTGTTGTCCTGGTGGCTGGCCTCAAAGAGACCCGCCTGCCTCTGCTGGGAGTAAAGGTGTACGCTACTGTGCCAGGCTTCTGGTGATTTCTTGAAGAATGGATCAGAGGGTGGTGGTCTGGAGGCTTTATACATCACTTGAGGGCTGGGAATGAAGCTCTGCCTGATTGATATGCAGGGCCCCATGCACCACAGAGAAAAGTTGTCTGTGGTGCCACACTACTATAATCCCATGCACTGAAGGCTGAAACAGAAATTAATATTTGAGGCTAATACGGGGTCATAGACCTTGTTTCAAACAAAACAGAACAAAAATCACCTCACCAGACATTGGGAACACGTCCAGGCCAAGACCTTTAGATTGGGGTGTGGAAGAGTCAGCAGACAGGAGGGGTCGTTGGTTCCCATGTAGACTGTAGTCAGTGCCAAACTGCAACCTTCTTTATCCCAGGCTACGGCCTGTGAGAGAGAATCTCCTTTTCAGAGACTGAGAACAGTGGCAGTCTCCTTCAGCTTATCTGTGGAGGACAACCACCGACCATCTCCCTTCCCAAGATAGAAAAGAAACATTTCCCTTGTTAGAGACCTCTTGTGTTAGGACTTTTCAGCTCTTCCAAGACCTAAAACCATTTATTTGAGTATTCTAAATCTATTATTCTCAGCAGTGGTAGACTTTTTTTCCCCCATGTCTACTGTGGAGCTATTTATAAACTGAAGTTCTGAGTTGTTATTTTAGGCCTGTGGTCAGGCTTTCCTGAGCACTCTGGCAGTTGCTGGTTCCCAGTCTGTCTGTGCTGGCTGGGAGAAAAGCAAATAGGTGGGGTGCCTGTGGGTATACTTTTCTGGTGGTCCTGCAGACATTGACAAGCTCTTCAGTGTTGGGACTAGTTGCAAAGAGGCAGAAGCTGACATAAAAGCCTTTGTTGTCAAGGGATGCCTTGATGGAAGGCAATAAACCTTCCTCCTCCAGTTACACAAGGCAGAGCTGAGTAGACTAGGCTCAGCTTTCTGTAAACTAAAGAGGATTAGGGTGAACAAACTGCCTGCCCGCCTGTCTTTGCCTCCCACTTACTTGACTCACAAGCAGCTGTTTCGCTGCTGAGTCACCGAGTTACAACCAGGCTGCTCCTTTTGCTTTCTTTAAATTTCTACAAATGCCTTCTGTGTAGAGAAGTAGGAAAGAATGAAGGGTATGTGTGCATTTTAAAAATAACCTGAAACTGCACTGGAGGTGTGGTTCAGTTAGTAGTGATTGTAGAGTACTTGAGAGGCCCTGGGCTCAGTCCACAGCAATGCATAAAGTGGATGTGATGGCGTATACTTACAATCCCAACATTCCTAGGGTTGGGGAATGTGGAGACAGGAGAACTACAGCTTCAAGGTCATCCTTTGTTACTTGTCAAGTTTAAGGTCAGCCTGGGCTACATGAAGCTCGGTATTAAAGTAAGATAAATATAAACTAAAGCATAAGTTACTGGAATTTGCTTTCAGATAAATGTGTGCTTAAGTTAATGAGTGAGCATGATTGTCATTTAAAAATGGCCCTTCCAGAGCCGGGTGTGGTGACACACACCTGTAATCCCAGCACTTGGGAGGCAGAGGCAGAGGCAGGCAGATCTGTGAGTTCTAGGCCTGCCTGGTCTACGAAGCGAGTCCAGGAGAGCCATGCCTACTTGAGAAACCCTGTCTTGGAAAAACAAAACAAAAATGGCCTTTCCAGCTAGTTACTGCCTACTCTTGGGAGGCCAAGGCAGGCTGATCACAAGTGAATTCTAGTCTAGGTAGGCCTACAAAGTGAGATCCTGTTTAAAAAACTCAAATACTTGCAGTTTTTCATCCTAAAACAACTTGGCAAAGGACAGGCTGAGGCTTAGCAAGGTTATTTGCAGTATACCTTCTCGACACACTGTCCCCTGGTTAGTCCAAACGCTGTCAGTTGATCCACTGTGCACCTGAGAGTATAAAGACTTGGTGGAGTTCAGGATTTTAAACTACACTTTGTCAAAGCCAAGACTGACATACAGTTGTTTAGAAACTGTCCTGGCTTCCTGAGCAGACACAGAAGCCCAGGGCCAGAGTCCAGACTAGCTTCCATTTCCCTAGACTACTTACCCTAATCTCTAAGACTGACATTTTGCAACAAGTACAGGTTTTTTTATCCCACCAAGCCAGTGTGGGGAAGCAGTGACTGGGTCCAAGATTTGGATTTAATCCTTGGGACTGTGCCCGTTTGTTGCCTGGCAGCGATCACACTGCCTGCCTGAGGCTGGCACCCCGAGCTGGGAAGCAGCTTTAGTTTTACACTGAGTAGATATACGCACTGTGAGCCACTACACTGCTACTGCTGTAGCTGATCAGGTCCTCATCACTGCGCCTCAGTCATCTTCCCTGGGGAGTGGGGTGAGAACTGGCAGTGTAGGTGAAATGGTTGGGGTTTGTGGAATGGCATGTCGCCCATAAGAAGTGCTTAGTAAGGGGTGCTGCTGGGAAGACCCAGTGCTGACTGAAGCTGCAGCGCTCTTGAGGAAAGCCCATGAAGGCCAGCTTCCGAGGTGCCTCTGTCCACTGAAGTGTCCGCTGCTGGAAGCCCCTGGGGTTAGGATGGAGCCTTGCGAGCAGCTCCCCAGGGCGCTGTCACACCTCTGTTGTGGGTTTTAGATGTTTCTGCTTCTCAATGTTTTCTCTTTTTTCCTGCCTGCTTGCCTGCCTTTTGGACTTCTTGCTGTCTAGGGTGGCAGACGAAGCTTTCTACAAACAACCCTTCGCTGACGTGATTGGTTATGTGTATGTTGCAAAACTAATTTCTTTTCTTGTTTTGATTCTTTCTTTCTGTTTAGAGTTAATGCTCTCTTTTTGTCACAAGTTGCTTTGCTTTTTAAAATACTTCACATTGGCTCTGTGGGGCTGCTTGAGCGTTGATAAGCTAGATATGACCATTGCTAGTTTCGCAGAGCTGTCACTGCACGCACTCCTGGTGACTGTTTGCATACTTGGGACCCTGGAGGGACATAAGCTTCCAAACATGGTTCTTCAGTTTCTCTGGGAAGGGGTCAGGGCTTGGGTGGGTCTGACACATGCTGGTGCTGCTCCAGACCCTACTGCCTGACTGTTTGCCTAAGATGGGAAGGAGAGTCTCCCTTCATTGAAGGCGATAACCTCTACTGTTAGGAGCCCTGGGCCGCAGCACCATACATTACCAGAGGCAGAGCTTGGAAGGTGGGAGGGGCTCTGCCTTGCCAGTTCTTGATCCTTAAAGACCTTGAGGTGAATATCACTCACTCAGGCAGAGGGGTATCTGTCACTGATTTTCTCTCGTCTTGGATATCAGAAATTGCTGTTTTAGTGGCCAGTTTCTGGCACCCTGTCTCCCAACCCTCAGGACAGCTGTGAGGTCAAGATAGTCAAAACTGTATATTTTCTGGAGCTTTTTTTGTTTTTAATAAGGATCCTTGTTAACGAAGACAGTATTGCTGCAGACTTGGAAGTAGTCCTGCTTTCCTTTTCACAACAGAATTAGGAGAAAAAAATAGCAACTACTTATGGAAGGTGGGTGGTAGGCAGAGGGTTCCATAGGGCCCACGACGCTGAGATGGCTGCCTCACTAGAAGGCAGACTGGGTGTCCTGGGCCGCTGGATGAGCTTGCAGTGAGACTTGTGAAATGATGACTTACAGGTGGTGTTTGATTTGACTTTTACTCATTCTCTGGAGTAGAAATGGAGACTGGAAGGGTTGAGTCTGGGTTTGCTGGACAGCAGGGTGGCCCGGCAAAGCCAGCTGCACGTTGCCAGGCGTAGAGAGAATGGCAAGGGCATGTCTAGCTTACTGACCATCTGCATTAAGCGCATTCTCATTTTCTATATCTGACCTAAAGTTTCTCCTTGTTTCTTTTCTTCTCTTCACCTTTAAGCACAAACATAAACCATCCTTGCTACAGCCTAGAACAGTTAAGTAAACCTTTCTCACTGCCCCTAACTGTGTGTGCCATAAAGTCACAGTGTTGTAGTGGCTCTGGGCTTCAGCAGTGTTTGCCACGGCCATCCCTGTGATAGTGCCACCCTCTGTCCCACAGACCGGTCATCTCCATTGCTTTTGCTTTGCCCGTGATGCTTGTTGGAGTAGATGAAACACATTGTGTCTTTCCCACCTCTACCACTGTCCTTTTGGGCTCTTGCTCCCACCGGTTAGTTCCCCGCTTGGGGTGGGCGGACCTTGATGTGAGAGAATGTTGGAGTGCATCCTGCCAAAAAGCAGCTCATGTTGGCTCTCCTGCCAGGGTATTCCCTGAGTGGCACCAGGCACCTGGCTGGAGAGAAATGGCAGACGTTTGGCTGAGCTGGTGAATGTCCTAACAACCCCTTCCTGAATGGCTGTAGTCTGTAGTGCCTGTAGCATGGGAACTTGGTCTTGAATGCCTTTTGCTCTGCCCTGTTTCTCTCCAGCCTTAGGAACAAGTTTCCAGCTCTTGTGCACTGACCCAAGGGCTTCTAAGAAATCTTAATTCCCTTGAATCTCAGTACAGCCCAGCACCAGCTACTCTGCAAGCCCTTGATCAACTTGCTGCTTTGCTCTTGTTCAGAAAAGCAGTGCATAGGTGGCCAAGGACTTGCTTTTTCATGCTCTGATGAGCAAAGACAGCCATAGAGAGACTGAGCCCTGAACCAAACACCTGTATCCCACCATTTCACACAGCAGCCTGGGTCCCTGGACCTAGGAGAGCTGGCCATGTATCTGGCCCTGCTTCTGCCCTGAGCTAGGGTCTGATACTCTGAGCCACTGAGTCAAAGAGAAGATCACTTACTTTGTAGCAAGTTAGAGCAAGGCAGCCACAGATTGCGCAAAGGTTTTTTTTGTTTTGTTTTTAGTTTTTTGGTTTTTTTTTTTTACATTAAACCAACATATTTTGTTATTGCTTCCAGGGCAGCAGAAGAAGCCTTTGTAAACGACATTGATGAGTCATCCCCAGGCACTGAGTGGGAGCGGGTGGCCCGCCTGTGTGACTTTAACCCCAAGTCCAGCAAACAGGCCAAAGATGTCTCTCGCATGCGCTCAGTCCTCATCTCCCTGAAGCAGGCCCCCCTGGTGCACTGAAGAGCCACCCTGTGGAAACACTACGTCTGCAATATCTTAATCCTACTCAGTGAAGCTGTTCACGTAATTGGATTAATTATGTTGAGTTCTTTTGGACCAAACCTTTTGTCTTTAGAGTTGATCATTGTTTGTGATTGCATGTTTCCTTCAACTGTGTTCTCCCTGGCATTCAGAGAAGAGAGGGGAGGAGGAAGAGGAAGGGAGGAAAGCTCCCAGCAGTAGCCTCAACCCATGCTTTTGTGCATTATTCTGAGAATAAATTTCTGTTTCAAACAATATACATGAAGCATCTTTAATTGATCTCAAAATGCTGCTGCAGCTTGGGAAGGCTTAAAGGGGTGCGTGGTTAATTCTTAGTGATTTTTGAGGGCTGAGAAGGCACGGCCATTGAGCATCCACCCTCCTTAAAGTACAGTAACTCCAAGTTTCTGGTGTTTTGTGGGGATGGGGGTACTAGAGAATGAACCAAGGGTCTCAAGGCATGCTATGTAAGCATGCTACCTTAGCCCCCTCAATAGCCCTTTTTTTCCTTATTGAAATAGAGGTCCAATTTAAGTTTAAGGACCCCTCCACAGCGCCTACTCCCCTCCCCAGGGGGATTTGGATTATCTGCATGCCGTTGTCTGGGGGTTCCTTGGAGATGTGACGGTTCTAAAATCTGATTTTGTCCAGATGAGAAGTGAGGCCATGTGAGTTACAAGGCTAGATCAGCACAGCTTATGGCTGGTGTGTTCAAATCTCTACCTGGTACCAGGAACTACTGTGTGAAAGCTGTGCTGCTGTGAAGCCACCATGCAGCGAGGAAACCCAAGCTCGCCCAGAGAGATACCACAAGGAAGAACAGTGCTTCCTATCAGCTCTAGGTACTAACTGCAAGGGCACGACTTTGGGCCCAGACCTGCTGAGCAAATCTTTCCCGACCCACAGACACCATGCATGGAGTTGCTGTTGTCTGGAATTCTCACATCTTTCTCTTCTTACAGAATTTAGTTGTGGATTAGAAGTCTATAATTTTCATTTTTACCAGGAGGTTGTAGGTAAGAGACTGCCTTGTGTCTCAGAAGAAACCTGGGACTTCTGAATGGTGCCAAGACTGTTACAGATGACAGAGACCGACTAACTGCATGTGGGGTTATGGGAGTCAGCAATGGGTGTGGTAGTCTGAATGCCCTCCACAGGCTCAAGTATCAGTACCTGGTCCCCAGCTAGTGGTGCTGTTTTGAGGGGTGCAGCCTGACTGGAAGGAGTGCATCCCTGGGGGTGAGTTCATAGCCTTCCCCTACTTCTAGTTCATTTACCCTGCTTTTTGCTTGTTGTTGAAGATGTGATTTCTCACGCTCCCTGCCCTGGCCTCTGCTTCTCTGCCTTCTCCTTCACTGTCATTATGGATTCTCTAAAACTGTAAGCTAAAAGAAACTTCCTTGGTCACCGTCTTGTCACAGCAACAGGAAGGAACCAATACAGTGGTACTTACTAGTACTTATTTCAGGGTACAATTAATAGGCAGAACGTTTGACTTTTGTATGTTGTCATCAGTGAAAGAACAGATTTTAAGCTGGGTGTGGTGACTAATTGTCTATGATGTCTATGATCCCAGAACTCTGGAAGCTGAGGATTGTTCTGAGTTCAAGATGAACCAAGGTAGAGTGAGACATGAGATTCTGTCTCAAAAAACAAACACATACAACTAAAACAAAGCACAAATTCTAATTTAGTTAGAATCCAGATTTGTGGCTCTGAGCACACAGACACTGCCCCCGATGACATTCTGGGTCACAGAGGCGGGAGGGGCAGAAGCATCTGCTGGTCAGCAGCAAAGAGCCTTTGAGAACAGTGGCTCTCCTTCCAGAAGCTCTAAGTCCTGCTTGCTTTTTCTGGGAAGTTAAGGACAGCCACTCAAGCCACCATAAATTGGACCCTAAAGTGTCACAAACTTCAGGAGTAAAGCTTCTGTCAGCAGACACTGGGGTGTGACATACGTCCAGTCCCTTGATTGTGGTGGCTGTTTAACAGGAGTATGCCTTCGAGAAAGGTTAAATGTATAGACCCAAGTTGCTAATAAACAGTGAGCAAGCATTTCCTGGTGAACTTTTCTTTGGATGTATGACAGGACCTTTCGTGGCCTCATGATGCTAGCATCCCAAGGAGGAGCCCTAAGGCTTCCGGGTCAGTTGCTGTTGTACCTTGTGCTGCACAATGGGGTTTGCAGTAAGATGACCCTGTCAGAGCAGCCTTTGCAAGTGTTCATGTGGAAAGGTGGATTTGGAAGATGTGATGCTATTTTTGGTTGTCAACTTGACTACATCATTTGAAGTAGGAAGAGCCACCTTTAATCCAGATCTCTTGAGGTGGGAAGATCTGCCTTTAATTTAGGCCACACTTCGTGGTGACAGCCTGTACATGGAAGGGCGGGGTTGCTTTTGCCTGTTTGCCCTTGCTCTCCATTCACTGTCATCAACGCCAGCTCCACAATTCTGATGTAGTCTGCAGACCAGCCAAGACATCCAGCCTCATGCACTGACCAAGTCCTGGACTCATGGCCTTTCCCTTGGAAGACAGCCATTGTGGGAATGGCTTACCACAGCCTGTGAGCCAGTCTAATAATGCTCTATACAGAGTTCATTCAAATAGTTCTTTTCTTATAGAGAACTCTGACTAATATAGAAAGGAAAAAGGCAAAGATACTCCTGGTGTTCTGGGGATTAAATATCAAATTTGCCTTTTAAAAAATAAGATTTATTAATTTTTTTATTTTTATTTTTTTTTAAGATTTATTTATTTAAGTATACAATGTTTCACCTTTATATATGCCTGCATACCAGAAGAGGGCATCAGACCTCATTACAGATGGTTGTGAGCCACCATGTGGTTGCTGGGAATTGAATTCAGGACCTTTGGAAGAGCAGGCGGTGCTCTTAACCTCTGAGCCATCTCTCCAGCCCAAGATTTATTTTTAATTGTGTGCATATGGGAGAGGGGTCTGTACATTTTAGTGCGGCGGCTGCCCTAGGTGGCTGAGGCATTGGATCCCCTGGAGCTTGGCTTTCAGGCAGTTGAGCTGCCTGACATGGGTGCTAGGAACTGAACTGGGGTCTTCGGCAAGAGCAGTAAAGGCTCTTAACCACTCAGCCATCTCAGCAGCCCCCAACATGGCCTTTGAAGAAATACTATCTAGGAGAACATGGTTCCACCAAGCAGCTTCTGGGTCTCAGTCCATGTCTACTCCCAGGAGGCCTAGTGGGCCCTGCGGGTCGTGTAGTCCAGAACCATGCTGGCAGCGCCAAGCAGGGCCGGGTCAACCAAGTCTGAAACCACCACATCCACATCCTGCACAGAGGACAAGGCTTGCTGGCGGATGACATCCTTTACGATGTGGATATAGTGGCTAGCCAGGACTCCAGACAGGATCACCAGGGAAGGATTCATTGTGTGGAGGATGTTCACGACCCCAAGTCCCAGAGCAGTTCCAGCTGCAGGAGAGCGAAAAGCAGAAACATTTCTAGAAACACTAAATCAGACATCAGGAAGTGCTGGGCTTAAAGGCTGTTCATGAAGGCAGGCGTGATGGTGCACAGCTTTAGTCCTACCACTCAGCAGACAGGTAGGTGGAGTAGGCCAGCCTAGTCTACAGAGTGAGTTCCAGGACAACCAGAACCTGTAGAGAGATGCTGTCTCAACAAAACAAAAAACCAAAACATGCCTGTTCATAACTTATTCTTGCTTACATTTTTTTTGTTGTTGTTGTCTCTGTTTTTGAGACAGTCTCTTTCTGTGTAATCTGGGCAGGTCTCCAACTCAGCAATTCTCCTGCCTCAGACTCCTGAGAAGAGAGGCCTATAGGAGAGTGACGTGATTTATTCTCTTTGAGACAGGCTCTCATTCTGCAGCCCAGGCTGGTCTTGAATTTATTAATCATGCAGGCTGCTACCTAGATGTCTAGAGCTGATGTTCCCCCATCTTCCCGAGACTGCTCGGCTACCATGTCTTTGCTGTTTCTCGTGTGATGTCAGCACAGACAATAAAGGAAACCTCATCTGAGAAAAAAAGCAACGGGAGTCCAGCTTAGTGGCAGGGTGCTTGCCAGAGTGTCTAAGGCCCTGTGTTCATTCTAAGCACTGTAAAAATAGATAATTTTTTATATAAACTGTAAGATATAATCTTAATTATGTGGACGTTACAAGAACAAATGGAAAGACTGGGAAGACATTCTGATAGTTGGTGAGTCTTGAGTGGTAAACTCATGGTGCTTTTTCTTACTAGTATCGTATTCTCTAAATACCTATAAAGTGAACAGGTAATATACTCCGTATAGAATAAGAATTAAAACACTTTACTTGATCTTTTTTGTTTTGTTGTTTTTCAAGATAAGGTTTCTCTATGTAGCCTTGGCTGTCCTAGAACTCACTCTGTAGACCAGGTTTGCCTCAAACTCACAGAAATCCACCTGCCTCTGCCTTCCAAATGCTGGATTTAAAGGTGTGCACCTCTGTGCCTGAGAATTAAAACACAGTTAAAGGTAGTGCTTCTAAACATTTTCAACACCTTTCCCTTTCTCAGTAAGTGGGAAAAGTGCCTCTGAGTGCATGATGTTAAGCATTGCAGCTCAGGGAAACTGAGGTTCTCTGTAGCAGACCTGGGTGCCTGGGACCACAGGCTTACCTGTTCGTAAGATGGTCTGGGCCTTCACATTGCCAAGTTTGGCGGCTTGGATGAGATGGAGGGCGCCCACAGCTTCGTCTTTTGGTACTGACATCCCTTCCACCAAGAGCAGATCCTCTGAGCAAACAGGAGGAGCAGTCATTAGTGAGCAGTGAGCGGCCCAGAGGGAGGCTGGTTATAGCTGTGCCTGCTGGCAGCAGCTCTAGGCAAGGAGGCAGAGCTGGTTATCACTTAAAGACACCCACATGTTGCCCAGAAGCCTTTGCTGCCTGCCCTCTTGCTAGCACAGTTCTGGACTTACTGGGAAGATGGCTCCCATCTGAATACAGCCCCCCTACCTGCTGCTTCCTTCACCTCTCATTTGCAATATTAGAGCCTTTGTTCTCCCCACCCCACTCTTCTCCTTTTCTACCCTCATTCACCGTAAACAACGCTGCACTGCTGGCTCTGAGTGACAGCTCTGAGGGAGTCTACAACAGCAAAGCTCAGTGACTAGAGCAACAGGCCAGGCCAGCTCCAGCTCAGATCTGTTCTGTTACTACTGGCAGCACAGGCCTGCCTACATCATTTCATTTCTGTATGTCTCTCTTTTCTAGAAGACTGGGATAATAATAACAAGAATTATTTTAGGAATTAAATTAAGACAGTGGATATGGATTGTGTACAAAGCTGGCTCAGCTAAATAAGCAATAGACATTCCCTAAGGCTCAACTCCCAGGATGGTGCCCTGCCACTCCTTCCTTTCCCTGTATGAAGGGAACACAGGGAACTTGGTGTCCCCTGTATAGGTAGCCACCTACTTGGCCATTGCTCTCAGTGCATTTGGCACACTGAAACTGAAGATGTTCAGTGTTTATTTCTTCACTACAATGTACATGTACTGGTTGGGCCCTGTGCCAACCAGTACTGAGAAACAGAACCGAAAGAACTCTTGCCTATTGTCTTGGGGTGGTAGGCCTTGTGCACCTCTCCCCAGGCAAGGACAAGTGTGGATCTGGGTGAGGACCAAGGATGCCCTGGAGCATCAGGATGAAGGAAATGAAGAGTTAGTTTAAAGTCATGGCTTCCATGCTCAGCTCTGTAATTTCTACTCCCAAAAGTACTTGTCTGCCAATGGTCAGTTACTGCTTTAGGAGAGAGGTACCAACCATCATGGAGCTTTTTTGCTTCCCTCTGCAAGGCCATTCCAGAGGCATAGGCTTCAATACACCCATGGCTTCCACAAGAACAGTCAGGCCCATCCAGAGACACCACGAGGTGGCCAAGCTCTGCGGCACAGAAGGAGCTGCCATGGATCAGCTCGTGCTGGTGGATGATCCCTCCGCCAATCCCTGCAGGAGACATGTCACTGTGGCACTGCTGAGACCGAGCTGGTCTGTGCCAGTGCTCCCATCTGGTTAGCCAAACTTTAGAGTGTAAGGTTTATAAGTGCCAACTTCTCTATGGGGCTGAGGCTCACTAAGCACTGGAACAGTATTTGTAGCACATCCTCTTATGTCTTGTTTCCCATGTGGCTGACTTACTGTAACTTCAACCCAGCTGCAGCATCTGACCCCTCTTGTGTTGGGACAGTCCCTCAAACACACTGCCTACTTTGTGCACTGAGTGAGACCTCATCAGCTGGTAGACTGGTGCCCAGGTGAGACAGAGCCAGCAGGAAGTGGACAACTCCACAGTGCTGTGGGAAGCGCTTTCAGCGTCCTGGGAAATGTGGCCTTTACTGCCTCCATGGGACTTGGATATCACACCCTTAAGTGGCTCCCCTCCACTTTACTCCCTCAGGGTTTTCAGGACCACCTCCACAAGGAAAGGCTCTGCTTCAGGAAAGCAAGCTAAGGCAATCTACCTGACGGTGTTACAGTGCATGCTTCCAGAAGCAGAGTGTGGAATACGATTCTGAGGCCATGTCTGAAATTCTCCCATTCTATTTTTTTTTTTTGGTTTTTCGAGACAGGGTTTCTCTGTGTAGCCTTGACTGTCCTGGACTCACTTTGTAGTCCAGGCTGGCCTCGAACTCACAGCGATCTGCCTGCCTCTGCCTCCCGAGTGCTGGGATTAAAGGCGTGCGCCACCACCGCCCGGCAATTCTCCCATTCTAAAGTGGCAAAAGACTGTCGTATATGGAGCACTACTGGATTAACTCCCATATTAAGGTCATCTACCTTAGTTAGAAGCCTTTGTTTTTAAGAGCTGTCTTGCCAATTCTTACTTTTAAACTTTAAATTGTATGTGTATGGGTGCTTTTCCTGTATGTATCTAAGAGCAACACATGTGTGCCTGGTACCTGCAAAGGCCAGTAGAATGTATTAGATCCCCTGGAACTGGAGTTACCAATAGTCATGAGCAACTGTGGGATTATGGGAATCACACCTGGGTCCTCTGGAGGAGAATTAGTACTCTTAACTGCTCAGTCATGTCTCCAGATCTCTTCTTCCTCTCACTGTAGCTTACTGACTGCTCTGAGCTAGAAAATGGTATTCAGCTTTGCTAAGTTGTTCAATACAAAAAGGATTTGCATGAAAAAAATGTAAGCTTAGTCAGGCGTGATGGTACACTATGTGTAACCTTGGAGTTTGGAAGGCTGAGGTAGTAGGCTCAAGTGTTCAAGGCCAGCCAGGGCTACATCAGATCTTTGTCAACCAAAACAACAAACAACAGGAACCTAAAAGGAAAGTGTAATAATATGAAATTTAAGAGCTAGGTAGCCCTGGCTGACCTGGAAGATTACAGCAATTCTCTTGCCTCTGCTTCTCAAGAGCTGGGATTTCAGGTGTGAGCTGCCATGTCTAGCCAAAATTCTTTTTCTTTTTGGTGGTACTGGAGACAGAACTCAGGGCTTCACATGTGGTGGACACATGCTCCTACCATTCTGCCCCCTCAGAAAAGGGCTAGGAGGCCCTGACCTGAGTGTGTGCATCACTTTTGTGGTCCACTCCAGCTGCAAGTCAAGCCTGAGGTGTACCTCTATGCCTCACTGAGGGCTGAAGCCAGTTCTGAAGTGCCTTTCCCCTCACCTGTTCCTGTGATGAGCGTCACAAAGTTTTCCTGTCCTTTTCCTTGGCCGAACTTCCTTTCCGCCATGGCAGCACAGTTGCCGTCATTGTCCACCCACACAGGGAGGTGCAGGGTGTCAGAGAGGGGTGTCCTGAGGTCCACAGAGTTCCACTCCTGTATCAGTTTGGTTGAATGCAGCACAATTCCTTCCTGGGGATTCACACGGCCACCTGTGGAGATGCCTGAGCTCCACCCCAAACACGGAAGACAATTTTGATTACCAATTTTAGGAAAGCCTGCCAACTTTCTTGGGTCTAAACATATATTAATTTGCCCAACATCTTGAACATGACCAAAGATCGCAAGGAATCAGACAGTTCTGAGCAAAATCTACAGTGTCCACAGACCTACACACCCAGCCATGCTTCTCCCTAATGCTGGCATTGGGGCATGCTTGGGGCCCAGGTAGAGCCTGGAACCTAGTCACAGGCAGACGCTGGCCTGAGGGTAAATGTGAGAAGTTGCTGAACTGTGAACACAGAAAGGAGCGTTGCTTGGATTTGTAGTTTAAAATCTCACCTACTCCCAGAATCCTGCAGTTTAGCTTCACGGCTTCTGCTGCGGCTTCCACACACATCTGCAGGATTAAACTAATCCTCTCTTCATAGGTTTTAGGATTGAACTGAGTGTACTTCTTAACTATTTCACCCTAAGAGAGGGAGGGAAAAACAAAGCACTGGTCCGTCCTGGCACCTCCGTCTGCGCATGTTAGTTCGCCTTTCTGGTGACATGCTGCAGATGGAAGTGAGTGCATGTAGAGGGCCTAAGTAATATCCTATGAAGCCATCTGCCATCCCAATACAGTGGTGCTGACACAATGGCAACTGCACAGCCATCGAGGAAGACGGTGGTGTGCAATCTAAATCTAGTTCATTAAAAGGGCATAATTCCTCTTTTCAGGTTGATAGAATTATCTAATTTCAGTACTGACTGAGGAAACTAAACAGTTACTCTAATGTTTACATTATAGCCGTCTGAACTGAACTGTAACTGAAGCCAGTAATGGTATGAATAGCCAACTCAGGACAAATTTCCATGCAGACTGGCACATCACATTTTATAGAATACTGTGCTGGGTACTCCAATTTAATACAAAACAGAGATGGTCCCTCCTAATAATTCTTGGTGTTTGAGGGTTTTGTTTTGTTTTAAACTCACTTCAAATGTGTATTATTTTGTTTCAGAATTGTTATTTAAAAAACCCCAATAACATAATTTTATGGAGCTCTAAGATTCCATGGACATGCTGACTATAATTATGTTAAATTTATAATCCAATTGTGCGGTGTTGACATTTCAGAAGCATTCAACACTGCACTTTTTCAGGACTGTGCTTGGCACTATTTCATAATTTCATAATTTTATTTATGAAAATCGTGGTTTTATGGCTTTAATTATTCTTTGGAATCTGGATCGCCTTTTCCCTTTGTATTCTTTTGTATTAATGGATTTTTACATATCAAATACAAGAGCTATGGTATGTTTTGGTTAGCTTTTCATTAATTGACTTAATATTACTAAATTTCTAATAATTTATGTTTAAATTCTTTGCTATTTCTCAAGGACAGTTGAAACTTTACACATCTATGATACTGCAAACAGACTTTTCTGGGAGGCCTATTTTTCATTAAGTCAGTAGGAGACCATTTTAACACGTCTGCTATTTTTACAAAGGTGTTCTCACCCTGCCAAGGCTCTGGCAGTGTTGTGGTTAGTAGAGTAACAGTAGATGTGGTGCACTGTGAAGATCAGGCTTATGAGTGGCAAACGCAGAAGTGCCCAGCTGACTACTCCCTACTAGAAGCACACTTCCTCTGGACCTCATACTCACGGTGTCTTCAACTGTAGAACCTCAGTCCTTGTGAGGGGCAAGGCTAAGCTCTCTCCTATGTCTAAAGGGTCGCCCCATCACCACTCAACATTTACTAAATTAGATTCCCTAACAGTTTACTTCTCTAAAATGTCAATTGTGTTTGGTTTTGTTTTTTTGAGACAAGGTCTTACACTGTAGTGTAGGCTGGCCTCAAATTTGCAGGAATCCTCCTGCCTCAGCATCCTAAATATGAAGATTATAAGCATTAGCTAGAAGCTGGGTTTGGTGGTGCACACCTTTAATCCGAGCACTCAGGAGGCAGAGGCAGGCGGATCGCTGTGAGTTTGAGACCAGCCTCATTTACAAAGAGAGTCCAGGATTACACAGAGAAACCATGTCTCAAAAAATAAAAAACCAAACCAACAAACAAACCAAAACCCAAAACCAAAAACAAAACAAAAACTAAAAGAAAGAAAGAAAGAAAGACAACATTAGCTACCATAGCAGCTTGAGATATTAGTCATCAGTAGACAAGAGATACATGCTTAACGGACCCAAAAGCACTGTGGGCGAATGATGACAAACTCCCTGCGTATTTCTAGTTCCACCTTCCATGTACACATTTAAAAATCAACTCTTCATGTGACATACAAAGCTAAGTGCTTAACAGTGACTTTACCTTCATGCTAACTATTGCCACTCTGAGATTTGTCCCTCCGAGGTCAACAGCCAGGGCACTCAGAGTTTCGAGAATATGGTCAATATCTTGAGAGATGTTCTCCTTGACGGGAGGGAAGCAGAATTTCTTCTGTAGTGGCTCTTGAAGGTCAATAGATTTAAGAAACTTTAAAATTCTCGGAACAGCATTTCCATCCCCATATATCTTTGAGCTGCAACATCCAAAAAATCAGTTCAATGAAGTGGTTTTGACACACATGACAGGTGATACCAGGGCATTCAAATCAGAGTCTTCAGGGAGAGATAATTGTTCTTTTTTAAAGATAACCTCTCTGGGCTGAGGAACTGCCCCATGGCTGAACACTTCCCTGGCATGCTTGAGGCCCCAAGCTCAGTCTCCTGCACCACATATACACACAAAATCCCTACAATATGTGTGTGGTCTAAATGTGATACACAGTAAATCACTCCATGAACTTATTTTCTGTCAATTAAAACCAAAAAAACTACAGCTGGGCATGGTGACACACACTTTTAATCCCAGCACTTGGAAGGCAGAGGCAGAGGGATCTCTGTGAGTTTGAGGCCAGCCTTGCCTACATAGTGAGTTCTAGGACAGCCAGGGCTGCACAAAGAGAGACCCTGCAGGCCGGGCGTGGTGGCGCATGCCTTTAATCCCAGCACTTGGGAGGCAGAGGCAGGCGGATCGCTGTGAGTTCAAGGCCAGCCTGGTCTACAAAGTGAGTCCAGGATGGCCAAGGCTACACAGAGAAACCCTGTCTAGAAAAACCAAAAAAAAAAAAAAAAAAAAAAAAAGAGAGACCCTGCTTCAAAACACAAAGACAAAAACAAAGCAACAACAACCCTGAAAAATCATAATGGTTCAGAACTAGATAAAGTGAAACCTGGACCTCCTGGCAAAATTGTAACTTAGTTCCTCAATTTGGGGCTTTCTGTCTTGGTCTGGGGTTTTGCTATTTTAGAAGTTTTATCTTTACATTTCTGAGAAATTACTACATTGAAATAAAAGGAAGAACAGCCAAAATTAAATTTTAAAGAAAATCAGATACATTATTTTCTAATATGTAGTCAAATTTTACCAGAGAAACACACTGTAGAGTAGTACTATTGTAATTAGCAGAGTCAAGTCTTTAAAATTCTCCACTACAAACTAGGCAGAGCACTGGGGTGTGACATCCGTGCCTTCCCAGCTGCCAGGGTGTGCTATTGGAAGAAGGAAAGTTCTGTTAAGATGGTTAAAAGATGATGGACCACACTTCAGCTGGTGCCTAAGGTCACTCCCCTTTTAATCAGTCCGAAATGAATTATACTCACCAAGGGTACTGTTTACCAAACTGGAGGTGGAGTGCTTGCAATATTTTGTCTTGGGTGTCAGCGTCCCGGACATGAAGAACGTTCTCCCCTAAATAAATCCAGGGACATGTTAGAATGACTTGAAGTGTGACTGTCCAAGACAAACAAACAGCAGTGTGTTGGACCATAATTTAATCCTAAAGCCCAGCAGATTGCAAAGTACTCTTGGCAAGACTTCCTTACAGTATACAATGTCTTTATTCCCAAAGGGGGGGAAAATCAGTTTTGTTCACTTAATGAAATCAGATAGATTGATGTTTGTTTGATTTTGGCTTTAGAGACAAGGTCTTACTAGGTAGACCTGGCTGGCTTCTAACTCGTGGCACTGCCCCGCTTCTCCCTTAAGTGCTAAGGTCACAGGCATGTGCCACCACACAGAGACTTGTGGGTTTTTTTGTTTTGTTTTGTTCTGTTTTTATTTTGGCAGTCTTGCTCTACCACCTATGTTGGCCTCAAAATCATGGCCTTCCTACTTCAGGCTCCTGAGTGAGATTAGCGGCATGTACCACCACACCTGGGTAAGGGTTAATTAATCTAAGACTGACAAGCTGTTTGCCTAGATATCTACCAAGTCCTTTTTCAAATAGCCAGCCAGTCAGGCAGTAGGCAGGCAGGGCTGGCCAGCCGGCTGTTATGTAGGCGCTTGCTATTCACCTCGTGGCCAGTGTGAGAGAGTAAACATCATGGACAGCTATGTTTGCAACAGGCTTGGCTAAGAGGAGTAGAAGAGAAGAGAGGGAGTAAAGAGGTGGCTGAAGAGAAATGAGGGGCCAAAGGAGGGTTTTGCTTTTGTTTCCCAAAATTAGAAGAGCCTAAGCATGTTTAAATGATGAAGAAGTTGGGGCTGAAGAGATGGCTCAGAGGTCCTGCATTCAATTCTCAGCAACCACATGGTGACTCTCAACCATCTATGATGAGGTCTGGTGCTCTCTTCTGTCATGCAGTCATGCATGCAAATAGAGTGCTTATATACACAAATACATAAATAAATCTTTTTTTTTTTAATGAAGGAGTTAAGTATACATGGAAGAGAAAGGTTGACTGATGGGCAGGAAGGCTCCCAGAAGAGGCAGGAGGGATTTTGAGCGTAGGTAGGAGGATGAGCAGTAGATATACAGGAAACACATTCATATCCATGACCCCTGGCTCCACTGAAAGGTTAGAAGGAAAGGGATCCTGGATGGGGCATGTATGGTGTGTAAGAGCAGTGACAGGCACTTGTACAAGGCAGAGCTCTGGATTACAGGTGTGTGCTGCCAGGCCCAGCTCCTTTCACATCTTATTTGGTGTCATAGCAGCTTTTAACACCTCTTGGAAGCGATTTCTGGACTCTAATGATAATCACAGTCTTCTGGTTTGCCTACATCATTGAAAGTTCATTTCCATTTTCTTTTCTTTTCTTTTTTTTAACTTTTAAAATTACTTTAGCAGTAAATCTTTTTTTTTTTAAATTAATTTATTCTTGTTACATCTCTATGGTTATCCCTTCCCTTGTATCCTCCCATTCTCCCCTCCCTCCCATTTTCCCCTTATTCCCCTCCCCTATGACTGTTCCTCAGAGGGATTACCTCCCTCTGTATATGCTCATAGGGTATCAAGTCTCTTCTCAGTGACCTGCTGTCCTTCCTCTGAGTGCCACCAGGTCTCCCCCGCCAGGGGACATAGTCAAATGTGAGGCACCAGAGTACTTGAGAAAGTCAAATCCCTCTCTCCACTCAAGTGTGGAGACTGTCCTGTCCATGGGCTAGATCAGGGTAGGGGTTTAAATTTTACTGCCTGTATTGTCCTTGGCTAGGGCCTTAGTTTGAGCGGGACCCCATGACCCAAATCTGCCTATCATAATGTTCTACTTGTAGGTTTCTAGGACCCACTGGATCCTTCTACATTGCTATTCTCCCATTGTTCTCTCATCTAGAGTCCCAATAGGATGTCCTCCCCTCGGTCCCAGTTTCCTGGTAAGGGATGGCTTTCATGGGACATGCCCATTGGGCTAGTATGCAGATATAAGTGAGTATATACCATTTGAGTCTTTCTGCTTCTGGGTTAACTCACTCATTATGATCATCTCTAGCTCAAATTTCCATTTTCTTTTTTGGCCTTGTATTGCACTAAATGTTTCAAGGTTGGTCCTGGGCTACATTTTCTGCCCCATTTAGACATTTTTCCTGGGTAATGTCATAGTTCCTTGGTTTTAAATACCATCTATAGCAGACGGCCATTATCCTCAATATCTTTTTTAAAAAGATTTATTTATATATTATTTATACAGTATTCTGCCTGTGTGTGAGCCAGTAGGCCAGAAGAGGGCACCAGATCTTATTATATAGATGGTTATGAGCCACCATGTAGTTGCTGGGAATTGAATTTAGGACCTTTGGAAGGTCCTAGTGCTCTTAACCCCTAAGCCATTTCTCCAGCTCCCTAGTATCTTTTTGTAGTACTCTTGATGGAAGTTTTAGCTGGAACTTGATTGTCTACCCAAAAGCTATTCTTCAGCTTCCCTTGCAGCTAAATGTAGTCTGTGAAGACTGGGTTCTAATATATGTGAGAGGAAATATTTGCACCTTTTAAGGCAGTTGCTCCTTTCTTCTCTCCAAATGGCTAAATATAGACTAGACCAAAAAGGCTGGAATACCCACTCAAACATAGGCTAATTCTGATGGCTGTGGAGCTGCCACACAAGGAAGAAAAAAAAATCCAACTTCCTGCTATTTAGGGGGTCTCTGTTACAGCAAAATGATGTCTTACTACACACATCTATAACCAGCAATTCTCAAATGTATCTCCAACTCTGTATCTCCCTAGTCCAGTCCAGCTCCTTGTCTTCTTGGCTTTGATGTCTATGGTGGTTTGAGCAGGTCTGGTCCTCATAGACTCATGTGTTTGAATGGTTGGCCATAAGGAGTGGCACTATTAGGAGGTGTGGCCTTGTCGGAGTATATGTGATCTTGGAGGAAGTGTGTCACTGCGGGGCAGGCTTTGGGGGGTCTTCTTTGTTCAAGTTACACCCAGTGTAGTACACAGTCCCCTTCTGCTGCCTGTGGATCAAGACGCAGAACTCTGAGCTCCTTCCCCAGAACCATGTCAGTCTACATGCTCCATGCCTCCCACCATGATGATACTGGACTAAACCTCTGTATTGTAAGCCAGCCACAATGAAATGTTTTCCTTTGTAAGAGTTGCCGTGGTCATGCTGTCTCTTCATATTGATAAAACCCTAAGACCGTCATCTAATTGGCATCAATTGAACATGGCCATAAGAAAACCCTTAATTCCATTCCTTCCCGAGTCTGTTCCTTCCTTGGTGTCCCCATGTCATAAGTATGGTCCACTGCTCAGGACAAAATCTAAGCACCGCCATTTATTCTCTTCCTCCCTTTGCAGCTCACATGCACCAGTAGGCTTGGTAACAAAACCCAAATCTAACTTTTCTCTATCATTACTGCACCACTGTCCTAGTTGGAGTTCCTGTTACTGGGAAACACCTGGACCAAAGCAGCTTGAGGAAGAAAGGGCTTATTCAGCTGATGCTTCCGCATCACTGTCATCATCAAAGGAAGTCAGGATAGGAGGAACTCAAGCAGGGCAGGAACCTGGAGGCAGCAGCTGAGGCAGAGGCCCTGGGTGGGTGCTGTTACTGGCTTGCTCTCCATGGCTTGCTCAGCCTGCTTTCTTTTAGAACCCAGGACCCACAGCCCAGGTGTGGCACCACTCATCATGGGCTGGCCCTCCCCCACTGATCACTAGTTAAGAAATGTCCCACAGGCTTGATCACAGCTGGATCTTGTGGAGGCATTTTCTTAATTGAGGTTCCCTCCTCTCAGATGACTTTAGCCTGTGTCAAGCTGGCATAAAACTACCCAGCTTTGTTTTAGACTAACTAACTACCCACTTAGTATAAGCTACTGTCACCTCTCGCCTGAGCGACACAGCACTGATGCCCTCCTCCACATCACACTCTGCTTTCCCTATAAGCTCCTGGAGTTGTTTTCCCAAATGCAAGTTCTATTGTTTCATTCCCTCCCTTAAACGGCTTCCCATATAGCTGGAAGAAATCACAAGCCATCACTCTGGGTGATTGGATTTGCTTATTATTTATTTATTTTGTTATTTTGTTCAGCTTGACATAGCTGAAGTTATCCGAGAAGAGGAGCCTGAGTTGAGATACTGCCCTCATCAAATTAACCTGTTAACCGTGGAGCATTTCCCAGCCCACTGTGGGTGATGCTGACCACGATGAACTACAGGCTGTGGAACAGACCCCTTCCTTCCTGCGTGTTTGCCATAGCAAAAGAAGGCAAACTAGGACATTAGTATTTTAGCTTATAAAAGTCTGCGTCAGTTGGGCGTGGTGGCGCACACCTTTATTCTCGACACTTGGGAGACAGAAGCAGGCGGCGTCCAGCCTGGTCTACTCAGTAAGTCCTTGAAAAGCCAGTGCTTCATAAAAAGACACGGTTGGGATGATGATCTTTTTGTGCACTGTGTAAACGTTATCTTTGTATGCTCAGATTCTGATTTCTGTACTGGCAGAGATTTGAGAACAGGCCAGACTTTGGTATTGTTACTTCTATGAAGCATCACCTGTCTCAGTGATTATTAAACCTTCTGATTGGTTTAATAAAGATCTGAATAGCCTATAGCAAAGCAGGAGAGGGTAGGCGGGACTTCTGGGCAGACTATGGGAAAGAATTAAGCTGGGGATTCACCAGCCAGATTCAGAGGAAGAAAAAGGTGCCAGTGCTGAGGAGGTAACGAGCCACGTGGCAGAGTATAGGTTAGTATAAGCAGGCTAATATAAATTATACGAGCTAGTTGGGAACAAGCCCAAGCTAAGGCCAAGCTTTCATATTAATAAAAAGTCTCCGTGTCATTACGTGGGCAGCTGGCAGGTCGAGACAGTCCAGCAATAAGACCCTATCTGGGAGAGAAAAAGAAGTTTACCTTTCTTTTTTGAGGTGCAGGGGAAGAGAGTCTGTCTATGTAGTCCTGGCTGTCCTGGATCTTGCTTTGTAGACTAGGCTGGTCTCAGCTCACAGAGATCCTCCTGCCTCTGCCTCCTGAGTGCTGGATTAAAAGTATGTACCACCACACCGGACTCTTGTCTGCTTTTTAGCCAGTAGTTTACAGTCAGGCTGAGCCTTCTGCTTCCCCCAATATCAAGGCTTACCTTACATCCCTGACATGGGCCATTCTTTTGCTCCTGCCGGATCCCCATGAAGCTGATCTCAGCCTAACGTGTCATCTTTCAAAGAGGCCTTCCTTTAGCAATTTAATGTAGCCATCCCATTACTGTGTATCACAGTCTAGATGGCACCTAGAAGTCCTAGTAGTTTCCTTTTGGGCTGCTTACTTATCTTCCCTACCTCACTAAAACGTCAATTGTATAAGCACCCAGTACTTGGCAGCCCCTACAAACTACCATGAAATTCTGTTGTCTGCCCATCTTTCTGAGTTCTGATTCAGAAAGCTGTACTTTCCCCCTTTTCTGTTTCTTTCTTTCTTTTGGATGCTAGCTAGAGCCAAAGTACATTTCCCGTAATTTGGGCTCCCTCACTCCTTCTTTTCTAAAGGGCTCCTCCCACCACGTGGCACTGGGTGCTCTTGCACTGTCTTCCTCAAAGCCAGGGGTCTCCTGCGGCATAGGCTGACCTTGAACTTGTAGGGTTTCAGGTGTGGAGCATCATGCCTGGGCACTGGGGACTGCACCAGGGCTTCATGCATGCTGGATAAGTGCTCTACTAGTGATCCTACTTACACTCTCATTAGTTACGGCTGCCACACTCAGGACACTGTACCAGGCCCAGGACACACAGACTAGCATTCATACACTCCAGACACATTCAACTCTAGTCTCGCTTAAACAAGACTAAAGATTATAATTAAGAACCACTTAGCTCTAATTGATTTTACAAAGCAATAAAAGTTCAAGCAGAGCTATAAATGTGGCAACCCCCTGAGATATTGGATGGCTAGCCTTTCATTTCACTCACCTACTTGTTCCCAAAAACATGTGGCCAGATACCTAAAGAACTTAATATCTTATGACAGAGACACTGCAGGTAAACAGATGGGACTGGAAAACATTATATCAAATGAGGTAACCCAGAGGTAAAAATATAAATGCTGTATGTTCTCTGGTTTGTGGATCCCAGCTCCCAATCTTTAGATCTGCATATATAACCTGTAATAACCACATAAGCCAGAAAAGTAGAAAGGGATCATGGGGAGAGGGGACAGTCTGACACAGGTCTTATGTGGGGGAAAGGGAAAATGGGAGGGGGCTTTAGCTGGGGAGTGTAGAGGGAAGGTAACACAGGGAGGGGGAGAGGGAAGGAGGAGAGATAACATCAAGGATGTTTTAAAAAGCCCCAGGGGGAAAATGCATTGTTTTATAAGATTCCTTAAATACACACACACAAACACACACACACACACACACCACACACACACTTTTTAAAAGCAGAGTTATGCCACTTGGGGTGATAATGTTGTCATCCCCCACCCACCCACACAAGAGCCATGAACTATCTGTCGGAACCCTCAGAGCCGAGCGAGCATGGGAAACCTCCGTTTGAACATTGGTCAGCGGGCTCAAAAGATTCCTAAACAATATAAGCTACTGCCACTGTCCCTGGCCACCTTCGAGCTGAAACACACAGACCTATCGCTGGGCAGCGCAGGGCACAGGACTTGGAGGTGGAGCTCGCACAGAACTGGGAGGTGCTATGCAAGCTGCCAAGGAAGAAAGCCATCAGTAGCCCTGCCCAGCTGGGAAGCCTGCAAACCACAGCCATGGCTGCCCAGCAAGTTATCTCAGTGGTGCGATAGAGGCATTATCATCTTGGGGGTAACCAGAAGCTGTATAATTGGACTTAGGGCCACTCACCAGGAGGGATTCATGGCTAGTGCTGTAAACTTAGTCAACTAGCTGGGGGGGGG
>OU015743.1:56864076-56901089 GCA_907169655.1 Acomys percivali | reverse complement strand
TGTGTGTGTGTGTGTGTGTGTGTGTGTGTGTGTGTGTGTGTGTGTGTATCTTGTTCATCTGACTGTAAGTCAAGATAATGACCACATGACGCTCACCAATGGCTAGAAGTCACTGAGCCACCAGTCGCTGTGCATGAGTCTCTTCTTAAAAACAAAACTAACTTTCTTTATGTGGCAAGATAGGCTCAGGTCCAACTCCCTGCAAGATGACAGGCCACTTTCCTCCTTTTATGCCAACCTTCACTTAGAATTACGGGAGAATATGGCACTTCAGAAAATCCTTTTACCCAAGCCTCCACTTTGGTTTGAAGCCTTAACCACCTGCACTAATCTAGTCTTCCAAGAGCCCACCAAGGGCAAACTGCGGACACACTGGGGCACTGAGCCAGACACTGACAGAGTCCCTTGTTGCTGCATGGACAGCAGAGGCATGTGCAGGGACATGGCTCAAGCCATTTTCCTTTAAATACCAATGCTTTTGTCTTTGAGTTGGTGCCCCAAGGGACCCGTCCCCTCAGCCTCCTGAGCAGCTAGGACTACGGACGCACCTCACACTGCACATAGTAGCTGTGACTACAGATGTACCCCACACTACACATCACTAATTCTGAAGTGTACACATTTAGGAAAGCTACTACAAACAGAATGTATCACTTGGAGGTAAGCAAGATATATGACAACTACTTATGTGGAACTTGAAGGATCCAAAAGAATCATAAAGGTTTTTGAAATACTGCTGTATTACCTGATTAAAATCTGGGTTGAGAGTCTTGTTTCTCCTAACAAAAAGTTCTCTGGAGTAAGATGGTAATATCTTAGCATTTCAAAGAAAAGGTCCCACTTCTGTTACCAAAAGAACCCTAAAAGGTTTGTAGTGAGTAATGTCATCCACAGTAACCAGGACTTGAAAACTCCTTCATGGGAGGCCCTGATCTAACTCATTTCAACTTGCCTAAGAGCTTGCTTAGCACCGAAGTTCACAGCCATCAGGTAGGTGGCTCACACTCAAGATTATACTCAAGATTATAGCTAGCACAGATAGGAAAGAGAACAAAAATTAATAATAGAAGTCATCTTACTGCAGCAGGGGACATCGGTGATTCCCCTGGCTTCTGAGGTTTGTGTCTCACAGCCCTTAGAGTTTCTTCTCAGTGGAAACTGGAGGGAAAAGACTAAGCTTGAGAGCAAACTGCAGATCAGAGAGAGCCTGAGAAAGTACTTATTTCCTATTGTCTCTACTAGACCTGACAAAAAGATCACACCATTCTGGTCTTCAGCAAGATAGGTAACCTTTGACTGGGATGCATTTCAGAAGAGCCTCTGATGATAAATGGGCAGAACAACAGACAGGCAAGAAAAGAAGTAACAGAAATTAAGGTTTGAAAGGGTAGATGGTATAATTTCATTTTCAAGTTCCATTACCTGCATCAATATTTGGAAACAGAACTAGGGTCCTCTTGTTAAATGAGATAAGTGCGTCCAGTGTTAGTTCAAACATCTTTATGGAATGCTTAATGTCAGTGGTCACTGGATGCTGCAGTGCAACAATATAGTCTTTACATTTCACATCATCACCTGTTTAAAGAAAGGTGAACCACAATGCTTCATTAGTTAAGACTCTTGTTGTTCGTGCTGTGTGTGAGGCAGGGTCTCACTATGCAGTCTTGGCTGGCCTGGAACACAGTTTCAAAGGTAAAAAGAGATACAACCTCTCCCATTAGGTTGGCAGAAGTCTAAAGGACGAGCAAACGTAAGTGCAGTAATCCAAGTGCCCGGACCGTACCTGAGGGCCACTACTATGTACAGCTGCACCCTAACCACAGCTGCACACTCGGTGCTGCGATGTGAACCGGCTCGTTCCTGACTGGTAAACAGAGGCACCTGGTCAGCCTTTAGCATGTGGTTGGGGTGCTTGTGACCAGCCTCCCAACAGTGTTCAGAGCATTAATGTCTACACAGACAATGCAGTTTCCCCGGAGTCTCTTCACCCTCGACCTTCATGTTCATTCTTTGCTTTCCTGTTATCTTGAAAACATAGAGAAGCCAAGTCTCTGATCTCTGGGCTTTTCAGAGGGTTTTCTTTGAAAGTGAAGGGATCCTCCCCCACCCCAGGGGTCTGGGAATTAAACCAGGGTTTACTAATCAAGTAGCTAGCTACTCTGCTAGCCCTGAGGGTTGGGATGTTAAGGAGCGTCTATAGTTCTGTGCACAGGGCCATGCTATACAGTGTATTGGTAAGGAGTCAGCAGAGGACTCAGGGAACAGTTGTAGCAGTGTTCTCCACAAGTGATTTCTACTTTTCATTTACCTTCTATTTTGAGTATAATTATTTTAAAACATTGTTGTTATTAAGAATGGCGTGTATAGGATAAATTATGATGATGATGATGATGATGATGATGATGATGATGATGATGAATGGCATGTATAGGATAACTTGCAGTAGTCTTGTTCCACCATGTGGGTCCCAGACATCAAACTCAGGCCTGGTGCCAAGTGCCTTACCAGCTGAGCCATCTTCATGTTTGTTTTTGACACAGGGTCTCATGTATTCCAGGTTAGCCTTGAACTCAATATAGCCAAAGATGACCTCAAACTCCTGATCTCCTCCCAAGTGCTAGGATTACAGGCATGTACCACCATACCAGGTTAGGTGGTTTTCTGTTTTTTTGTTTTTTTTTTGTGTGTGTGTGTGTGTGTGTATTTAACTTCTGAGAAAAAAGCTCAAGCCACTGCACCAGAACCATCTATTCCCGGCAGTGACGTCTGACATTTACTGTGGGATGCCTCTTTTTTTTTTTTTTTTTTGAGACAGAGTCTCTCTGTGTAGCCATGGCTGTCCTGGACTTGCTTTGTAGACCAGACTAGCCTCAAACTCACAGCAATCCACCTGCCTCTGCTTCCCGGGTGCTGGGACTAAAGGCGTGTACCACCTCTTATTATTAAAATTAATGTATCTTTTGACCTTGCTAATTAATGTCCAGGTTATAAAGCTTCATGTTATAAGTGACCTGCACAATTTATATTCCTGTAAGCAGAGTGAAAACATAAGAAGCTGCTGCTAGTGGAGAAGCAAAATGTGTTATTTGTACAAAATGTACTATCGCCAGATAGACAGTTCTGGTTCACTGTCTTGTGTTCTCTTTTTCACTGGTTTAAAAAACAAAGCAAGAAGCTGGGTGTGTGTGCATACTTGTAAGCCCAGCATGTGGGAGGATGAAGCAGGAATGCCCCAAGTTCAAGACTAGCCTGGGCTATGCAGTGAGTACCAAGATAGCCAGAGCTATATAACAAGCTCTGTCTAAAAACAAACTAACAAACTAAAAATCCAGGTTTTGCTCTTTCTATGATGAAGAATAAATGGTCAAATAGGGCTTTAAGCTTATAATTAAATCTTGATGCACTGTTTCTTCATTTTTGAAAAATTAGTATCCTTCTATGGGCATGAAGTGGGGTAGCATACATGCCACTGCACAGATGTGGGGGTTAGAGGGCAATTCTGTGGAACCAATTCTCTTCCCACCTTTATGTGGATTGTCAGGGCTGCACTGTCAGGAGCAAGAACCATCTCGCTGGCCCTGCATGCTTGCGTTCTTATAGTTACTTTTTATTCACTAAAGCTTTTCACTGACATATATATTTTCCATGATAAAGGGAAAGTTAATGGTATGAGCAGAATGCAGGAGTGTTTACTCAAATCCATGAAACGGAGAGAAGAGACACGTTCACTCCACCAGTACTATCTACATGGGATCCTTGGTGAGTGTACATGTTTCCACGGATAAGACATATGAAATGGGCTAACTTACCTATGAGAAACCCCAGCTCCTTTCCTGTTGCAATATGCCTAAATTAAAATAAAGCTAATCTGGGCCCGTTAAGAGGCTCAGCATATAAAGGCTCAGGTGACAGCCTGAGTTTGAGCCCTGGGGCCTACAAGGTGAAAGACTTGACTCCCACACAGTGTTATATGACCTCTCAGTGTGTTCTCCCTCTCTCTCTCTTTCTCTCTTTCTCTCTCTCATACACACACACACTTACACACACTTTAAAAAATAGATAAAAGTAACAATTTATTTGTTTATTTGTTTGATTATGCAATTACCAATTCTTCATTCTCCTTCCTCCTGCCCCACCCCCCACCCTGAGACAGAGTTTCTCTGTGTAATAGGTCTGGCTGTCCTGGTCTCACTCTGTAGGCCAGGTTGGCCTTGAATTCAAAGAGATCTGCTCCCTTTGCCTCCTGAGTGCTGGGATTAAAGGTGTGCACCACCATGCCTGGCTTCAATTTTCCATTCTTTAATTTCATTATTCAACAGATATGTTTTCCATAAAAAGTCCTAAATAGACAGTTATTCCTGATCTCCTCAACACAGTACTCTCACTGTAGGTTTAGGGTTTTGGCTTTTTGTTGTTGTTGTTGTTATTGTTATTTGTTTGTTTTGTTTTTTACTTTTTGTTTTTCTCTGTATATCCCTAGTTGTCCTGGAACTCACTCTGTAGACCAGGCTGGCCTTGAACCTGGAGATCCACCTGCCTCTGCCTCCCAAGTGCTGAGATTAAAGGTGTGTGTCACCACCCAGTAGGTCTGATATTCTTACTATTAAGTTGGCTCATTCATATTTCTGGTTGTAAGCTGGTTTTCTTTACCTCTGTTAACAAAAGGTAATTCCTAGGAGGTTAAATCAATGAAAATTTCAGACTTTGAGGTTTATTTATGAATACACAAAATCCAACTCTATACCTGCCACTTTTTAATAATATCAATGTCTTTTACATGAGTAAGTACTTAGGGGTTGCTGTTTCAACACTCATTATATCATCTGACTGTTCTGAGAATACCATGAGAAAGCCATTAAAGGTGAAAATGGACGTCTAGTGATATAGCTCAGTGGTAGAGTGCTTGCCTAGCATGCACAAGGCCTGGGTTACATCTTTAATTACACACACACACACACACACACACACACACACACACACACACGTGTAAAAATGGGGGCTGGGGAGATGACTCTTGGTGTGCAAACATGAGGACCAGTGTCCAGAACCCTAGAACCCACATCAAAAAGCAGGTTTGAACTAGGTATGGTAGCACACACCTTTTATCCTAGGACTTAAAAAGGAGGCAAAAGGAAGAACTCTGTGAGTTCAAGGCTGGCCTAGTTTAAATAGCAAGTGTCAGGCCAGCTAGGGCTACATGGTAAACTCTGTCTCAAAACAAAAACAAAATAAGAAACAAACCAAAGCCCAAAAAATCAGTTATAGCAGTGTTTGCCCATAATCCTGCACTGAGGTATGAGGGGGACAAGAGACTCCCTGGGCTTGTTGCCCTGCCAGTTTAGCCAAATCAGTCAGCTGCAGTTTCCGTGAGAGACCATGTTTCAAATAGTAAGCAACAGAGGAAACACTGGGCATCAACCTCTGGCCTCCACAGACACACGTGCACACTCGGCATGTACACACACCACATACACACACACAAAAGTGAAAACTACGATTTCCATTATATTACAAATAAAATGCAGAAAGAAGTAAAAGTACCCTAACTTCACACTGGAAAATAAGTGACTAGGGTTGCATACTCTCTATCCTTTCTACAATAGCTATATAACAAGTTCAAGGCCAGACTACACTAGATCCTGTCTAAAAAAAGAAAACAGAAAGCAGAAGGCCATCAGGTTAAAAGTGCTGAAGACTGCTGACCGGAGTTCAATCCCTAGATCACACTGTGGAAGGACAGAACTGTCCTCTGGCCTCCATACATATGCACATGTGTATATTCATGTTTTAAACATGTTCACATGTGTATATGCACACACAATAAAAGTAATTTAGAAATAATTTTGCTTATCACTTTATCAACACATATACTAACACTGCTAAGGACCTATCCCTGTAAACACTAGTCACTGGAATATTTAAAGCATCCTGTTGTACAATGTAGCACAGATCTTCAAATCAATCCAATATACATATTTTATAGATAACCTTGGAGGTAAGGATACACAGCAAGGCAAGAACTATGAAGTAAAATCTTCACTCTCTGGTCTCTACTGGAATATTGTGTCCACACATTCCCAAAAAGATTGAAACATACCCAGCATTTTCTGAGAAAAACAACCATTAGCCTGAATAAAATTTGGCATACGTACCTAGCCACATCCGAATGATGCTCATATAGTCTTTATTCTTGGCTGAGAGCAGTTTGTCATAGGAAGGGCACCCTGCCAAAAGGATGCGGTCATGGTCCTCACACATGGATATCAGGTGTTGTTCTGCACTTCTGGTACAGCACACATGGTAGTGAGCGAGTTTTGTAATGGCATGTCTGATAGAGTCATCAATAGTCCCACTGACCTCTCCTCCTTCAATGTGAAGGATTCGGATGTTCATCAAGGCGGCAGATGTAGCCAGAGCAAGAGCATCAAAGCGGTCTCCATGAACAATCATGATGTCCGGCTTCAGGCGGTTGAGGACATCTGGTAGCTTCACTAGAGCCAGGCCTACTGACTCCACCATGGCTGCTTCGTCTTCCCCTCTAACAATCGTGTGTAGCCTGGTGTTAATGTCAAAGTCATCTTGCTCGATCATGCGGTACGTGTTTCTAAAGCAGAGCAACAAGATGTGACACTGTGTTCTCTTGCAAGAACACAGTAATGAGGGCTGGGCGTGGTGGCACACGCCTTTAATCCCAGCACTTGGGAGGCAGAGGCAGGTGGATTGCTCTGAGTTCGAGGCCAGCCTGGTCTACAGAGTGAGTGTAGGACAGCCAAGGCTAAACAGAGAAACCCTGTCTAGCAAAACAAAACAGAACAGAACGCAATAATGCTAACCCCGAAGAATGCTTACATTTTTGCTTGCTAAAACAATTACATTGAAGTATAAACTACAAATAGAGAGCAAAGACCATACATATACGAATACATGATTCACACTGTGGCTATTGCCCAGATCAAGATAAAGCCTTCCCTGGGGAGACTCGGCTGTGTCCCTCTCAGGCAGTACCAGGAGGGAAAAACAGTGATTTTTCTTGGGAAGTGGGCAGAAAGAAATTCAACTTTTATTAATGGTCGGGCTTTTAACTTTTTGTCAGCCATCTATTTTTTTCCTCAGGAAGAAATTGGTACTATAATGGGGGAAAGTTTCTAGAACAAAGCTCTTTTTTTTTTTTTTTTTTTAAACCAAAAATAAATAAATAAAATAAAACGCCAGGGAAGCAGGATGCCTGGCATGGCACAACACTAAACATTTCTTTTAATTATAAATTAATTTTTTTTTCTTTTTTGGTTTTTCGAGACAAGGTTTCTCTGTGTAGCCTTGGCTGTCTTGGACTTACTTTGTAGACCAGGCTGGCCTCAAGCTCACAGCAATCCGCCTGCCTTAGCTTCCCGAGTGCTGGGATTAAAGGCATGCATCACCACAACCGGCCTTAAATTAAAATTTTGGTTAGTATACAAAACGTAATGGGGTCATCATGACATTCTTATACATACATATCACTGTGTTTTGTTCTTACCCAGCCTCCCACTGCTCTTCCTCTCCCCGTACATGGTACTCACTTCTGCTTTCACACCACACAGAGGCTGTGACCCTCCCCTGTCCTCTCTTCCCCTCTCTGCTTTAGACATCATCCTCCCTTCAGTCCACTTTCTACTTTCGTATGTATGTATATAGCATATGCATGCTTATATATTAAATCAAATCTATATTCTACATGAGACAGCAAACAGGTAGTCTGTCTCCCTGAAGATGGCTTATCTTACTTAACATAATTTTCAGGAGTTCCATCTATTCTTTTGAGTCATAATTTCACTTCTTATGGCTGGATAAAATGCCGTTGTGTATACACACTCCATTTCCTTTACCTAGTCATCTACTGGTCACCACCCAGGCTGGCTCCAGAACTTGGCTATAGTGAACAGTGCTATAAGGAACATGGGATGCAAGTGTCTGTGATATACGGACTCAGGCTCCTTTGAGGAGTATGGTGTTTAATTTCCAGTGCTTTCAAGTATTTCTACTTGTCTTTTTGTGACTGAATGAGTGGCTGTTTCTCATCTTCCCCCACCCTGTCCCCTGCGTTCTCTCTCTCTCTCTCTCTCTCTCTGTGTGTGTGTGTGTGTGTGTGTGTGTGTGTGTTGTGTGTGTGTGTCTGCGTTACTAGGGACTAAGCCTAGGGCCTCCTGCATACTAGGTAAGTACCTCACTCTATCCCAAGCCCTGATTTTATTTTTGTTTTGAGGCAATATTTCACTAAGATGTCTAAGCAGGCCTAAACCCTCCTACCTAACCCTTGAGAGTAGTGTGGTATAAGCCCTCACTACTATAGTCATCCAGCATATTAAAAATATTTTCTCAGGTTTTTAAGGGGGTAGCTAAGGGAGAAATAGTCTCATAGGAGCTGCTCTGACACTCCTAAAAACTGTACTTGTCTTTCTCAATGGTTGAGAATTGAATATTTACTCCTGATGTCTTCCAATAATGACAGCACTACAGGCTACCAATTTATTTCATTTGATGGAAGAAAGTTATACACAAAAGTATATCTTTAGCATCTGTATTTTATTATATATTTGTATTACTTATCTATATACCATCAATTTCCCCACTGAAACGTAGGTTCTATGTTGGCAGGGTCTGCGCTTCATTGCCACTGTGTACATGTGTGTCATAACTACCTGTTGAAAGAACAAATGAATCTACAAGCTGCTGATACTCATTTGATTTCTTTGTACATTCAACTCTAAAAATTTTCTTAGATTACTTATTTTATTTTATTTGTGTGAATATTCTGCCTGAGTACATGTCTGTGCACATGTGTATGCCTGATGCCTGTGGAGTTCAGAAGAAAGCATCAGACCCCCGGAACTGGAGTTGCAGATGGCTGTGAGCCACCATGTGGATGCTGGGACTGAGTCTGCTTCCTCGCCAAGAGCAACACAGCTCTTAACTAACTGCTCACAGTCAACTCTTTTTTTGTTGTTGTTTGTTTTTTGAGACACTGTTTCTCTGTGTAGCCTTGGCTGTCCTGGACTTGCTTTGTTGACCAGGCTGGCCTCAAGCTCACACAGCCATCCACCTGCCTCTGCCCCTGAGTGCTGGGATTTCAGGTGTTGGCCACCACGCCCGGCTCATTCTTAAAGAATGTAAGAACATCAATTGAAAACAACCCTAAGAGTAAATCCTTATAATCCCACTGTAACTTAAAAATATCAGAAATGGGAAATGCATTCAGGCTGTATTTGGAAGTAAACAGCTGCCTGCTATCACTTGGGAAGCAGAGGCAGGAGGGCTGCAGCAAGCTCACACTAGCCTGGTCCACACCAGTTCTAAGCCAACCAGGCTACAAAATGAGTAAGAGTCTCAACACAAACAAAACAACAATGAGAAAGAAAATGTATTATAACCACTAGTCTACCAAACACCCTGGCTTAGAAGCAGTGTGCTGCAGAACGCTGGCAGAATGGGAAGCTCGCCTAGTGTGTGTGCCTCAGCACCCTGAGTTCCTTACTGCATATTTCTAGCCCAGGAAAAATCCAGATTCAAACGCTAAAGCATAGCTTTTACTGAATTCCTACCCCTTCAGATTAATCATAAAGTTAAAATATTCTGAAAGTTGAACAAACATAAATCTGGAACCATGTGAGTAGAAATAAAAAGTAGCTTATTTAAATTTTTTGTTAGTGCTGTGTGAGCATGCACATACATCATGTGTGTGTGTGAGTGTAGCATGTGCATGCTGAAGTACACGAAGGGCAGCTTTCAGGGACCATCCCCTCTCCCCTCTATGTTGGCATCAAACTCAAATCATTAGGCTTTTTTTTTTTTTTTTTTTTGAGACAGGGTCTCTCTGTGTAGCCCTGGCTGTCCTGAATTTGCTTTGTAGATCAGGCTGGCCTCTAACTCAGAGATCTACCTGCCTCTGCCTCCCAAGTGTACCACCACTGCCTAGCCTGGTCTTGTAAAAGTAAATTACTCAAGGCAGGCATAAGGCAGACCAAGGCAGGCGGTTTGGGAACCCTAGGCAGAAGGATCAGTTAAGTCCAAGACTTGGCAGCCAGCCTCAGCAACAAAGCCTAAGGAAGATGGCATGGTACTGCATCCACTAACCTGGGAGGCAGAGACAGGGGACCAGAAGGTCAAGTCTAGCCTGGGCTACCTAGTGATTTCCAGGTTGGCCTTTGCCACACAGACAGACTCAATCTCTAAACAAACAAACAAACAAACAAACAAGACTAAGCCAGCATGGTGGCACATGCTGGTAATTTCAGAATAAGGTTATCCTTGTCTACATCAAAGGTTTGATGCCCACTTGGGTTACAAGAAACCATCTCACAAAGCAAAACAAAACATCTCCCAGAATAAAACTAAAAAAATGAATAGAATTTGTAAAATTTATTCTCATAGCTTAAAGCTAAAAAAGGTACGAGAAAGTTATGTGACGTCTCCCACAATCTTGTCTTCTTGCTCCCCAGTTCCTCAGATTAGAAGGAACCTAAAGCACAATTTTTCCTCATGTTCTAGTTGATTTTCCTATTCAATAGTCTCACCATCAAGTATTACCTCCCCACCTCACTTGCTGTGGCTGCTACCACTTCCTGGAGAGTCTCCTTCCCACCAGCCTTCCTGCCCAAGCTTTGTCACATAAGAGGACCTACTGAGACTTTCACCTCAGGCTCAAACTACATCCTACCACTCAAGTGAACTGTCTTAGAAAGCCAGAATTCATTTAACTTAAAAAAACAAAAAACAAACAAACAAAAAAAACAAACAAAAAATCTATAGGCTACCGATAGCCTCCCACTGCCCCTTCACTGTCTGCTTATAGCAAGCTACCCTGTGGAGTTCTGCAGACAGGCACGTACTCTGCTCATTGCTCTCCATGTGCACTATTGCCATGTGTTCTTTAAAGAGGTCTGAAAGGGGCAGCTTGATTTAGCTCCTTTCATATGGTCACGTGTTCCAACAGTCACGCACTCTGCTCATTGCTCTCCATGTGCACTATTGCCATGTGTTCTTTAAAGGGGTCTGAAAGGGGCAGCTTGATTTAGCTCCTTTCATATGGTCAAGTGTTCCAACAGTATCTGGCGACTGCATGAACATTTTCACACCACAAGGGTGCAGTAGATGTATGCAGAGAGCAAAGCCGCAGCTCCTTTCTGGTTCATTCACTGCATGGCTTTCTCCGATAATCCTTCAGTTTTCAATGTATACCCCACATACAGTCCATACCTTAATGCTGCACACATAACAATAGTCTTGGTAATATAACATTTTAATTTACCTCAAAATAATTAGATTTTAGTAAATCTTGTTTCATATATACAACTTTATATGTGATTGACTTGTAACCCAGGGTTGGTCTTTGTTGTCGTTTGTCTGTCTATTTGGAGACAGGGTCTTACTATGTAGCCCTTACTGGACTAAAACTCACTATGTAATCTGGGCAGGCCTCAAACTCAAAGCAATCCTCCTGCCTCTGTTTCCCAAGTGGTAGGATTATAGACATGCAGCAATACACTCAGTTCAATAAACCAGTTTTGAAGAATTGCCATGAAAACTCACAAGACCACTGGGGTAAAGTTCAGAGTACTCAGTTGGTAAAGCACATTTAGCATGTTTGAGGCGCTGGGCTCAAACCCCAACACCAAAAATTATGCCACAGAGCCATGTTACTGTAGTCCAACTGTATATATCACTGTGACCAGTTTCACCGCTATGTTGGTTTTCACCCTGTTATATACCCGAAGAAGCTGACTCTAAGATGCTCCCCAAGTTCTCCAAGGTACATAGAGACTAGAAAAGTACTGAGATTTGATGGTAGGTCCACAAGCTTACAAAACCCAAGCTCCCCGTGCACACCGCTGGTCAGAGAGCAGGAAGACAGTGGGCTCACCCGTAGTCGTCTATCAGGTGAGAGCCCAGCACCACCACGTCCAGCTCGAAGAAAGCAGGCTCGGTCTTAATGCCAAACATGATGGGGGCCAGTTTGGAGTAATCGGCGCGGTTGCAGGTAGCAACGCAAACCCGAAGCTTCCGGTTATTCCCGTTCTTCTCCATGACTTGCTTCTTCTTACTTGAGAGTTTCTTAAAATAGAGTTCCTAGTGATACAAAAAGAAGTCACTGCTTACAACTGGAGTTACCACTCACTAGAAAACACAACCCTCCAGTTCGAAGTGCTGCTGTTTGCCTGGTGACCTTTGCTCCCCCTGCTCCTTCCTCCTACACGTCACTCATTGGTGGATCAAGTGATGACGTTCCACCAGTTACTCAACCCCATCCTTTTCTCTCACTGGCAACTGCAATGCAATTTCCATTCAGAAGATAAACAAATACCAGCTCTAATGAATAATTTAAAAGTACTAACTAAATTAAACACTATTTGGTATACTCACAAGTGGGACCAGCAAAGCTGACTGCTAGAAAGTTTAGGTAGAGAGCCATCCATCTGATTCACCCCCTCATTTACAAAAAGGGAAATGCAGGGGGAATTACCCCCCCAAGATTCAAGATCACGCCTTCAAAGAACATGTCTTTGCTCCCACACTACACAGTCCCTTGGGAAGATAAAGATGCTTAGGAGGAGCCGGGCGTGGTGGCGCACGCCTTTAATCCCAGCACTCGGGAGGCAGAGGCAGGTGGATCGCTGTGAGTTCGAGGCCAGCCTGGTCTACAAAGTGAGTCTAGGACAGCCAAGACTACACAGAGAAACCCTGTCTCGAAAAACCAAAAAAAAAAAAAAAAAAAAAAAGATGCTTAGGAGGAGACATGACCTCTAAGACCCCACCTACACCTACAAGCTGGGCCTCAAAGTCAACAGATAGCTCTGCTATATGTCCCCAAGCCACCTGAAAGTCAGTGTCCCAAACTGAACTGATTTTCTGCTGCAAACCTGTTCTTCCTTGTTTGTTCTCTAACCCAATCCATAAGACTCATCCAAATGCCCCGGTATCTTGCCACTTTCCCCCCTTACCAGTACCTCCTAAACCTGTTAAGTCACCCTGAGCTTTTCATCTGTCTCCTCCTCTTGATCCCCACCAACAGGTCCCTTAGGCTAGTCTCTTGCCTTAGGTCTGAGATAGTGGTCAAAGCTGCATGCCTGTCTCTAGCCCTGCCATTTCCCACAGACTTTCAGAGTGATGCTTCCAAGTTCATAGACCTGCTTGTCACACCAGCCAACACACCGCCCTATTGGATAAAATCCAAATTGCTAATCGGGATCCCATGCAGTTTTTTAAACCACATCTCTCCTACGTCTACTAACTGTCAAAGCATCAACATGTCAAATTGCCTGTGGTTTCACTAGTGGGTCTACGCCATTTTTAGAGCTACGCACCTCTACCTAAAACTTCCTTCCCCTCTTGTCCAGCTGCCTACTGAGACTTCAAACCTCAGCCAAGTGTCACCTCTTCTGGAAAGGAGTCACATAAACCCCAGGTCCTTCTCAACCCACTGCTCACAGATGCCACCTTCCTCTCAGTACTGTGGCCCTACCACATACACAAAAACACTTTAACTCTTCTGCCCACCTGCCTGCCTTCCCATCTGCCCTTGTACCACACCAAGTCAAACATCAGAACAAGAGACATTTGTTCTGTGGAACTTGTCTCTATATGCCAGGTATCATGCAATCCCAGCACTTAGAAGACTGAGGCAGAGGGATCCAAAGATGAGTTGGAAGCCATTCTGGGCTAAATGGTGAGATGTGAGCTGAGGAATGGCAGAGACAGAGAGAGAGTGAGAGAAAGAGCTACAAGGAAGGGATGGGGGAGGGGGGAGGTTGCTTTATGTAACACTTTAAACTTCCTAATAGAAGTGATAAGTTTCACTTCACAGCCTCTGACCTCAGGACTTAGGGTTGAGGCAGTATATCAATACTTGAAACCTGAACTAAGAATCCTGACAGCTTGGGTAAGAATGTGATGGGGGCAGCACCACTCACTACGTCACAGTCTTCTGCAGTGGGTACACCATCTAAGGCAGCTATTCATCAGTGTGCAGTTCCCTGACCATGCAGACTGTCCTGTGATGAAGCTCATTCTGAAAGCACAATACCCAGGAAAGGCTACTTCTAAGCAACGAAAGGCTGTAAGATGTCAAATGAGCATTCTGCCAAGAATCTAAAGTACTGCTTTCTCACCCTCCATATTGACTGCCTCAGTGTTCTTGCCCATAATCCTCCCTCCTGACCAAATGTGAACTGACTAACTTGCTGGTGACATTTAGTTTGCTGGATGAGGCAAAGCAAATGATTGGCAGTTGGTCAATTTCTATTTATTTTACATGGGAGAGTAAACTTTCCATCTGCTGGGGCTCTCTGTTTGCCAGGTTACTGAACTATTGTTCTAACTAACCCAAGTAAGCCAGCAAAATCATGAAAAACACATGATTTTCTTTTTTAAAGTCAAAGCTTTTTAGGAAAATAAACTAAATCTTAAGCGTTTAAATGTTTCTTGGATTTTAAAATTATTTTGGAGGAAGAGGGAGGTTGGATCTGGGGCAGAGGGGAGGTGTGGGGGGAGAGGAGAGTTGTAGGGGGGAGAGAAGAGATGTGGGGTAGAGGGGAGAGGTGGGGGTAGAGGGGAGAGGTGGGGGTAGAGGGGAGAGGTGGGGGTAGAGGGGAGAGAGGAGGAGAAATTGCAGTTGGAATGTAATATATAAGTATAAGAAATTTTAAGGAACAAAGATACACCCATAAGAAATTAATTATTTCATACTGGACATTGTATGGCATACCTTGAATCCCAGCATTTAGGAGGCAGAGACAGACAGATCTCCATGAGTCCCAGACCAGCCTGGTCTACATGCAAATTCCAGCTAACCAGAATTCCACGATAAGACCCTGTCCCAATAAATACATAAATAAACAGATAAATAACTTAAATAAGTAAATTCATGATTTGGTGGTATACCTACATGACTTCAAATGAAAAAGTCACAACACATCTCAGAATAAAACATCTGCCAGGCTGTACTCTCAACCATATGACAGTTCTCAGCAGCTCACAGTACTAACTTGGTTTCCTTCCCTTCTTTTCTATCTCCTCTCCTTTCCTTGTCCTTACCATTTGTTATTTGGACTTATTTGTAGGTTTCCGGTTTTTGGTTTGTTTGTTTTTTGTTTTCTGAGATAGCCCTATGAAGCCCTGGCTGGCCTAGCACTCATTACGTAAGCCTCCGACTTATGGCAACCCTCCTGTCAAAGCCTGTGGAGTACAGGAATTATAGGTATGCACCATCCTCCTATATATACATATTTATTTATAAACATAATGTATATTATGCAATTGGTAACATTTTACAAACTGTTGTTACATTATTTACTTTAAAATATTTATATTATGTTTCTGAATTAAATGGGAACATGAGAAAATTTAAAAGCAATGGAAGTATCAAACCAACTGTGCAAGGTATCAGCTTTTCACCTGGCAATGGTGATGCACGCCTTTAATCCCAGCACTTGGGAGGCAGAGGCAGATGGATCTCTATGAGTCCAAGGCCAGCCTGGTCTACAAAGTGTGCTCAGGACAGCTAAGGCTACACAGAGACATCCTGTCTAAAAATAAATCAAATAAATGACAGGTTGTGAGAGCCTTGAAAGTAAAATACTGAGGAAACAGGCACTGACTGAGTCTTTAGTCTGTGAGGGGCACTGTGCAGACTCTGAGACTCTGCTGTGGGGCTGTGAAAGGTCTCATTTTTCTGATTTTAGGAACTAAAATCATAGAAGACAATTCAACAGACTCCAACCATTTTGCTTTTACAAACAGGAACAATAGAAATCAGAAATTTAAACAAACTATCTGTTATTTGTTCTGAATAAAATATTTCTAATGGCACATTTTTGTTTTTTGTATTTTTGAGACAAGGTCTCTCTATATAGCCCTAACTGGGATTTTCTCTGAAGACCAGGATGCCCTCAAACTTACTGAGATCTGCCCACCTCTGCTTCCTGAGTGCTGGACTTAAAGACTTGAGCCACTAAAAGAACAATTATATACTGAATATAGTGACCAGCATCTTCATCATCAATGTGGGATGAGGAATGAGACTTAAATTACTTAAAAGGAACTTAAGTTTCATAAAGCAGAAGATGAAACTTGTTTCTTTACATAATGGAATGCTAGACAAAAATTAAAATTGATCAACTGTATATTTGTCATTGCACACTGTGTATCCCCATCCAAAAGTCTGAGATCCTGAACATCGCAAATGCAAACGGTTTTCAAAAGACAACCTCTAATATCAGTCCTCTCCAGCTGAGGGACAGTTACAAGAGGACAGGCAGATAAGGAGTGTGAGGTGCGGGGACGAGTGGGGAGTGTGACAGGTACACAACAGCAAACACTCAAAACCAGCAGGAAGGAAAGGCAGGCAACCAAGGGCGAACACTTGGACCAGCGTGCCAAGAGCTGCCCTGTTGAGGGGGCTCACTAGGTATGTGGGCTGTCTAGGAGGTGATCTGGTGTTTACAAGGTCTTATACCACAATGTACCCAAAAACTGCTTCCAGCCTCTGACATGGTGTTAGGAGCCATTGATTTGGGAAGGTCCAGAAGGCATGAGAGATCTCTGGAGGTGATCTGATATTTGCAAGGTCTGTATCGTGATGTGCCCCAGAATTGCTTCCAACCTCTGACTACCCTGTCAATTGTGCACTGTTGCATCTCTCTGAAATCTGGCATTAGAGCCGGGCATGGTGGCACATGCCTTTAATCCCAGCACCCAGGGAGGCAGAGGCAGGTGAATCACTGTGAGTCTAAAGCCAGCTTGGTCTACAAAGTGAGTCCAGGACAGCCAGGACTACATTCATGGCCAGCCCGGTCTACAAAGCAAGTCCAGGACAGCCAAGGTTACACAGAGAAACCCTGTCTCAAAAAACCAAAACTAAATACATCTGGAATTGGTGTGAATTGTTATTTTCTGGGTACTGACCAGCTCTGATTGAGCAAACTTCCTAGAGGATCTTATTGAAGATGTACTTTTTGTTATCCAGATGAATTAATCCCTGATTATGGAATTCCTGATTTGGCTCAAATAGTTTTAAAAGTTAAAGTTAGTTTATGGCTGCAATAAATACCTTTGTGGACCTCCAGATGCCTCACTTAGGATAGCCTACCAGCAGATTTGTGGCTTCAGATAAGCCTCCACCGCAGATGGCACCACGAATCCTGGTATTTGACCATAAATATAGCCAAATTTGTTTAAACTCCCTGTGAACCTATGTGGGATGAAGTTACCTAGAGATGTCTGAATTTACTCTGTTTCTTAGAATGAAAGACAGACAAAATTATTGTCCTGAGCTCATAACAAACTAAGAGATAGCTAGAGGTCTGTCCTAACTGATAAGTTGTATACTCTTGTAAGTTTTAGACCCTGTTAACCTTAGACCCTGCCAACCTTTGTCATTCTGAACTCACCTTGAACTTATGTAATGGATACATAGATAAGAAATGTTTAGATTTAAAGCATGTAACCTGTTGTATTTTAGAATTCATCTGCTTTTGTGATTAATTGTACTCTTCTGACTATGAGGTAATTCCCTTTTCTCAGAAGTATAAATATGGGCTACAATAAACGTGAGGGGGAGAGCAGAGGAGGAAAGATTGAGCAGGTTAACTTCAGTTGAAGCTAAGATGCCTGACTTCATCCACCTTTTCTCCTGATCCTCTTCTCTTGAACGTATGTGTGTGAGTGGTTTATTTTCTATCTCTCTCTTACTTCTTATTTCTCTGTAGATTTGCAAATAAGTTAACAGACTCAGAGGCATCAGCCTTCTATGGCTAATAAGCCTAAGTTTACACCAGCTTATTGGAGACCTCCGTAAAGAGGCCTATCTACAGATCAAAGAGCCTCCTTTTACGACCCCTGTGCAGTTTCTAGCCAGAAGCTGCTTTTACAGCCTCAGCCATAGGAAAAAAAGGTGGTCAGTTTAAGTTCTCCTCAGCCACAGTACCAGCCAGTCCCTAGAGAAGAAACCTTGGGCTCTTCTTCACCTTCCTTCCTTTTTCTTCTTTCAATTCTGATCGGTTGCCTGAGCCATCAGCTCTGGCCACCCAAGAGATAAAGTGAACAAGAAGGGCTTCCGCAGTCCAACACCAGAGAGAAACTACCCTGGACCCTCTCCAGAGCACTAGCCGGGCATTAACACCAGCGGACCAGAGAATAAGGGAATGGGAGGACGCTGGTTTTGTTTTTTAAATGCCCAACTCAGAGTCCACCTGCCAGGACTCCCATATCTGGACCCCCGCCTCCGCCCCCATGCCATTCCACCCTGACAAGCTTCAGTTGAGCTTTTTAATTCGTGCTCTCCGCCTTTGGATCTCCTGTCATTTCTATGCCTGTCTCACAGAACGATCTCGCCAGTTTCACCTAGTTTGAGACAGGTTTTCTCTTACTCCCCCCCCCCCCAAGATCTCAATACTTCCGGGCTGCTAGGATTACGACTGGTTTTACTGGGTTCTGAGGAACCAAACTCAGGTCAAAATTTCAGCTTTACCTCCCCCCTCCCCACACACACATACACCAGCTATTTCCTCAGCTCCAGGAAATGACAACGCTCACATATACATTCAACTCAGTTGTGCTTTATAAACGCTGCAAAAGGTGATGAGAGACTATCCCAACCACGAGAAAGCGTGTTCTCTAAGTAGGCTGGTGCAAGGAGTCACCAGCAGAGGAAAAGTAGCAAGGTAAATATTTGCTAAGCACTTTCACCTAGCACAGTGCTAACACAAAGCTATAAGCACCTTTCCGTTCCCTGGGCCCTTTCACTCACTCCCTCTATAGAAACAGGACACGGAGGTGGGGTGGGGTGGGGGTGGAAATCCCACGTGCTCTAAATCATAGCGAAATGGTTAATGACTGACAGAATCTCAATTCAAACCCAGGTCTAGATGATCTCCCGGCAATCAGGTCACTGCCCTACACACCTTCTGCTTTGTGTGTTCTCCTTTCTAGAGAACTTGAGACACACCTTCCTTTCATGCAGAGCAGATAGAACTCACCGCAATAAAAAAGGAAGGGCGGCATGGAGTTCTCAGAACCTTGCTGCCCGGCTATAATTCAGTCTGGTGTTCCTCCCCAGAGCCCCTACAGCAGGACTAAACAATTATCTTTACTGTTAAACGGTGCCCCCGCCACACCCTATCTATGGAGGAGCAAAGCCTACCTCCCTCCGTGCTTTAACGGTTTTTTTTTTGTTGTTGTTGTTTTTTTTTGTTTTTTTGGTTTTTCGAGACAGGGTTTCTCTGTGTAGCCTTGGCTGTCCTGGACCCGCTTTGTAGACCAGGCTGGCCTCGAACTCACAGCGATCCACCTGCCCCTGCCTCCCGAGTGCTAGGATTAAAGGCGTGCGCCACCACGCCCGGCCAGTTTTAACGATTTTACAAGCCTGTTCAGGGATAGATATTAACGCCTATCAAATCTGCAAGGAGGCTGAGAGTCCAGATGGTCAGAGTTGGGCGGACTTCCCAGACTTCTCTCAGGGCAAACTCTATCCACCCAGGGCAGTAGTGGGCCCAGCAGCCTTCTCATGCCTCCGCCCCGGGAGAGCCAGGCCAGGCCTACCTCTGCAAGCCCCGGTCCCCATTCACCGGCACGCTGAGCCTGACAGCTCCGGGATCACACGCGGGAGCCCCGCACCTGGCGGGAGAGGCGCCCGGCCGCGCAGACCCGGGGCACACCGGGCGAGGCCCACAGCTGCAGCAGGAGGTGTCGGAACCTCGCACGGTGTCCGTGAGTCACCGACTGACTCGCGGCCTTCGCCCGGTTAGTTCCCTCCGGCGCCACCTCCGTACTCCACAGGCTCGCGTCCAGCCGGCCCACAACGCAGGCCGGGGGCAAGCACACCCCGAGGCTTCCGGTACCCGGCGCCGCTCGACGACTCGGCGCTCGACCCAGCCCCAGTCTTTGCTCTTGCAGTCGCCGGTCCCGAGGAGGAGCGCTGAGCGGTCGATCGCTCCGGCCCCGCCCCTCCTTGCCTATTTGAGTTAGCCAGGGGCTCCTCACTGTCGCCTCAGCGCCTTCCGCTGTCGTGTCAGCTCTGGTAGTGAAGTCTAGTCTGTTTGCGGAGGGTGTTTTCTCCTCTAGCGAAGCCCACTGTGAAGCCTTGCCACGCCTGCCACGAAGCTCTGGTGGAGTTCGGAGTGGCAACACACATACTAGCTGACCATAACTGTAAACTCCGTGTCGCCGACCACTCCAGGTCTTAAATTCCAAGGACCACCCTGGAGCCATGGATACAGAGTTGCCTTGGTGCTTGGTCTATGAGATGGCTCTCAGTTTGGGTGCAACCATCTCGTGGGAGAACTCGGGCTTCACCGTGGGCTTTGCCAGAGTGAGACCTGTATGGCTTAGATATGAACATCTCCAACTCTGATATTTTAACCTCAATTTAGAGCTTCCGAAATGGACCTGGGGGCCGTATCTTTGGATCTCTTTGTCCCTCTACCCAATTTGGCCACACTGAATTCCCCATTTTCTGTTTGTTCGCTATTAATTTGGCAGTTGTCGTTGACTTAATGGAGGACAGATGGCAGAACCTGGCTTCTCAGGCACAAACTGCGATACCTCGGAAGTTGGAATTACAGGTTGCTGTGAGCCTCCTGACATGGGTGAAATTTACTACAACTAGGTGCAGGAAGGTGAGAAGTTGGATAGTATTCTGAGCAATACAGCTGCACCTGTGTCTCAAACAACAACAAAAGCACAAGCGAAAACTTTCACATCTATTTTTTTTAGTTTTTTGAGACAGGATCTTAGTACCTAGCTGAAGCTGGCATGGGATTCAACCCAGACTGGTCTCAAACCTATGTAAGCGATCCTGCCTCTGATCCACCAGCCTAACAAAGTGACAGTTTAAACAATCTGGCAGTCCCTTGGGGTTTCTAGCTATAAAGCTATAAAGCATCATATTTTCCCAGCGTATGGTCTGTTTCAGTTAAGAATGAAGCTCTGGTTTGCATGGTGTTTGTGCAGCCTTGTTGGGTCCAGCAAGGGCCACCTGATCCTGACAGTACAGATGCTAAGTGGTATTGTACAAGGAGGTGCCATCCATCATCTATCCACCTTTCTGTCTGAGGTCAAAGCAATCATCTATCTGCAAGTTAGTCAAGTCACCATTCGTGTCTGCTCTGCTAACACCCATTTCCAACACGTTGCACATTACACATCTTTTCTGAATACCTCTTGGGTGTTAGTTGGGTGTTTATACTGCTGGGTGGAGAATGGATTAGCTGAGAGTCAGGGATTGGTGCCAGTGAAATTTCCACAGAAGTAGACAGATAATTCATTTGGATGTAAAACTGATGAAATTTACTACTGGTTAATCATAAGGAAGGAAAAAAGAATGACTGACTTCCAGGTTTCTATTTTTAGTAATTGGCTAAAGTTAGTAATTGGTTGTGGCACTTCCTGGAGTGACAAGTTCAGGAACGAAAGGTAAAAAAAGCTTTCGTTTGGAGTATGATACATTCACGAGCTGCAGGCAGCTGTTGAGTTCTAATAAGAGAAGTGAATCTGGGCATAAACATCAGAGCCCACCAGACAGTAAATGGACCACTAGCTCCCTGTCTGCCATTGTGTAACAAGGTGCTACCAGCTCCTGGCTGAAGACAACACACATTCCTTACCCTGTGATTCTGGAGGTCAGAGTTTGGGGGAACTAATATCCAGGCTGTAGCAGGATACCTGCTCTTTGTAGGGTAAAGGAGAGAATTCATTTCCTTGCCCTTCCCTTTTGGAGACTGATAACACTTCTCGGTTTGTGAGCACTCTTACTGCAAGGCTTTTCATGGTTACGACTCTCCTGCCTTCCTTTTACTTAAAGAGACTCTTAGGATAATAAAGTTGAGCCTACCCAGTGGTTCAGAATAATCTTCCTGGCACAAAATGCTTGATCACAACTGCAAAATCTGTCTCCAAAGAAGGGGCTGTGGCCACTTCAAAGGAGCCATTCTGCCTGTCATGAGTGGTATAGAAGAAAGGTGTGGAAGATGCACAACAAAGGCATCTGGCTTTTAAAGTTAGATCATCACATAGCCAGTGTACACACGGGGGCATGCGAGAGAGAGAGAGAGAGAGAGAGAGAGAGAGAGAGAGAGAGAGAGAGAGAGAGCGCTAGGACTATACAAAGAAACCCTATCCCCACAAAACAGAACAAAAAGGTTCTGTTAAGTCCTTTGTTTCTAAAAGGCATGCGGATTTAGCAGAAACCCTAAACTATGAGACTCCTGGATATTTTCCTTGAAACTCTTAGAAAACATTAAAATCTGAATAAAGTACTTACCATGGAGTGTGAAGAACCGAGTTTGAATCCCCGGAACCCAAGTAAAAGCCAGCATCAGTAGTCCAATTGTCTGTAATCCCAGCTCTCTTACAAGGACATAGAAGGTGGAGAAGTACACATTTTCCTACTGTGTATGCCAGGCTAACTGGCCCAGGACTTCACACACACACACACACACACACACACACACACACACACACACACACACACACACACTTTACTGAGGTGTCAATAAATAGCTAGATCAAGTATTGATTTTACGTTTTCATGAAATGGAAACTACCATTAAGCTAAAGAAAGAAAAGGTTGTCTATGCCTACTCAGGAGGTGCCTGTCTGTCCATAATTCCTGAAAAGACCTAGCACCAAGGCTGTGGTTAGCTAGCAAACACATCAGTGACAGCTGGGTATGTTACACTGACTCTAAAACCTTTAGATGGAAGGAGACAGTGATTGGCTCATTGGATATGAGTGGGAAGATGGGGCATATTAAAAACACAGACACACAACAATAACAAAACAACATCCAGGCCTTTAATCCCAGTACTTGGGAGGCAGAGGCAGAGGCAGATGGATGCTATGAGTTTGAGGCCAGCCTGGTCTACAAAGTGAGTCCAGGACAGCCAAGGCTACACAAAGAAACCCTGGCTTGAAAAACATAAAAAATAAAAACAAAACAAAAAGCCACAGATACAGATATTATATGAGAGGCAGGCCAGGTGGAGCATAAGGAGAAAGTCTAATACCTAACTCGCCTCAGATTCTGAACAGCTTCCTGGCTTCCTTCCATTTGGAAGCTAGGCTTATTTTTTTTTCCCCATCTTCTGCTTTTTGCAAGTCTAGTGCTCTACCACTGTGCCACCTTCTTGGCCTTGATGTCAATCCATTTTTTAATTTTTTAAAAACTTTATGTGTATTGGTGTGAGGGTGTCAGATTCCCCTGGAAGTAGAGTTATAGACAGTTGTGAGCTGCCATGTGGGTCCTGGGGATTGAGCTTGGGTCCTCTGGAACAGCAGCCAGTGCTCTAAACTGCTGAGCCACCTCTCCACTTTCTCAATCCATTTTTTGTCATTACAATAGATCTTCTTTTTTCTTCAAATGTCTTTTCTTATAATCATGCAAGGAGAAAATGTAACTAAGCTGGAAGTCAGGGATAATCCTCCAAGTTCATTATTTTGGTCCCCAATTCCAACTCCCTGATGAATGGCCCCCTGGGGAACTATGTCAAAAATGACTCAGGGACTGAACACGATTGTGACTGGAAAGAGTACTTGTGTGTCTGCCCTGTTGTTTGGAAGGGCCAGAAGGGAGGCAGGATTGGTGTCATGTGTTTTCTGTCTCTGCTTTGAGTCATGAAAAAGGCAATCAAGGGGTGGGTAAAGTGAGTAATCAGCTGGGCACCTGGATTAGGCCTGTCTGGAATCCCAACCCCCAAGAGGCAAAGAATCACCATGGGTTTAAGGCCAGCCTGGGCTGCCATGAGCAACCAATTACCACATTTGTCTGGATAGTCATAGGAAGTAAACATCATGTAGTTGTTGATGGGTGTCTAGAGTGTCTAGGGGTAAAGCACACTGTACGTTCTATTGTTTGTAACCTCTTCGTGAAGTAGAATAAGGTACAAAAAAGACCATTTATTAGATTCTGGACTGTTGATATATTTCGTGAGCTGCTTAAGCACGGCTTGTACAGCCCTTTGCCAAGCATGGCTTCACTTGCTACCTGAAACAGCATGACCTGGAGAAGCTGCCAAACTTCACCAATCTTGCTTGCTTACCTCAGCATGTGGCATTAGAGTATAAAATGAGAACACAAAGTGGACGCAGTCCTGGGGCCTTTCAGGAGCTGCCCTGGCTTCAGTCCACCCATGACACCTCCTCTCTCTACTCTCATCAGTGTTAAGCTGCTTGTTCCAGAAAAGGTTCTTGCGGCACTCAGGGCAGAGCGTGGCTCCTATTGCACTAGTGGCCTTGTGTGGCTGCCTTACACAGGGTAGCACTTTTTTTTTTCCGAGACAGGGTTTCTCTGTCTAACAGCCCTGGCTGTCCTGTCCTGGATTCACTTTGCAGACCAGGCTGGCCTCAAACTCAGAGATCCTCCTGCCTCTGCCTCCCCCAGTGCTGGGATTACAGGCACGCACCACCATCACCCAGCAAGAGGAGCCTTTTGAAACTCATAGCTCTGAGCCATCTCATGATTCTTCATAGTTGCAGTGACTATTCAGCATGCTTTTTGGAGTTCTGTGGTGAGAAGCTGACTCTATGCTAGTGCTCCCAGCTATAGAACAGACATGCGTAATATACAAGACACGCGGAAGCACAGTGCAGTTGTGTTTGTTTCTACGGGATATTATCCTTTATTGGGACTTTAAAATGTAGTTTTCACTATGGACTATGACAGTAAATTGTTTTTTCATCTGGAAATTAGAGAAATAATGTAAGCTGGGAAGTGCTCAGCTTGACTAAAGAAGTTTAGAAATTGGCACAAAAGCCGAATGATAATCTCAGCACTTGGGAGTCGGAGGCAGGTGGACCTCTATGAGTTCCAGGACAGCCTGGTCTAAAGAGTGAGTTCCAGGACAGCACGGGCTGGGAGGGCGGGGTGGCAAAAAAGCTGGAAGGGGGGGGGGGGGGTGCGGGAGAGGACGACTAGTTTTCATTTAACTTTGGCTTTGCAATAAAACATTGGGTCAACATAATTGTTCTCTAAAATAACATCTCACTGCAAGTTTTACAAGTTTGTCCTGTTGGACTTCCTGTATGTAGCTCTAGTCAACAGCACTCAACCAGCCACAAGCCTTTGGAGAAACTTCATGATTTCCCAACAGAGGCTAAAGGAGTAGTCTAGGATTGGCCCTAGCTCCTGGCTGAGGAGCAGCCCGTCTTTGTTGTATAAATAGCGCGTGAGTCCATCGTGCTACTGGAGTATCCAAGCCAGATTCGGCATGAGCATGCAGCTAAGGATTAAGGAAAGGCCCTACCGGATCTTGCCGTGTAGTCCAACCTGGCCCAACTCTGAAGCCCAAACTGCCACCAAACTTGCTGTCCTTTTGCCTTAGTCCTTGAATCCTGGGATTACAAGAATGTGATCCCATGCCTGAGGGGCTCAAATAGGCTGTTTAATACCTGCATGAAACTGGATATAGTGACCCATTCCTGGAGGAGGCCTCAAGTCCAGGAGCTCCAGACTAGCCAGGGATGTATTGTTAAGACTCCATCGCAAACAGCGCTCCAGGAGTGTTTACCGTTTATCCAAATACATCTCTAAGCCTCAGCATAAACACAAGGCCTCAACTTCTCTGGTCTGTGTTTTCCATGCCCTCACTGGGATAAAATCAATTCTACGTTTCAAATCCTTTCTTTTTCTTCTTTGTAGCTTGCCCCTGAAGGCGGGCACTGCCATGATTGTGCCTCTGCCCTTCCATGCTTGTCTATTTACTCTGTGTCAGAACTTCTTTTAGTCTTTTTTTTTTTTTTTTTTAAAGACAGGGTCTTCCTGTGTTATCCTTGGCTATCCTGGACTCGCTTTGTAGACCAGGCTGGCCTTGAACTCACAGCGATCCACCTACCTCTGTGTCCCGAGTGCTGGGATTAAAGGTGTGCGCCACCACTCCAAGTCCCTTCTTTTATTCTTAAGCTTTCTATTTCGACTTCCATGTTGAGAAAGCCTTGTATACAACCCCTGCAGCAGCCGCCCCAGCATGGGTCCACACTTAAAGCTGCCTTCAAGGTACTCCCTAACCCCAACCTCAGTACACAGAAAGTCCAGTTCCATTTCTGCTTCCCCATTTTCTTCTCTTCTTTTTTCTTCCTCCTCTCCTCTCCTCCTCTCTCCTGTCCCCTCCGCTCCCCTTCCATCCCCATCCTCCTCTACTCTCCCCTTCCTTCCTCTCCCTTCCTCTCCCCTCCTCTCCTCTCCTGTTTCAGCCTGTCCCCTCCCCTCCCCTCCTCTCCTCCCCTCCTCTCTTCCCCTCCCCTCCTTTCCCCTTCTCTCCTCTCCTTTTTCAGCCAGCCCTCTCCCTCCCCTCCCCAGCCCTCCTCTCCTCTCCCTCTGCTCCTTCCCCTCTCCAGAATCTCATGTATACCAGGCTAGCCTCACACTCACTCTATAGCAGAAGACAACTTTGAAATGTTAACCCCCTGCCTCACCTCCCGGTGCTGGGCTTTGCATGGACTACTTCCCCATGCTCAGATTTCTGTGGTGGTTAGACAAGCAATCTACCAATAGAGCAGCATCCCCAGCCCGAGTCTCTCTGTCACAAACACTTTCTTCTTTGATCCCATGTCTGTGTTGGACACTTGTAAGGCCAAGCCCTGTCTTTGTTTCATGTGCCTTACTTGAATTTCAAATCCCATCTGTTCTGAAAATTAATCTGAACTCTCTGTCTGAAGATAACCCTCCCTCCACTGGATGTTTGTAGCACTTGGCTTGAGTGCCCATTTCATACTTACTAAACTATGGAAGGTTTTTAAGCGGATCCGTTTTTAACTGTAGTATTTAACAGCATTCCGTGAAAACAAGTCATATTAGCTATTTTCTCATCCGTGATCTAGTTCTATAATCAGATTCTAATTTCCTTGAAATTAGCCCTTTATGCTTCTCTCTGATAGTTCCCTGAATCAGTAAGAAATGCAGTCAAGCCAGGTGTGGTGGCACAAGCCTTTAATCCCAGCACTTGGGAGGCAGAGGCAGGTGGATCGCTGTGAGTTCGAGGCCAGCCCGGTCTACAAAGTGAGTCCAGGACAGCCAAGGCTACACAGAGAAATTCTGTCTCCAAAAACAAAACAAAACAAAAAGAAAGAAATGCAGTCAATAAAAACTGAGTCATTTAATGGTGTTTCTGGACACCCCTGGTTTTTCCCTATGGCTCACATTATCCTGTAGCCAACCTCCCTTGTTGATTATCCTCCACCATCTAGGCTTAAATATGCTGTTTGTTTGTTTGTTTGAGGCAGAGTTTCTCTGTGTAGTTAAAGATCTAAAAAAAAAAAATTACCATCATGGTGAACATGTGTATATGTGCACTTGTACATGCTAGAACACACATGTGGAAGTCAGAGGACAATTTTTGGGAATTGGTTTTCTCCTTCCATGGTGGAATCTGGGGAATCAAACTCATGTTGTCAGGCTTACATACCAAATGCCTTTACCCACTGAGCCATCTAGCTTGCCCCACATCTTCATGATCAAGTATGAAAAATAGTAATGAGCCAGAAGAACAAGGAGAAATTCAGTGTTGATATAAGATAGGTGTGTGGGGGCAGATGTGGCTGAGATACGAAGCAAGACCAGGCAAGGGCCATGCCTAGTATCACACCAGGGAAGTCAGACACCCGCCTCTCTGCATTGGAGATGCTATTTAAAATTATGGGTAATGGGTTGGGATGAGAAGGGACTAGAGGAAAACAGTATTTCCTAATGCTGGCAGCAGGAGGATCCTGTTGGACATGGTGCACACACTTGTGGTCCTAGCATCTGGGAGCCTGAAGCAGGAAGAGTGCTGGGAACTGCAGGATGGCATGGACCACGTTGTAAAGTCCTGTCTCTAGAGAGAGAGGGAAGTAGGGAGGAGAGAGAAGAGAGAGAATGAATCCTGAGGATGGAATCAAAAGAACGGGGAGAAAGAATGGATAGAAGCAGACGGTAGAAATGATAGCGAGAGGAATGAGGTGAGTGACCAATATTCCTGTTTTAATATATGGGTGATTGGCAAGCTTTTATCTGAACCTGGAGAAAGACAGGCTAGGAATGAGCTAGCTGTTGGGGGTGGGGGGCGGCATATGGCTGCTCTGGCTCTGGCTTTGCTGAATCTGTAGACTCTTAGGAGATTTTCATGAGGTTGGGATCTAGAGAAAGACTTAAGTCAGAAGTAGAGACTTGTGGCATGACTGATTCAGCTACCTAACTAATATCTGGCTTCTAAAATACACTGTTCACTCTTAGTCCAGGGTACCACTAAATATCTTTCTGGTTTTTTTTTTCCCAATCAAGTTTCCCACACTGGGGAAACCTCGGTGTGCAATGGATAACCTCGTGCTGGGAAAACCACCTTCATGATCATGGCGTCTCCCCTGCAAGGTGAGTGTCCAACTATACTTTTTTTTTTACCATCCCGTTTCTCTACCCTGACTCCCACTTAGCATTACTGTTGGTCAACCCTTTTCATAAAATAGCCTCTACACTTGCAAGCTCCACCTCCATAGGTTTAAAGAGTTATCGATAGGAATAATTGGGAAAGATGTGTTTGTACTGAAAGGCAAGGCTTCTTTCTCCTCATTACTTGTTACATACTATGGCGTAACAACGACACGGTGTTTCCGTTGTACTGAGTATTGTGAGTGACTCAGAGACTTAACTATACAGGAGAATTGTGACGGTTATCGACATGAAAATACCCTCATTTCTATAAAGGGCCTGAATATTCACAAATATCTGATACCCTTGAGGCTTCCTGGAACCAAGCCCCCCATGGACAGCAAAGGCTGATGACTGTTAATGCTTCTTTGTTACATATTTTGACTGTCTGAGTCTCAGGCAACTAGACTCAAATATTACGAAATTGAATTTGATGAGGTGGAAAGTTCTGTGGGGACCCACACCTCACTCTCTGTGGGTCTGTCCTAGACATGAGCAGTGCTTTTTTGGACATGTGCCTCTTTCTGACTCAGTCTCACTCCTCCCAGCAGCCCAGGCACGTGTTTTCCCTTTCCTCTAGTGTATCCTCACGTAACATTCCCTTTCACCTTAAGGCTTACTGAACTTTTTTTTCTTTTTAAGCCAGAAACTGGCCTGAAACTTACTGTGGAGTCAAGGAGGACATAAATGCCAGTCCTCCTGCTTCTACCTTTTAAGTGTTGGGATGACAGGGATGCACCACAACACCCAAGCTTCTGCATCGTTCTGGAAATACTCCACGTTTGAGGCTTCCAGGACAGGTGTCTAACTTCCCATCTGTCTAACCTCTAGTCACTGCACTTCCTCAAATCATGGTGCAAAAAGTTGGCTCCCAGGATTATGATGTGTCTATTCTTCCACAGATGTCATCTTACTATCCATGCATGGCCCTGTTTGCATGTGTGGCTTAGCCACCATTTAAAATTATTCCAAGTTGGATAACCTAGCTGAGGCTTCCTGTGCTAGGCTCACTAACCTGCTACTTATAGGATGGCTTCATTTGTCCCAGACACCTCAAGTCAAACTGGCCCAAACAAAGATTATTTTTACCTCCTAATCCTGGGTATTCTCCTCAACCACAGTTTCCAGTGAGTGGCGTTCTAGTCTTTGTGACAACCTGGGAGACATACTTGGCTCCTCTTTGTCCTTTATCCCTCATGCTCTGTAGGCCATAACATCTTATGAGACTTAAAAATAGACAAGTTACTTAGCGTGACTCTTGCCCTGTAATTACAGATGGCCACTGAGTACTCACTGAAGACACGAGGGGGAAAACAACAGCTTAGTTTCAGCCAGAGGCTCAAAAAGTATAAACTTGAATTTAACTATTTTTTTAAATTATTTTTTTATTTTTTATGTAGGTTCTGGAGATCTGAACTCAGGTTCGCATGCTTGCACTTTTTTTGAATTTAACTTTTAAACAATAAAAATAACATATTTTCACTGAACACAAATTGAAATTGGACCTCACTGCCTTGATACAGCTAGCTGTAGACTGTGAGGAAAGGCAGCTCCACTCACCACTACACCCCAGACCTAAACGGTACTGAATGAGCCACACTACATAAAAGAAGAAGTTCTTTTGTAAAACCTTATTCCTGATTTTTTTTTACTTAAGAAAAAAAAAGACACATACTTTTGTGATATTCATGAGACCAAGTAGTGGGCTTGCTTCATAAAGACAAGTTCTTTCCAGCATACCGTGGAGTTTGGCCTTACTCACCCCCCCTCCCATACTCCCTTCCTTCCTCATCCTCCTGTCTCATGCCTTGCCCTAACAGGGCTTTAGAAATGCTCCTTAACTACAGTGGGTCTTCACACTGAAACATCCGGTTTACATGTGAAGCTGCCATAGAACATATAGCTGCTCCTCTGCTCCAATCAAAACTTAGCTTAAACATACCCATTCTAATATACCATGGAGTGCTGTATCTAGATGTTAGAAAACATGGCAACTGTGGCTTAGATACTAATTAACTCAGAGAAACTGCCCCCCAGTGTGGTCATTCAATAACTCAGGTCTGGGAGGCATCAGTTAAGGTGGGTCTCTGTGTCCTGTTTCAAAAGCAAAATTAGGTTTCAGCACACACTGTACCTTTCGAAAAGAAACAGTATTTATGAAGCAAGGAATTAAAAAAGCAGCAGCAAAACCTTTTTTATCTGATGGAATCTGGAGGAAAGAGTATGTTTCTATTTCTCTGTTTAGAATGCAGAGAGACAATGAATGACAGGATGATGATAGAGAAACAAACCAAAACTGTACAGTGACTAACCACAGAGTGACAGGCCAGAGTGAGCAAGAGGAAAGATGTTTGAAAAATAGTAGGTGTGTCAGATTTGAAACTAAAGCCCCTTTCTTCCTTTTGATGGCCTTTGTCTCTGAGAGCAAGGGGTCCTGCCTTACTCACGTGAGGTCCCGGGTAGCTTGGCTCCCTGTGGAGATGCATGCGTGTGTCCATCCTGTAGCACAGCCCTTTCCCCAGGTGTGGTGAGCAGCTGTCTGTCCTCTTGGGTTAGCTGCCACGTAGTGGTCATTAGTAAGCACCTGCCTTCCAGACTAGCTCTTAAGCTCCGCCTCTTTGAAAAAGGTAGGGGTGTGTGTGTGTGGGGGGGGGCTACAGCTCTGAATTCTCCCTGTGTTCCTGGACACTGGGTTTGAAGTAAGAGGAGAGCTGGCACCTAAGGGTCATTTCCTTGTTCTTGATAGATGACTCAACTATTTTATTTCAAAAGGAAAAAAACAGTTTCTTCTGAGTTTCTGATATAAACTCAACACTATCTGTAATGAAAATCTCTATTGTTCTTTTCACACAGGTATATTCAGAACCTCTACTTTACTCTGAGCAAAACAATTAGGAGATTAAACCAGCTGGGTGTGGTGGCACATGCTGTGATCCCAGCACTCTGGGAGGCAGAGACAGGAGGATTATTAGAGTTCAAGGCCGGCCTGGACTAAAAAGTGAGTCCAGGACAGCCAGGTTGACACAGAGAAACCCTGTCCCAAAAAACAAAACAAAACAAAGAAGAGATTAAGCTAGAGACTTATTAGGATTCCTTAGCAAACTTCTCCATATTTAGAACATTTAGCTCCATTTGACTGAAGGAAAATCAAATCACATTCATCTAAACTATGTTTGGACAGAAAATATGCATCAGTTTATTTATTTATTTATTTATTTTTGGTTTTTTGAGACAGGGTCTCCCTATGTAGCCTTGGCTGTCCTGGACTCGCTTTGTAGACCAGGCTGGCCTCGAACACACAGCGATCTGCCTGCCTCTGCCTCCCGAGTGCTGGGATTAAAGGCATGCGCCACCACACCCGGCTGCATCAGCTTATTTATAAAGAATACACTTTGTGGTTTTAGTGTCCAGGGACCTCCCCCCACCAAAGGAATCCTGACTAATGATCGGCTTGTTATCAAATGCAGTCCTCCATTGCAATGTCAAATGATTATTTGCACAATTTTCTATTACACTCAGACATATCTACTGCACAACCTTATGTTCCACCTGAAGAAAACTATAATTAAAATGTAATGTGCCTTGCCAGGTGCAGTGGAGCCTGCCAATATTCTGTCAGAACTCCACAGTATGAAGCGGACATTGAGTTTGAGGTCATCCTGGAAAACAGTCTGAGCTGGCTAATTTTATGCCAACTTGACATAGGCTAGAGTCATCTGAGAGGAGGCGACCCCACTGGAGAAAAGGATTCCACAAGGTTCATGCCCTTATAATTCTCTGGATTTCCTCAGTGTCTGTAGTTATGCTCCCTTCTCTACTTTTGTTAACTTGAATCTTTTCTTTCCACTTTTTCATTAACTTGGCTAAGGATTTGTCAATCTTAGTAATTTTCTCAAAAACAAAAAAACAACAACAACAACAAAAAACAACTTCTTAGGCCGGGCAGTGGTGGTGGACGCCTTTAATCCCAGCACTCAGGAAGCAGAGACAGGCAGATCTCTGTGAGTTCAAGTCCAGCTTATGAAGGAGAGATAAACATCTTTTTTGTTATGATCCCAAGAGTGGGATGAGGAACGGACTTTGTCAGAGAACAGGTCATGTTAGTCCACTAGAAGATGAACCACCTCATGTGTGAGCTTGTCTGTGGACAGACTCTGGGAGGAGCTATATATATGAGCCCAAAACAGGAGAGGGGGCTTTTTGGAGAGACTTAGGATAGTTTTGGCTGTTCATCGCTGCACTTCGGGACGCTCCTAGAGAGACTCGCTTGAGGGAAGGCTTTGGGGTTCCAGGCTCTGGGCTCCTGCTGAGGCTCCGGGTTCCGGTTGCTCCAGGTTCCGGCAGAAGAAATCCTGCTGGTTACACCAGAAGAATTGTTCCTCAGAACTGATATCCTTAAGGTTTCATTATTGTATTCTTTAATCTCCTTTTCCTATTGTTTAGGCTACTCAGGTTATAAGTGAGGTACTCTCTTTTATAAGTTCATAATAAAATATAGTTGTTAAGAAAACTGAGCCTATAAGTCTACTCTACATAGTGAGTCCAGGACAGCCAAGGCTATACAGAGAAACCCTGTCTCTGAAAAACAAAAGTCAAAACAAAACAAAAACAAAATCAACTTCTTGTTTTATTAATTTTTTTGTTTGTATTTATCTGTTTGTTCGATTTGATTTTATTGATTTCAGCCCAGAGTTTGATTATTTCTTGCCTTCTACCCCTTTTGGGTGTTATTGCTTCTTTTGTTCTAGAACTTTCAATTGTACTTTCAAGTTGCTAGTATCAACATCTTTCTTTCTTTCTTTCTTTCTTTCTTTCTTTCTTTCTTTCTTTCTTTCTTTCTTTCTTTCATACAGGCACTTAGTGGTATCAACTTGCCCTTTAGAATCACCTTTATCGTATTTTGTTTTGGTTTTTCGAGACAGTGTTTCTCTGTGTAGCCTTGACTGTCCTGGACTCACTTTGTAGACCAGGCTGGCCTTGAACTCACAGCGATCCTTCTGCCTCTGCCTCTCAAGTGTTGGGATTAAAGGCGTGTGCCACCACTGCCCAGCTTCGTGTCCCTTAACTTTGGATATGTTGTGTATTCATTTTCACTCAACTTTAGAAAGTCTTTAATTTCTTTCATAATTTTTCTTGACCCATTTTTCACTCAGTAGTGAGTTGTTCTGTTTACATGATCTCATAAGATTTCTGTTGTTGATATCCAGCTTTAATCCATGACATTCAGATAGATTGCAGAGTCTTATTTTTATTTTATTGTATCTGTTGAAGCTTGCTTTGGGACCGAGTGTGTGGTCAGTTTTTTGAGAAGGTTCCATGAGGTGCTGAGAAGAAGATATATTCTATATTTGGGTGAAATGTTCTGTAGATCTCTGTTAGGTCCATTTGGTTTATTACATCTGTTAGCACCAGCATTGCTCTACTTAGTTTTTGTCTGGATGACCTCTCTGTGGATGAGAGTGGGGCACTGAAGTCTCTCCCACTGTCAATGTGTGACAGTCAATAGGTGGTTTAAGCTGTAGTAGTGTTTCTTTTATGAACTTGCATTTGGTGCATAGATGTTAAGAATTCAAATGTCCTCTTGGTGGGATTTTCCTTTGATGAGTATATAGTGTCCTCCGCCATCGCTTCTGATTAGTTTTGGTTTGAGGTCTATTTTGTCAGACATTTAATGGCTATACTAGCTGTTCATTAGGTCTTTCTGCTTTGGCTATCTTTTTCATCCTTTCACCCTGAGACGATATCTACCCTTGAAGTTAAGGTGTGTTTCTTGGATGAAGAAGGATGGGTTTTCTTTCTTCATCCATTTTGTTAGTCTGTGTCAATAAAAATTGGGGAGTTAAGACCATTGATCTTGAGATATATTGTTGAGGCCTGCTCCTTTTTGGTAGCATACCTATAGATATTTTTATTTCAGGCCCACCAGCCCCATCATTGTAAAAGAATCTCTATATAAGGGCAGGTTGACCATAAACTATGTTTATCTTCAGTCAAACTTATGATCCTCTGAACTCATTATTCTGCTGTGCTCACTAGGGAAACTGAATCGAGGATTTGATTCGGGTACCACTTCAGAGGAGTGAAGGGCCCACCTTAACAAGGACCACATTGGCTGTAGTCAGACTCCATTCTGTTAAAGAGCTACCAGACTCCATTGTATCACAAAAGACCTCCAACTCTGTCACAGAAAGAACTCCCTGGATGAGGTTAAGCCGACGAAGAGCCAGTGTTTATGTTCTAAGGGAAAAATTCTATACCTCCAGCTCCGGGTAAAAGTCCACGCACCAGGTTATTTCAACCACAAATTGTGGTTACGACCGAGCATATCTTATGGCCTTGATGATCAGTGGGAATTCTCCACCCCTACTTATAGCTGTCCACAACCAAATTGGCCAGAATAAAGGTCAACAAAACTTGCTTTGTCTAAAAAGTAAAAAAAAAAAAAAAAAAATATTGAGTCATAGCCAACCACCCTGCTGACCACCCTGCTCCCTTGGCAACCCCTTGCTTGAGAAAATTGTGGGGTTTGCCTATATAAACTAACTCTGGCAGAGGCTGGCTGTCAGAGTTTTAATGCTCTTACTTTGGACTGTGTCCCTGACATCAGTATCTGTGTCTCTCTCTGTCTGGAAAGAAAGTTTTTTCTCACCCTTCTCCTGGGTGCCCTCAGAGTTTTGCTTGCACAACCCCAGATCCAACAATATCATTGAGTGGTGTTTGTTGATCCCCTGGTTTTTGTTGCTGTGGTGTGCACTCCCTTTTTGATTTGCTGGTCTGGTATTATTTATTCCCTGTATTATTCTCTCCATCTGTTATGATTGCAATAAAGCAAGTTTGCTGGATATAGCAGTCTGGGCTGTCATCTGTGGTCTCTTAAAGTCTATAAGACTTCTGTCCAGGCCTGTGGAAGGACTGCAGGCTCTGTCCCAGGTGAAAGCAGTCTTGGCTTGTTTTGCTCTTTGGAAATACCACTGAGACTGATCTTGAGATAGACTGGGTGGAGCCATCCTGGGCCTGGAATTCAGGAAGTGGACAGGGGACCCCGCCAGGGCTAGCCAGGGCTATTGTGTTTCGAACCTCGATGGGGGTTGGGCGGGGGAGGAGGACCGGCCCTTGCGCAAGAGAGACAGACACAGGCGGAGAGGATGAGAGGGAGAGAGTGAAGGTCTGAAAACCAGCTGTCTCCTCCTCTCGGCCCACTTGCTTCTCAAGCTGCTGTGGCCCGCGGGTTCTCATGGGATGTCCATGGGAGGTGGAGGCAAGGAGATGGGGTGTGAGGTAGGCTGTGGAGGAAGAGCTTTTTCATGGTCCTCTGGAGATGGGTGCAGAAAGGCCACAGCAGGTGGTCTGCTACAGATCTGAGGGTGAAACTGTGGCACTGGATTTGGGGGAGAGGAGGGACAGTTTGAAGATCACCCACCTGCTTCCCTGGCCAGTGGGTTTCCAGAGAGTCCCAACAATGGATCTTAAGAATGATCCCTAATGGTCAAATGACCTTCATCACTCAACCATCAGGATGGTTCAATTTTAGAAAAACCTCTTTATATAATCTATTATATTAACCAACAACCAACCAACCAACCAAAGACCAACGCCTAAATTAGTTAACTTTTTAAAAAAGCATTTTCAACTTTAAAAGCACATAACTGACAAAATCCCATGTTTTTTTGTTTTTTTGTTTTTTGTTTTTTGTTTTTTTTTTTAAATGCTGGGTTTTTCTGTGTAGCCTTGGCTGTCCTGGACTCACTCTGTAGACCAAGCTGGCTCAACTCACAGAGATCCGTCTGCCTCTGCCTCCCGAGTGCTGGGATTACAGGTGTGTGCCACTGTGCTCAGCTCAAAATCCCATTTTTAATTCAATAAGAAAAACTTTCCAAATCTATGGCAAGGACCTCAGGTGATATTGAAATAAAAACATCCCCACATTGTTACATCATAGCACACCACACTGACAGTTATAACCACCACAGACAGTATAGAAAGCAGATATATTGGGAAGAATTATTAAAACCATATTATCTATGGATTACATGGCTAACTACCTAGACAACCCTAAAGAGACTCAATCCAACAATTATTATAATTAGTGGATGACAATTTGGTTAGATATAAAAATTGTATGTAGTACATAGTTTTGTTTTATGTAACAAAATTCTTATTCACAGAATTCTAAAGACTATCTGAGTAAAGTATACAGGAATCAGTGTAAATGAAAACGTTTAAGCCATTTACACGAAGAAAACCATAAAACTTTGCTGGAAGGACCTAAGAGTGCACCTTCGTAAATATGCTGACCCTGCCCTTGATGGCAAAGATACTGTCTCTCCCAAATAATCCACAAGCCCAAGCAGGCCTACTGTCAGCAGAAAGTGACTGAACGCCTCGTAGGCTATTTCAATCAGGGACAGTGAAAAAGATGCAGGGTAACTTTCTTAGACATGAGGGATGATTTGGGCTCACTACCTAAGGCGCAGGGCAGAGAAGAGGAAGCAGGGTTTAGAGAACTCCCGAAACCTCACAGCACTAGGAAGCAGAAACTGGTATGTGTGTGTGTGTGTGTGTGTGTGTGTGTGTGTGTGTGTGTGTGTGT
>OU015743.1:56818508-56861523 GCA_907169655.1 Acomys percivali | reverse complement strand
ATACAAGGGATGGGATAACCGTTGAGATGTAACAAGAATAAATTAATAAATAATTTAAAAAAAAAAGGTTGCCCAGGGTGGCTCAGCAGGCAGGTGCTTGTCATGGAATCTGATGATCTGAGTTTGAACCTTGGACCGACCCTACGGTAGATAAAACCAACAAGTTTATCTGCTTATGCCCACATACATATTAGACAAACAGAAAAATAAATAAATGTTAAAAGAAAAAAGGAGCAAGATTTTGTAGAATCAATGTTTGGGTAAACTTTACTCTAGATTAGGAAATACAACTGGATTGTTCTGTATCTTTTCTTATATAAGCAAGAGTATACCTTAGCCAGGCATGGTGTGCCTGTCTGGATCCTCTGTACTTGGAAGGCAGAGGGAGGGGGACCACCCAGGGCCAACTTGGTCTATACTCTCCATTGCATGGACAGGTTTCACCCAGTCAGTCCAGGCCAGAAGAAGGAAACACTGACCTCTCCCACGCCGGAAGCTGTCTCTGAGTATACTTTGTGTTCATCTGTAATATGAACACTTCCTGGATTTCTGGCCTAATTGCTTTGGAATTTGAGCTACAAGTTTTTCCTGAGTCTAAATAGCCTGCCATCAGGATTTAGTCTCAACAAGCCACTATGGTCAACTCCTTAAAATAAACCTCTCTGCGTGTGTGTACTATTGATTTGTGTCTCTGGTAAGGCCTGACCAGTATAGGCTGTGGGAGTCTCTGTGGGCTTCTTTTCCCCAGGGCTTTAATTCTTGGAATGTTCCATCAGAGAGAAAGCTTTCCTGGGGAGATTCCTTCACCATCAAATCCTTCACGGTGGCTCATCACACAGACTCACCACTGACATCACTGAGATAAGAACCTTGCAGGGGAGGCCCAGCACCCTCCCTTCTGGGAGCTGAGCCTCCTTGTGAATGGTGACTCACCTCTTCTCCTGGCCCACAGACTGTGAGAGGGACAGGCCTTGCAGTCATCTACCGCTTGAGTTCGGGCTCAGCTGTTTTCTATGGAATGGCCTTGGACAATTTAGCATGTCTAAGGCCCATCGTGTTTCTGAAGCTTTCTGTGCTTAGCTGGAGCAGATGCCTGTGCACAGTGTACCCACAAGCTTGATGCTTGTGTTTTCCCCTTCCCACATGGACAGAGCGGCAATGCTGGGTCTCCATGTCTGCCTGTGCTAAACGCTCTCTGCGATATTTTAATTTTATACCTCTCTTGAAAGCAAATTCAAATCAATTCTTCTATTATTTATTTATTTATTTGGCTTTTGGGGGACAGGGTATCTCTGTGTCTTGGACTTGCTTTGTAGACCAGGCTGGCTTCAAACTCACAAAGATCCACCCACCTGCCTCTGCCTCCCAGAGGGCTGGGACCGCAGGCATGCACCACCATGCCTGGCTATTTCCTCTATTTTTATTTTATTTTTCTATTGAGATGACATCTCATGTAGCCCAGGCTGACTTGGAACTTGCTATGTAGGCAAAGTTAACTTTGAATTTTTGACCCTCTTTCCCCTACCTCCCCTGTGTTATGATTGCTTTCAAGGGCATGCCTCTGTCAGAACGGGATCCAAGAACAGAGCTGTGTGAAGAGAATTCTGAGTGCTTGTGAGAAAACATCAAGAAAACAAGATAAGGATCTTATGACACCTCTCTCTCTCTCTCTCTCTCTCTCTCAAAAAAAAAAAAAAAGTGGACTTGTCCTTAGAACGAACTCTCGTCCTCCTCCCAGGTGCAGTGGACAGGAGAGAGTTTAATTCAGATGATTACAACTGGATATTGTTGCTTGTTTGTCTCTAAAACATGTTTCTGCCAGGTGCAGCTTGTCCTGGTGATTGTAGACCACTTGAGCTCTTGAGAACTTTACTCCAGGGACCTTTCTTAACCCTCAGAGCATAAATTGTTGGCCGCTGTGAATAAAGTTGGCTACTGCATGAGACTTCAGTCTGCCTCATTTTTTAGGCTCCAATCTCCCAGGTTCTGCCACCTTCAGAAATGAACATGCCACTAGCCCAGTTTCATGTGGCTGACACCTGGCTTCACACATGCTAGGAAAACATTCTACTTCATGTGTGTGAGAGATGTGTGAACACACACGGGTGGAGGTCAGAGGACAACTTTGAAGGGCCTTTTATCTCCTTCCACTGTGAATTTCAGGCATTGTGCTCAGGTTTTCAGGCTTGTGTGGCAAGGCTTGTGGCCCCAGGAAGCCCTTTATGTGCATTAACCGCCTGGCTTTATATTCTGTTTGCTTTTGTTTTGTTTTTATTTGGGAGTCAGGGCGGGTATTGCATTCACAATTGTAGGTGTGTGCTGCCATGCCTGGCTTGTAAGCTGGTTAATGGCCAGGCTAAGTCCCAAGCCCCGTATCCCTACAGGTGGGAAGGCTGGCAGCGGAGGAAGCATTGTCCTGTCTTTGCCAAGGAACCAAGCAAGGAAGCACTAGAACTCTGCTCTTCTCTTTATTTGCTTCCATGTGGAGGGGAGCAGAGACATTAGAGGGACCAAACCAAGTGTGTCCTGTGCAGTATTATAACTGATATTAATCATCTGCTCTTGCTTTTTCATCTAATTCTTTCTGAAAGAAAAATGACTAAAAATGAAATAGATTTGAGCACTCTGCACACCCCTACTCCAGTGTGTGTGTGTGTGTGTGTGTGTGTGCTTTCTGCCCCTTCAGATCCCTTTTTCATGCAACTCACTGATTCAGTTCTTGCAGGGGTTTGCAAACTTGTCACACTGACCATTGCTTTATACCCGACTGCTTTGCCCTCTTATTATTGTCACATGTGTCTAGGCTCAGGTAATGAGCCTTAAAGTCACAGGAAGCGACTTGAAGACAGAAGTGGAGGAGAGGCCAACTGTGACGGGTTAATTTCGGTTGTCAGTTTGATGGGATTTGAAGTTACCTCAGTCCTCCGACATGCTCATAAGGGAGATTCTGAGTTAGTTTAGTTGAGATGGAAAGAGCCACACTAACTGCTGGTGGTGCCATTCCAAGCTGTGGGTTTCCAGCGTTCCAAGCTGAGCTCCAGCATTTACCTGTCTCTGCTGCCTGTTTGCTAACATGGTATAAGCAGCTGCCTAAAGCTCCTGGTGCTATGACTTCTTAACCATAGCGGGCTATGTTTAAGTTGCTTTAGTCAGGTGTTTTATTTTAGCGACAGGAAAAGTCACTATTATGTCACCCTAAAGCTTCGATGGCCCTGCAGCTGTGTCAGACCCTAAAACCCCCAACCTCACTCTGCTTTAACTAACACAATGATGGCTCCCCAGTTGGTGTCATTTTCCAAGCCCCGCCCCCTGACTAGGACTTGTTTCTGTCAATCACTTCCTTTGTCTTTTACATAATCAAGGCTTTCCTTTCTCTTAGAGGCCTTGCTTCTCCCACAAAAACCCAGCCCATCAACTCAACCCAGTTCTCCCTACTATCCTACCTCTCCACTGTGGGAGCCATCTCTGTGGCTTCTTTTGCAGCAACACCAACATAGCTTGTAGGCTTCCTGCAGGGTCTGCACTTACCAGCTATTCAATTTTTAATTTTTCCAACCTGAGCTCAGCCTCTCGCTTAGCTGTGGCCCCAGATTCCTTTGCACACTCTCGCCGAGGCTGTTCCTGACTTATCTTCTCTCCCTACCCTGTGAGGTCATGGGACCATGTTCTCTGGCCTACTTTCCTATCTCTTTGCACTTACCCTGTCTCAGAGAAGCTGGAGTGTGTCATCCTGTGTCTCGGCAATGTGACGTACCATCGGCCTTCTTGTTCTACAGGGACAGTAACAGGATTCATCTTCATTTCCCTCAGGGTTCACAACTCAGGACAGGAACGTGGAAAACCTCGTGATGAGGCTTCTGGGAAAATCAGTGGGAACGGTTTAGGTTTTCAGCAGGAAGTGTGACTGTGAAGCCAGTGGCTCAGAAGAACAAAGACATGTGGAGAAGGAGGCATTCTGGAGTCTCCAAATTGCTTTCTGTTGACAGGCAAGTGTAGTCAGCTGGTCAGGGGTCCATGTAGCCATAGGCCCCTGGGGCGGGGGTGGGGTGGGGTGAGGGGGAGTTAATCTTATTTTCCTGAGGCACCATGGGCGGGGCTTATGAAAAGGAAGGACTTGAGGGTACCTAGAAGGTCAGAATGGCTCGGACTCATCCTAAGGTGTTGCAGGAAAAGGAAGTGGTGGACACACACGTGGAGGCCTCTTGGGCAGGCACTGGTCCCTACCGCTGTGTTAGCTGCCTTGCTGAGACACGTTTGAGGACTCCTGGGGGCCCTCACATGTTCTCTTGGATCTGGCAACAGCAAGGCTTGTTTCAGCACCACTGGGTCCTGTTTGTAGCAGAAAGTTCCCTGTTCCGTTATGCAGCAAACAGGGGCAAAGTGGGTGGGAAAGGGGTGAGGGATGAGGGGTGCCTTCCTCAGCTTCACCAAAGGGCTGCCGGAAGCCCAGAGTCCTTCCTAGTACTTGGGGGTCTAGAAGAAGCAGAAGCCACTGGAAATCCTACACCTGCCCCACATGATCTCCTTTTTCTCTTCTACTATACAGTAGGTCAATGTCAAGGCAAGTGATTTAACATTCTTCCCTTGTCTTTGTATTTTCTTTGTATTAATAAACTTTTTTCTTTTTGTCATCTCTTTCTTTTCCCCTCCCTCCCTTCTTTCTTCCCTCTCTCCCTCTCTTCCTTCTTTCTTTCCTCCCTCCCTCCCTTCCTTCTTTTGTTCCTTTCTTCTTTCCTCCTTTTCTCCCCATCTTCCTCCAACTTTTCCTCCCTTCCTACTTACTCATTATTTTGAAATAACGTCTTGCTGTCTTGCTCAGACTTTCTAGATGCATTTATTATACTTTATGTGTATGAATGTTCTGCCTGTATGCATACATGTGCCTGGTATGTGTGAGCCTGTTGGATCCCCTGGAACTGGAGTTATAGATAGTTGTGAACCATCACATGGGTGCTGGGAATTGAACCCAGGTCCTCCACAAGAGTAACAAGTGCACTTAACCCCTGAGCCAAGGCTCCAGCCCTGACCTTGAACTCTTGAGCTCCAGATCCTCCCAGTTGGTCAAGTGCACAGGCATGTGCCACCTTGCCCAGCTCTGTGGATAAACTTGCTGTTGATGATCTCTGTTATGTAGAGAGAGGCACAGAGAAGAATGCAGCTGAACTTTGGAATGCCAACCTAATGATATTCCGCACCAGCTCTTGTGGTTTACAAAGAAACCATCAGAGAGTAAAGCCTCAAAGAAGCCTGTTTGCTTCAGTTGCTAGTACAAGAGTTGAGGTGGGGAGGAGTTGCTGATGTGGACTCAAAGCTCTCTTGTTCGGGAAGAGAGGAGGACAGTGGAGGGTGTGGGATAGCTCTGCTACACAGTGAGGGCTCGAGAAACAGGATCTTTAAAGGAAGCAATAAAGAGAACCACCCAAGTCTTGGCTATGATTTTTCTTTCACTCAGCTGCTCATTATCTTTTATATTCCGCCACCAGCACACCCTTTTAACAGCTGGCATGCACTCTCAAGTTTCCACTCACATGATTATCTGAGCCTCCATATTCATTTGCAAAGCTAGGGTGATATCTAATTCAACATCTGCCCCCAGAAGCTAAGCTTGGTGGGTGGCTCACATCTGTATCCCAGCTTGAGGAGGCCGAGGCAGTAGGATCGCTGAAGGGTGGCTTCTATGTCTGCCTGGTCAACATAGCAGACTCTGGGCCAGCCAGTGTTACTTAATAAGACCCTGCCTTAAAAAGAAGCGACGAGGAACTCATTTATGTGTAAAAGTACTTGCTATGCAGCTGGGATGCCAGTTTGAATCTGCAGAACTGATTTAAATGCCAGGTGCAGTAGTATGAGCATCTGTAATCCCACCTTTCCCATGGGGAGATGGGAGGTGGGAACAGGAGAATCTCCAAAAACTCTCAGACAAGCTAGCCTGGAACATGAACCCAAAAACCAAGAGAGACCTTGTCTTAGACAAGGTGAAAGGTTGTCTTCTGACTTCCACATGCATGTGTCTGAATTCACACACATGGATGTGCACACACACATACACACATACAGGTCTCACTGTGTAGCCCTGGCTGGCCTAGAACTTACTATGTAAACCAGGCTAGCCTTGAACTCACAAAGATTCTCCTGCCTTTACCTCTCAAGTGGTGGGATTAAAGGGTGTGTACCACCATACGGCAGCCTATCTATTTTTAATTATATGTATGTGTGCTTCTGTGCATGTATGTGCACATGAATGTAGGTGCCCACAGAAGCCAGAAAATATGTCAGATCCCCTGGAGCTGGAATTACAGGTGGATGTGAGTCATTGCATGTGGACATTAGAGACCGAACTTGAGTTCTCTGGAAGAGCAATAAGCACTCTTAACCACTGAACCATCTCTCCAGCCTCACAGTAGAAGATTAACAACAACAACAATAAGAGTTATAACAGAATTTTGTAATAAGTTATTTTGGCTCATACCTGTAAATTCTAGCATTTGGGGAGACTGAGGCAAGAGAATTGTGAGTTTATGATCAACATGAGCTACACAGATCCTGTCCCAAATTGAAACCAAAACAAATAATTATTTAAAAACTTAAACCCAAAAGCAGTGAGCCTGAACAATGATAAATTATACAAGGGACCCCTTGAGTCCTGTGACATTTTGTAGGTAAGGAAAAGAGGGACAGATTTGGGAATTAGTATAAACATCACTGGAAAGATTGGATCGGCGATGGAGAGCCTGAGTCTAATGATGAAGAGCCTGGATCTGATCATGTTGGAGGCCCTGGGTCTGATGATGGTGGAGAAGATGGGTGTACTATTGATGTTCCTTCCACATTTCTATGTCAGCCAAGTTGATTAAGATGGGTGCCTTTTGTCTTTGTTGTGTTTTATTGCTGTGAAGAGACTCCATGATCATGGAACGTCTTATAAAGGAAAACATTTAAATGGGGCTGGCTTACAGTGCCAGCGTTTAGTTCATTATTGTCATGGTGGGAAACTTGGTGGCATGAAGTCAGGCATGGTGCTGGAGAAGGAGCTAAGAGTTCTACATCTTGGTCAGCAGGCAGCAGATGAGAGTGTCACATTGGGTGTGTAGCTTCAGCATAGGAGACCTCAGCGCCTGCCTCCACAGTGACACACTTCCTCCAACGTGGCCACACCTACTACAACAAGGCCACAGGAGTCTATGGAGGCCATACCTATTCAAACCACTACACCTTTCAAAGCAAGTCTTCAATTAGCTATTGTAGAGCATAGCTTATACTTAATCATAGATGTATGGAGTGAGCACACAGGATTCATTACTATCTGTGGTGTATGGCCCCCACAGGAGTCTTGGAATATGTCTCCTATGGATAACCGGGAACTCTTATCATCTCTTTTGCCTTTTCCATGTCTAGGACCATTTCTCCTCAGAATCAAACACTCGCTTGTGGACCGGCATGGTGGCTGCTTGATCCAGACATCCTGGCTTCTGTCCTAATGTGTTTATTACTCACACTGATTGTAGCGATTCTTCTCCCGTTAGCACATCCTCGGGATAAAGGAATGTGTTCAGGCAGCCATTTGGACCCTAGATATTTCACTCCTGCATGAGGCAGCCTCAGGGGACAGCTGTCCATGATCTAAAGCCTTCCACCAGAAACTGCCACAACAGGCTATGTTGACTTCTGTCTCCCTTGCAAATTTTTAACCTTTCACCCTTGCAAGCCATCAACACAAACCAGAAAAAGAAAGTCACTGTAACCTTCAATTTACAAACCATGGGGCTTGTTATAATTATGCTCTGCCTCGGGCTGTCTCTCGTGTCATAGTTCTCTGCTCATCTACCGTTATGGAGTTTCCTTATTTCTATGCCTTTGATTAAGATTCTACCAACAACTGATGTGGCTGCCAAGAGGCATGTAATAGACTAGGTGTGATGGCACAAACCTTTAATCCAAGCATTTAGGAAGTAGAAGCCAGAGGATCAGAAATTCAAGGTTGGGGCTGGAGAGACAGCTCAGTAGTTAAGAGCATTTATCGTTTTTGCAGAGGACCTGGGTTGAGTTTCCAGCACCCACATCAGGCCGCTCACAATGGCCTATAGCTCCAGCTCTATGGGAATCCAATGTCTACTTCTAGACTCTGCAGACACCTTCATTCACATGTACACACCCACACACAGACACACGTGTATGCACAAATTTAAAAACGAGAGAAATTCAAGGTCATCCTCAGCTACACAGTGAGTTTGAAGCCAGCGTGGGACACATAGACTCTGGGGATGAGGGAAGTGAGAGCTTAGCGGGCATGTAGTCTAGTTGGTATAGTGTCTACCTTGTGGGCATGGGCACATGCCTGCAATCCCACCTGGCACTTGGGGAGTCTACTAGTCTCAAAAAAAAGTGATTAGAGGGTGTCAGAGCAGAGTACCTTTTTCTCTGCCTGCTTTTAGAGTAATGACAACTTACCAAAGAGAATGCAGGCTCCTCTGGCTGTTGTCTGCCTTCTACCCGGAAGGAGCAGACTTGCAAAGTGATATCTACTCTTCTATCAGGACTGCTCTTTTGCCTCACCTTCAGGGCTTACCTCTGTTGCCATGAAGCTCCCCCAACCCCTGTAATTAGACACTGTCATCGGCTGGCAAGAGGGCACACTGGGTAAAGGCGCTTGCTGCCAAGCCTGGTGGCCTAAGTTCAGTTCCCAGATCCCACATGAAGGAGGGAGAAAAGAGCCTCCTGTCTGACCACAGGTGCTCCATAGCTTATACACACAGACAGACAGACAGACAGACAGACAGACAGACAGACAAACAGACAAAACAAATGTCCTAAGAAAACCCCCAGGACTTACCTTCTGAACCGGTCCAGTGAGATGGTACTGGGTGTGGGCTACTTGAATTCACTTATTTTGTGATCTTCAGCAAGTCACTGTAGGAGATCAGAATATGTCGCCCCCAAATCTGCTTGTTTGGAGCAAGGACCACTTTGAGGTGATTTGTTTTTGTTTTGTTTTGTGTTGTAAGGCCCTCTCTCTCAGCCAGCCTGGGAACGTGACCCAGACAGGCTTGGGAAAATGACCCAGAGAGAATTGAAGGCCAGCTTAGCTTCAGTTTCTGAGATCAAGGTGGCCAACCAAGATAAACAATTTCAACTAAGGTAAACAATTACCATCTAGAAATTCTCTGGAAATTCACCAACACTCCTTTTTGCCAAGAACAGCTCCTGAGGCCAACGACCCCTGCAATAGCCAATAATAATTAGACAAGCACCCTTAGCAACCACCAGAGCCAATCCTAACATAAGACATGCAGCCTCTGTAGCACGCAAATCTGTATTATCTGTATTGGGAGGAGAGAGGGGGCAGACGTGCCCAGACCTTTCTCCCCTTCGCCCTGGAGGACGCTCCAGTGGTTGTCTGGAGGACGGGCGATGACAACATCAGTCTCCTCAATCTGAATCTGAATGGCAGAGGAGTTCTGCCATCTGATCTGATTTCTGTTCTGTGGCACCGATATTTTGGTTTTATTTGTCTGTTTGTCTCTGTCTTGTCTCTCTCTGTCTTTCTCTCTCCCGACCGTACTGACATGGAACAAACTGTGACGACCCCCTTGACTCTGACTCTTTAAGGATGTTCAAGCTCGTGCTCATAACTTGTCTGTGGATGTCTGCAGGGGACGTTGGCAGGTTTTCTGGGCCTCAGAGTGGCCAACCTTTAACATGGGGTGGCTTACAGATGGAACATTTAACCTTACTATAATCTTACAGGTTAAAGATGTTGTTTGCAGACCTGGGTCTCACAGCCACCCAGATCAGTTCCCATATATAATCACGTAAAAATCCCTGGTCTGAGACCCACCACAGTGGCTCAAGTCTTTCCTCCTGGGTCCCTGCCAACTTCTCTCTTCCCAGTTACAGCTTCTGAGACTCCTGAGACACCCAAAAAACACTCAAGAGTTCACCCAAAGCCCGTGCTGCCTGACAACAAACAACAAGATCTTCTACTACTAGACCTGCCTCCTCCACCTTACCCTACACCTTCAAGTTCTCCCTCTGACCCTACCCCCTCTCTCCCTACCTCATCTACCCACACGCCCTCTCCAGCCCCTTCACCCCCCCCCCTCCCCCCCCCCCCCCCCCCCCCGACCCTCCTCAGATTCCTCCCTGCCCCCTCCTTCCCCTCCCCGCCTGCGTAGCCGGCAGGACAGAAATCCAGGCCAGGAAACCTCATTGTTTCCTCTTTGTATTATCAGCGGTGACATCCATTACTGGTCGTTCTCCGCATCAGATTTATACAATTAGAAGACCCACAATCCTCCCTTTTCGGAAGACCCCCAGGCCCTAACTTCCCTTATTGAATCAATCCTTTTAACTCACCAACCCACCTAGGATGACTGTCAACAGCTTTTACAGGTTCTCCTCACTGTGGAAAAAAAAACGGAGAGTCCTCCTGGAAGCATGGAAAAATGTGCCCGGACCAAACAGGGCACCCACCCAGCTCCCTAACGAGATAGATGAAAGATTTCCCTTGACACGCCCAGATTGAGATTTTGAGACGGCTGCAGGTAGAGAGAGTCTCTGTATCTATCACCAGACTCTTGACAGGTCTCAAGGGAGCTGAAAAGTGCCCCACCAATTTGGCCAAGGTGAGAACTATTACTCAGAAGAAGAAAGAAAGCCCTGCTGCCTTTACGGAAAGGTTGCTGGAAGGGTTCCGCATGTATACTCTGTTTAACCCTGAGGCTCCAGAACATAAGACAACAGTGGCCATGTTTTTTATAGATCAGTCAGCTCTGGATATAAAAGGGAAGCTACAGCAACTAGACATATGGATTACAGGATGTGGTCAGAGGGACAGAAAAGGTGTATAACAAGAGAGAAACCCCAGGGGAAGGGGAAACTAGGCTAGCAAGGGAATAGGAGGAACAAGAGGATCGCAGGGATTGTAAGCGAGATAGACATTTGAGTAGGATCTTGGCCGCTGTAGTGACAGAGCCTACTAAATATAAAGGACAGGAACGAGAGCGGGGAGAACGAAGGCGACCCCGTGTGGATAAGGATCAATGTGCTTACTGCAAAGAAAGTGGACACTGGTTAAAAGACTGCCCTAAGTGTCCCAAAGATCGGAAAAAACCTGTCCCGGTCCTGGCCTTGGGTAAAGACAGTGACTAGGCAAGTCGGGGCTCTGAAGCCCCCCACCCCTGAACCCAGGCTAACCCTTACCATTGGGGGGCAACGCACCACTTTCCTGGTAGATACAGGTGCTCAACATTCCGTGCTAACCCAGCCAACGAGACCAATGTCTTCAAAGACATCCTGGGTACAAGGAGCAACTGGTGACAAACCACACCAATGGACCAACAAATGGACTGTTAACCTTGGTACAGGTACTGTGACTCCTTTTTAGTAATTCCGGAGTGTCCTTATCCTCTATTAGGAAGAGATCTGTTAACCAAGTTGGGGGTTCAAATTCTCAGAGGAAGGGGCAACAGTATTAGGCTCCAGGGGAGCACCTATACAGGTCCTCACCCTCAAGTTGCAGGATAAATACCAGCTATTTCAGACTAGCTCCAATGATGCCCTTCCTGAAGACAGCCCCTGGATCTAGCAGTTTCCCCAGGCTTGGGCGGAGACCAGAGGGCTAGGACTGGCCCATACGCAGCCTCCTATTATTGTGACTCTCAAACCCACAGCTGTACCGGTCTCTGTAAAACAATATCCTACTAGCCAAGAGGCCCGGATGGGCATCAAGCAACATATTAGTCGATTCTTACAATTAGGGGTCCTAAGACTTTGCCACTCTCCCTGGAATACTCCGCTTTTGCCTGTCAAGAAACCAGGAACACAGGACTATAGACCAGTGCAGGACCTCCGAGAAGTAAACAAAAGGGTGGTAGACATCCATCCTACGGTGCTTAACCCTTATAATCTTCTAAGTACCTTGAGGCCAGATTTTACCTGGTATACTGTCTTAGATTTAAAGGACGCTTTCTTTTGCTTGCCTTTGGCCCCTCAGAGCCAACCATACTTTGCCTTTGAATGGAAGGACCCCAAGCTGGGGCTCTCAGGGCAAGTTACCTGGACACGCCTTCCCCAAGGTTTCAAAAACTCACCTACTCTTTTTGATAAAGCGCTCCACCAGGATTTGACTGATTTCCATGTCATGCATCCAAAAATAACTCTCTTACAATATGTAGATAACCTCTTACTGGCCGCCCCCACCAGGAGGCCTGTATTAAAGCTACTCAACACCTACTCCGGGACTGGGCAACAAGGGCTATCGAGCCTCAGCTAAAAAGGCACAACTCTGCAGACAAGAGGTAACATATCTGGGCTATATTCTCAGAGAAGGGAAGAGGTGGCTAATTAAGAGCTGCATGGAGACAGTGGCCAGGATCCCTCCGCCACACAACCCTCGGCAACTCAGAGAGTTCCTGGGAGCTGCTGGGTTCTGTCGGTTATGGATCCCCGGCTTTGCTGAATTGGCGGCTCCCCTATATCCTCTCACTCGAAATAAAGACTCTTTCAAGTGGGATAAACCCCAACAACAGGCTTTTGATGCAATAAAAAAGGCCCTCTTGTCTGCCCCGACCCTCGGGATACATGACGCTTTCAAGCCTTTTACTCTATTCATAGATGAAAGGGGTGGCGTTGCTAAAGGTGTGCTAACCCAGACCTTGGGGCCATGAAAACGACCAGTGGCTTACTTGTCCCAACAATTAGATACTGTGGCTGCCGGATGGCCCTTGCCTGCGCATCATGGCTGCCACGGCCTTGTTGACCAAAGATGCCAATAAGCTGACTCTGGGACAACCCTTGACTGTCATCACGCCTCAGACCTTAGAGTCTATAGTGCGACAGCCTCCTGACAGATAGATTAGCAACACCAGTCTCACCCACTATCAGGCTTTGCTCTTAGATTTTGATCATGTCACCTTTGGCCCCCCAGCGACTCTCAACCCAGCTACCTTGTTGCCAGCCCCGGACCAGGCACAAGAGACTCCACATGACTGTCACCAGGTGATGGCAGAGATGCATGGTACATGAGAAGACCTACAGGATCGTCCTATCCCAGAGGCTGATCATACTTGGTATACTGATGACAGCAGCTTCCTGGATTCAGGTACCAGAAGGGCTGGGGCAGCTGTGGTAGATGGACAGAAAGTCATCAGGGCACAGGCCCTTCCTCAAGGGACCTCGGCCCAAACGGCAGAACTTGTCGCCCTAACCAAGACATTAAAACTTTCCAAAAACACATGGAAGAGAGGCTCTGCAAACGAGGTTGTAAGAATGTTTAATCTGGGCTGGAGAGATGGCTCAGAGGTTAAGAGCACTGGCTGCTCTTCCAGAGGTCCTGAGTTCAATTCCCCAGCTACCCCATGGTGGCTCACAATCATCTATGAGATCTGATGTCTTCTTCTGGTGTGCAGGTATACAAGCAGGCAGAAGACTGTATATACAATAAATAAATAAATCTTTTTAAATCTCTACTGTGAAGAGAATGATAACTCCAGATCTCCAGGAGCTCCTATCTGCGAAGTGGGCAGTGGCAGGTCTGCACTACAGACCTGTGCTACAGTGTAGCACGACACTGTGCTCCCTGCTCACTTCCCTCTCACCATCCTGCTCCACAGCCCTCTTTCTCTGTTTATTCAAAGATGGTATCTAAACCTAAATCCAAAGCCACCCCTTCAAGATTTACTCATATCTGGGTGGCTTCCATTTGTGCACAAGGTGTTTGTGTTATTAATCGTGGCTCTTTTTCTCTAGTTAACTGCCCTTTGTTATTAGGGATCATTGTGGCTAAGAAAAAGCAGGGTAGAGAGAAGAGTCTTCCTCTTGTCCTGTTACTAACTCATTCATGTATGATTTTCTAAAATCAAATTGGAGGGTATTCCTCACACCATAGAGTGTTTGTAAAGATTAAGAAGCTGGTACACGCAAAGCCTGAGAAGCCACATAAACACAGTGAGCGCTAAGTAAGAGCAGTCTGTCCTCCTTTTGGAAGGCTTGCAGCTCTGCACTAGTGTTTGTGTGCTCAGTGCATTTTGCCTTGGTACATTTTATTGATTTTTTTAAAAAATATTTTACTTCATTTTAATTTATGTGCATTGGTGTAGAGGTGTTAGATCTTGGAGTTACAGACAGTTGTGAGCTGCCATGTCATTGCTGGGAAGAGCAGGCAGTGCTCTTAACCACGGAGCCATCTCTCCAGCCCCCATTTTATTGATTTCTTTACATTCCATTACCATATGTGTGTTACCATGACATATATATATATATGACACATATGCATATATATGACATAAGCCAGACACTGTGGCTCATGTCTGCAATTCCAGCACTAAGCAGGAGGGTTGCTGCAAATTAGAGGCCAGCTGGGACTATAGAGTGACAGTCAGTGCTGGGCGTGGTGATGCATGCCTGTAATCCCAGCACTCGGGAGGCAGAGGCAGGTGGATTGCTGTGAGTTCGAGGCCAGCCTGGTCTACAAATTGAGTCCACAACAACCAAAGCTATACAGGGAAACCCTGTCTCAACAAAACAGCACCCAAAACCCAAAAGACCCACCAAATCAGGCATTTTGCTCATAGTATACAGAATCTTTTAAAACCACCAGCTCTCTACGAAAGCTTTCCCTTATCAGGAAACTGGGACAGAGGGGAGGACATCCTATTGGGACTCTAGATGAGAGAACCATGTGATAATAGCAATGTAGAAGGATCCAGTGGGTCCTAGAAACCTACAAGTAGAACATTATGATAGGCAGATTTGGGCCAAGGGGTCCCACTCAAACTAAGGCACTAGCCAAGGACAATACAGGTGGTAAAATTTAAACCCCTACTCAGATCTAGCCCATGGACAGGACAGTGTCCACACTTGAGTGGAGAGAGGGATATGACTTTCTCATGTACTCTGGTGCCTCACATTTGACTATGTCCTCTGGCGGGGGAGACCTAGTGGCACTCAGAGGAAGGACAGCAGGTCACTGAGAAGAGACTTGATACCCTATGAGCATATACAGGGGGAGGTAATCCCTCTCAGGAACAGTCATAGGGGAGGGGAATAAGGGGAAAATGGGAGGGAGGGGAGAATGAGAGGATACAAGGGATGGGATAACCATTGAGATGTAACAAGAATAAATTAATAAAAAAAAAAACCACCAGCTCTCTGACATTTGTGTTCCTAGGCATCTGTTTGATCTGAGGTGTGATATTTGTCTAGCACAAACCCTGTGTTAAAGCTCCAGGATCTTTACCTCATATAACATCTTGGGTAATGCTTGTCTTCTGAGTGTAAGTCCAAGAAATAACCCCTGAGGTAGTTTGCCCAACCTCTTAGAATACACAAAGACGCTTCTGTGTGCATGGCAGTTACCACCTACAGATTGGGTGACCTTGAACAAGCCAGTTCAACAGCTGCGAGTGGCCCTTTGTTTTCATTTGTGCTGGATTGGCTATGTGGCATCTCAGTGACATTTTGGGTCCTTTTGTGTCTAGTGTAGCAAGAGCCATTTGGGGTCTCAGGTTAGAACTTGCCTGAGTTCAATGTGGTGAGGTTTAGAAGGAAGAGCAGGGAGAGGTAGCTAATGCACCAGTGTGATGAGCAGATGTGGACTTCAGCTATAGAAGAGAGTTTGTCACCACCTGTTCCAGGAGCCTGATCTCTCACCTCAGTCTTGTAGGCAGCTGAGGACATCCAAAGTCCTTACGAGTCTTGAGTTCCTGAACGCTGGCCCTAGTTTTGCATCCTAAAGGATAGCCTCTGGCAATCGATTTTAAAAGAGCAGAGCGAGCTGGACAGTGGTGACACACACCTTTAAATTCCAGCTCTCAGGAGGCAGAGGCAGATGGTCAGCCTGGTCACAGAGTGAGTGGTTTTCAGGGCTAACAAATAAACCCCGTCTCCAAAAAAAAAAAAAGCAGAGAGATGGGGAGAGAGATAGAGAGAGGCCTTGGAATACAATATAGAAAATTTTTGTTCAGAAAGAAACCAACCCACAACCAATTCCGCACCCCTTTCCCCCCACCCCCGCCCCTCTTCGGCCCCTGCCTGCTTCCAGCCTAGACCCATCTGTCATCTGTGTGGATTTGCCTTTCCTAAGCATTGCCATCTACTGCATGGAACTTTGCTTTACAGAACCTTAGTGCACTTTGCACATTAAAGGTCTGTGGCAACCCTGATCTGACCCATGCTCTCTGACAATGTTTTGTCCTTGTGTCCCCTTCTGGGAATTTGTAAAGTATTCCATACTTCTTCATCACCTGGTCTGTGGTGGTTTGGTGTTGCTACCGTAACTGCCTTGACCCTCTCCCTAGGGGGTCCCTGTTCCCTAAGACATGTAAAGATTTCAATGTGGAATGTCCCTCACTAGCTTGTGTGTTTGAACATCTGGACCTTAGCTGAAGGAAAGTACCAGAGCCTTTATGAGGTAGTGCTCAGCTGGAGGCATGTCCTGTGGAGAGGAGGGAAGGCCTTTAGGTTTTTAGCTCAGTCTTGCTTCCTGTCCATTCTCTGTTTCCTGTTCCAGCGTGTTCCTGCAGTCCCAACTACGGATGCCCATCTCCATCGCTACCAAGTAAATTCTCATCAAATGCCATCATGGTGTACACCCCAGCAGGGAAAGGTCAGGCAGGTCAGGAAAGCACTGTGCTGGCCACCTTTGGGTCCGACAAGGTTTCCCTTGGGAAGACCAATGTCTCCCTGTGTTTAGATGATCCCCTCGTAATGCTACATAAAGAACTTGACTTGAAGTTTGATGATGTCTGTTTACCAGGGCTGGTGGGGCATAGAGCTGTGTTGAGATTCTCTAACAAGCCGCACCCTCCCCCCAGGTTGAAAGCTCTGGACTAGGGGTCGGGCATTACAGGCCTAAGAGAGCCTGCCAGCCCGGAAGTTCTCTCCTGCACGCCGAAGAGCTTGCCACATATTGCAGGAAGAGGCTTGTCAAAAATCCCCAGAGCTAAGAGTCTGTTAAGCTTGTAAGATAACAATTACACCTTGATTTTATCACTTTACCTTTCCCTTCAGTTAAGAAAGTGGGCAGCTGGGACTTGGCTGGTAAAGTGTTTGTCACAAGTGTGACAGACAGGAGTTTTGTACCTCCTGAGACTGTGTAAAGCCACCTTGAATTCCATCACTCAAAAGGGAAAGATGGGGTTCTCAAAGCACACTGGCTAACCAGACTAGCCTCATGGACGAGCTCTGGAGCCACCTGAGAGACCCCGAGTCAATAAATAAAGTAGGGAGAACTCAAGGAAGACTCCTTATGTCTGCCTTAGGCCTATACAGCACACATGCACACATATGTACTTAGACACCACAGACACACCCCACAGACACGTGTTAAAGAAAAAAGATGTAAGCATCAGGCGTGCTAGCATGCAGAAGGTGTAGGCCAGAAGAGCGGGCTCAAGCGCATTCTCACCCCCCCACACAAGGCTAGCCTATGTCAAGTGAGACACAAAAAAAAGTGTCTCAAAGGAAACCCAAAAAACAAGCTGGGCATGGAGCCTCACTCCTTAATCGCAGCACTCAGAAGGCAGAGCAGGTGGTTCTCTGTGAGTTCAAGGCCAGCCTGGTCTACAAAGTTTCATACCAGTGGGGTCACATAGTAAGAGCTTATCTCAACAAAACAAAACAAAACAAAACAAAACAAAACAAAACACAAAACAAAACAAAACAAAAATTCACCGGGCTGGAGAGATAGCTCAGCTGTTAAAGGATAGGCTCACAATAAAAACAAAAAACAAAAGAAAACAAAACAAAAAACCTGACCAATTGCTGGGCATGGTGGCACAGGCCTTAATCCTAGCACTTGGGAAGAAGAGGCAGGCAGATCTCTGTGAGTTCAAGGCTAGCCTGGAATACATAGTGAATTCCAGGACAGCCAGGGTCAAAACCCAAAACCAACCCAAACAAAGCCCCAAAACCAAAGGAACAAAAGCAGTATAGACAAGAAACTTGCCTATTAGAGGCACCTGCAACTTTGCCACAGCCCAGGCTCTTTCAAATCCCCTTCTGTGCGTTTCATAACCTCAGAATATCTCTTGCATTCATTTCTTTAGAATCTGTTGTTAGACCTATTGCTAGCCCTCGTTCCTGGGTGCATTAGTGAACCACAGTTTCTTCCCCACACCATAGCTGTTTATGTTTGGATAACTGTGTTTCACGCAATTGGCCTAACCTAGAGTCCCTTGTGCTTCTCTCAGGCCTCAGAAGCCTGGAAGGACTCGAGTCACAGCACGCAGAGGGTTAAGAGCCCAGAGCAGCAGCTGCCTAAGGGGAGGTTCTGAAACCAGGAGACAGCTGAAGTTCCAGTTCCACATCCTTTTTAGAAGACACAAAGCCTTTTGTTTCTAATCTCTGTGGCCCTCTGGATTTGCTCAAGAGCCAACCTGGAGGATGGGGCGAAGCTCGGGGAGAGGACGCTGACACGACACCAGTGCTGCCGCCCCAGCCTCGCAACATGCAGCATGCATGCAGTATGAAAATCCTCTGAGGCCTGGTCTCTGTGGTGTTTTCTGACCTTACATTTCCCAAATGGTAAAAGTGAGTTTGACAGTCTGCATCTGATGATATAGCCATACCGAGATTTTATCAATGTAGTGTGAGTGAGCCAAGCCTGAGTACTCAGTACCCCCTTGAATAGCACAGGTTCCCTGTTACTTTAAGTAGGGTCTTGTGGGGACTGAAAAGGTGGCTAGGTGGGTAAGAGCACTTGCTGCATAGGTATTGGTATCTGAGTTCAAATCTCCAGCACCTGTGTAAAAAAGCTAAGTGCGACTGCATCCTCTTGGCCTGTAACCCTAGTGCTGGCTTGGGTAACTACTGGAGTGTTGTTGGGAGCTGGCCATGGGCCTAGCTCCAGAGCCAGGGAGAAACTGTATCTCGAGAAAATAAAGCAGAGAGTGACAGATTAGAACTCTAGTACCCTCCTCTAGCTTACAAGGGAAAAAAGCAACCCATATACATATGTGTGTCCACCATACATATGCCACATACACACACAACAAAAAAGAAGGCTATTATGAACTCGGGGTGGTGGTCTTTGCCTATCATCCAAGGATTTAGAGGATCAGTAGTTCAGGGTCATCCTAAGCTACAGAGCAAGTGTGAGGCTAGCCTGGCCTGATGTACATGAGACCCTGTACTCAATAACAAAAGGCTTTTCTGGAGTCTAGCCATGTGTCAGTAGCATGTTGACTCTTAGGACAACCCCATGTCTTCCTGTGTGACCTGAGTGACAGGAGGTGAAACCTTGAGCCAACAGGAAGGGGTGTGGCTGGACCAGAGCAGAGGCTTTGATTTGGCTTGCTTGGCTCATCTTGAGCAGTTGAAGGACAAGACTTAGCCCAAGGCAAGCCAAGATTTCCTGCACCAGGTGCCTTTGCCTAGAAACCCCAAGATGATCTGAGGAAGTAGGGGTTGTACAGAGGCACCTGAAGTGTAAACAGAGCCTCGGGTTTTCTTATTTGGTGAGGCTGATGTTGACCTAGGGGCATGGTGAAGAGGAAGTTTTCCCTAGACCTAGTACTGAAGAGCAGATGTGTTGCTGCTGGAGGTGTTAAAGACATCATGCTGGTTCTCCCCAACACCCAGCAACATTTCAAAGCAGGTCCTGAATGGCTGGTGGCCGCATAACAGAACATTCATATGATGATTGTAGATGCACAGGCTTTTATCCCACTAAGCCCCACACCCATGACAGGGGGCAGGATTATGAAATTCACTCTTCACAAGAGGTCATTGAGGCTCTCTGAAGTTAAGGAATAGACTTCTCCACATGCACTGCCTTCGAATTTGATTTTGTGAGTTTAAAATCCCTTGTTTTGGGCTTGAGTGTGTCACACATTTGGCATTGGGGAACCAAGGACAAGACCTTCTCCTGTATCCAGGCTTTTCCACAGCAGGGGAGAGCACTTGGAGACTGTGGGGGTCTAAGGTCTATGTGAGAATGAAGCCTTAAGAGGAGGGAGGGAAGTGGAAAGCTCTACCCTGCACTCCGTGAGAGACGCCTCCTACAACTGCTCGCCTGTAAGCTCTGGCTGTGTAGCCTTGCTACTGGTGCCTCTGGCACCTCAAGCATGTAAGGGTCAGGGTCAGGGTCACGGTCAGAGTTAGGGGTTCAGGGGATTAGGGGGTCAGGGTCAGGGTTTTAGGATCAGGGTTAGGGTCATTACCTGCAGCCAAAGGTAAATCAGTGTGAGCTCTTAAATGTCCTATAAAAAAAGATGTTTTCTCTTTTGAATAGCTGTCTGGATTTGAGAAAATAATCCACTAGCCCATGATTGAGACTGGATTTGTCCTGCAGTTTCTAGGCGAGGAACTGCTTCTGCCACATAGCTACTATCTGAATATAGATTAAATGAACAAAAGGCATAATGTTGGAAAACAGTAGCTACCACCTGTAGCTCAGCAATGTGAGCAGACTTAGCAGTAGTAGGAATAACATACGTTTGTCCTTCTACCACGTAACTAGTTCTTCCATTAGAAGACCCATCAGTAAAAACCAGCAAACCATCTCTCACAGGCTGAAATTGCATTATTTTAGGAAAAATAACTGGATGTTTATTTGAAAAGTGGAGAAGCCTGTTAGAGGGAAAATGATTATCTATATACCCAAAAAATTGTGCACAAGCCAATGGCCAATTGTCTGTGTTAGCAGCCAGCCAATTCTGCTGTTCCTTAGAATATGGTTGAATAATAAAATCAGGTTCTTTACTGTCCGTGCCCTTCCTGGCCAGCAGGAATAAGACTCAAGACTACTAGGTTCCTTCTCAAGGCAGTTTACTCAGGAATGAATTTACAGCAGTTTAGCAAAGCAGAGAATGGCCCTCCTCCCTAGGCGGGGCAGAGGCTTATATCCCGGCAAGAGCCAATCAGGAGGCACCACGTGTGAACTCCTCGTAGGTCAAAGAGACGGTGGAGCTAAACGCCCGAGCTTGTTAGCCATATAAGGACTTGTTTACTGGAGAGAGCGCTCACCGCCGGGAGGGTGACTAGCGGAAGCCAGCGCCATTTTTAGGTGTGGCTACATCGCAGCTCTCGACAGTTCCCCCTTTTTGTTTAATGAGCCAAAGGGAAAAGTCCAATCAAGGCGAGACCATTTTTTGGACTCATCCGATCGAGGACTAATAGAGGGAGATGCTCAACGCCATCCTGCGTGCAATGGACAGATCCCCGCGGAGTGCAATGGCCATTGAGTTCAGACGGGTATGTGTGCCTTTTGGCGTGCAATGGCAACAAGGCCAGCCAAGTGCAAAGGCCACACGAGGGAAGGTTAAGGGAAAGCTCATTTTGTAAGGCTAGCAAGCCACACTTGGGGAGACTGTCCGGCCTCGACGGCATAAAGGGCTTGGGCAACTAAAGCTAAGTCTCTCTTACGAGTCTGGACCATACAGCAGAGACACCATAGGCAAGCTCCCGAGACAAGTGCCAGGACGCCAGCCAAAGCCCCAATACCCGCCCACTCTTTAAGATGATTCATCACTTGTTGCATCCATTTTGTGAATCCCTCTACCACAGCAAGGTCAACACGTGTCGAATTGACAGTCACAATGGCCAAACGGAGGTCTGTCATCAGGTGTTCAAATTTTTTGGACCAGTTGCCCTTAAGATAAGCAGACAATTGACGAGAGTAATTGGCAGCTAAGGTGAAGTTATGATAAGATACAGAAGTCACACAAAGTCCTGGCCATTTTTGTTCACACCCCAGTTGGGCCAATTGCCACAAAGTGTCCACCTGTTCTTGTACCAAATCCAGATGTTGGTTCACCAACATGATGCCTTCCTTCAATTGGGCATTCACATTTGCCTGGACGTCCAAAGCATGAGCTACATTGGCCGATAAATTGTTCAAGGTTGCAGCTGTCTGGACGGATGTTGATAAGGAAATGGTGGCAGCCATCGCACCCACTGCGGCAATTGATACAGCCGCCACGATAGCTGCTGTTATACCAAAGTCATGTCTAGAACGAAACAAAGTTAGAGAAGAGGGGGCCTCCACCGGGACCGGAACCCAGCGGGGCATGCGGGTAACCACAGCAATGGGAAATTTATCGGCCTCCCAGCAAAGACTATAAAAACAATCATTTGCTGAGCAGGTCAAGATGAACCCATTAAATGAGCCGTTACTAACCAGCCATAAAAAGGGGGGCCACAGGCAAACAGGAGTAGGCCTGAAACTTACATTGCGGCCACTGGCAAAAATCTTAGTGGAAGTCTCAAAAAGGTCAGAGGTATTCCAAGAAAAGGAGGCATTACCAACTACGCCACCATGAGCCATGGCAAACGGGCTTAAATCAGTACAACTACCATTAATGCCACACAGTAGCCAAACATCAAAAGGATTTTGTGAGACGACCATATTAGGATTTTGATAAGTAAAATTATAACCAGAATCTGTCGCGTTAGGGCAGGTCTAAACTTTGGTTACTAGAAAAGAATCTAGGAAACACCTGTGCATCATGCTGCACCGGCATTGGTTTCAGGAACACCGAGAGAATTCCCCATCTCATCACCGTTAGTGCAGGAGTTGTCATCAGGAGGAGGAGCAGGAGGATCATCATCATTACACTTCCGAACCAGCCGTTCCGGAACCCAGATAGGGTTATGGCGATCCTGAGGAAAAACGCAAACAGATCCTCTGGCCCATGCCAACACAGGATCAGGGCCACGCCAATCTCCTGACAGGATATCTTTCCATTTGACTTGGCCTTTGAAAGTCTGTTGCCAATGAGTATGTCAATCTGCAGCAGATCGACCTTGAACATCCAGTGTCAAAAAATTTAAAGTAAATAAGGCAAGAGAGAGACGCTCTCTAGGGGTACGGCCTGATCCAATTCCCCCTTTTTGTTTAAGAAGACATTCTTTGAGCGTACGGTGCGCACGTTCTACTATGCCTTGTCCCTGTGGGTTGTAGGGAAGGCCATGTTTCAGTTCCACTTGCATTTGAGTACGGAAGGCTTTAAAGGAGGCCGCAGTATAACCTGGGCCGTTGTCAGTCTTAAGAAGGTGGGGTTTACCCCAAGCTGCCCATGCCTCTAGGCAATGGGCAATAACATTGCGGGCCTTTTCTTCGGAGAGTGGAGTGGCAAAAATAAGACCAGAACAGGTGTCGACAGAAACGTGGACATATTTTAATTTGCCAAATCCAGAAATATGTGTTACATCCATCTGCCATACTTTTAAAGGGAGGAGCCCCTTTGGGTTGACTCCGAGGCCTACGGGATGCAAATGAATACTGCAGTCTGGGCAATGAACAACAATCTGCCTTGCAGCATCCCTAGAAATGCCAAATTTGGTTTGTAAAGTCTTAGAATTAACATGAAACATAGAATGAAATTGTCGGGCTAATTCTACTGAAGATTGATGCAAGGAGGGAAATATAAAGTCATTGCGTGTAGCAGCATCAACTTCAGCATTGGCAAGGCTCATGGGGCCTGGTAAACTGGAATGAGCTCGAATATGTTGAATAAAAAAGGGATACACGCGGTTCCAAATCAAATTTTGTAATTGAACTAACAGAGGGGCTATAGGACTAGAAGATTTAATTTTTCCTGTAGCTTCTAAATGTTTAACAAGATTCACTACATATAGTGAATCTAACACCAAATTAAAAGGTTCTTTAACTTTCTCAAAAACTTCAATTACAATCCTTAATTCAATAATTTGAGGGGAGGCTGGCGCGAACTGAATTGTAACCGGAGCGTTTTTATTCACCTTACAGGCGCCGCATCCCATTTTGGAACCATCAGTATATATAAGAGCAGCGCCAATCAAAGGAGCCCTCTTAGTAACTTTTGGAAACACCACAGGATGTAAGATGCCCTGTTTTTCCACAATGGAAACATGCTCCAGGAGTGCTCTCTTTTCCCTTGGACATCTGCATAACCACAGCGGCAAGACCAGAGTTTGATAATGGTCCGCCGATTTCTCTGCAGGCTTTAAGCCATGCTTGTAGACCTTTATGCTTCCATGGTGTAATAGCATTACGACATTCCTTTGTACATTGCTCAAACACTAGCTGCTTGACTAACAGCATAGCAGCATCTGGGTCTCCAAAGATCTTACTTGCGGCTTCGACCATCCTAGCCACGAAGTCAGAAAATGGCTCAGTGGAACCTTGGGTGATTTTGGTAAGGTTGCCTCTGACTTCCCCTCGATTTGGGAGCGATTTCCAAGCTTTGATTGCTGCCTCATTGATTTGTTGGTAAACCTGCACTGGGTATCCTGTCTGATTGCCAGCAAATCTTCCTTGTCCCATAAGCATTTCAAAATCCCAGGCTGGGTTCCCCTGTGCCCGATTCTGCATGGCCTGCTGCTGTGCGAACTCCTGGTAAATCGCCTTCCATTCCAAATACTGGACCATGGAGAGGCAAGCCTTGACTGTACTATACCAGTCAGTTGGAGTCATTGCAAGTACGTTCAAGCGTTCTAGCTGGGCCTGTGTGAAAGAGGCATTAATGCCATATGCTCTCACTGATTCAGCGAGATTTTTTAGCTGTTTAAAATCTAATGGCTCATGGTATCTTTGTTGATTCGCATCCTGAAACACAGGAAAGGCCATGCGTGCCTCCCGCCACACCTCAAGGCATAGGTACTTTGTTGCCCTGGAGGGGAAGTATCTGCATAGGGTGGTGGCCGGGGCTCCAGACAAAATGGAGGAGGAAGAGGCACGGGAGTGTCATCTTCCGCTTTCTTCTTCCTCCCTCCTTTATGCTTCTTCTTACATGCTAGAGACTCCATTTTGTGTAGAAACTCCTCTAATGCCTCCTCTAATTCCTCTTCACTGTCTTCTGAAGGAGAATCGCAATTCTCATCTGAGGATGAGGACCTGGAGCTCTCTAAATCCCCTAAATCAGGATAAAGGCGTTTGCCCTTTGTCCCTCCCTTCTCGCTATCCTTTTTGTAACTTGGCTCACTTTTCACACTGCCCCGCTCACTATGCATTTCTTCATTAGATCAACTCTCTCTCAACTGCTCTAGTGCTGTAGCTGCGTTTTCCATGCCCTGGTGACATCTCTCATCTTTTAAGCAACTACGAACCAGTCTCCAGATGGGGCGTACCCCTCCCTTAAGGCTGCCTTGTTCCCAGGCAAAATCCAAGTCCTTGCCCAGTTTGTCCCAGCTCGCCGTGTTCAACTGTCCTGATACAGCGAACCATGGAGCCACAACATCCACTTCGCTCAAAAAGGTCTCAAGATCATCCTTCTTTAACTTTAGACCTTTCGCTCTGAGCAAGCTCTGTAAAGCCGTCAGAAGTGGACGAGATGAAGAGCTCCCCATGATTTACTTTCTCTTTAGTCTCTACTGTACCGTAGAGTTGCAATCGTCTCACTCCGAGAACCTTATCTATTTCTAGGCCCCAATACTTACCGGGCACTTTACCGAGCTCGCCCTGACCGCCAAAAGTTCTGGAACCTCACATACCGGAGACTTGTCGCCATTCCCCGTACGGGCCACCACTTGTCCGTGCCCTTCCTGGCCAGCAGGAATAAGACTCAAGACAACTAGGTTCCTTCTCAAGGCAGTTTACTCAGGAATGAATTTACAGCAGTTTAGCAAAGCAGAGAATGGCTCCCTCCCTAGGCGGGGCAGAGGCTTATATCCCGGCAAGAGCCAATCAGGAGGCGCCACGTGTGAACTCCTCGTAGGTCAAAGAGAAGGCGGAGCTAAACGCCCAAGCTTGTTAGCCATATAAGGACTTGTTTACCAGAGAGAGCGCTCACCGCCGGGAGGGTGACTAGCGGAAGCCAGTGCCATCTTTAGGTGTGGCTACATCGCAGCTCTCGACACTTTACCAAAATACTTTCTTCCCTGCATTCGACCTACATGAATCAACTTTGTAACGGCCAAGTAATAAGGTACTATTACTTCATTGGGAGAAGATGGCAAATGTTCCCACATAATAGGAGCACCCTGTCAGAACACGGCAGTAGGTGTAGTTTGAGTGGCCAAGAAAATATACCCTAGAAGCTTGTCATAATCTATGTAGGTTATGAATTGATGGGAGATAGCCTCTTCCACTAAGGCCAAGGCTTTCCTCGCTTCAGCTGTAAGCTCCCGGAGTGAATTTGGAGAAGAATCTCTTTTCAAGATTTTGAAGAAGGGCCGCAAATCTCCAGATGTTAATTTTTGATAGGGTCTAAGCCAATTTACATCACCAAGCAACTTTTGAAAATCATTTAAAATCTTTAAATGATCCACTCTCAATGTGATCTTTTGGTGTTTCATCTGAGAAGGAAAAAGCTGAAATCCCAAATACGAATATGGATCAACCTTTTGGACTTTCTCAGGAGCTATTTGCAGACCAGACTGAGATAACTTGGGTCTCCATAAAAGCAAAAAGAAAAACACTTGTTGGCCATCCTTTCAGCAATAAGTATATCATCCATGTAACCTTTTGTAAAGCTGTAGCTACAAATCTCTGACATAGGGTGGGGCTGTTAGCCATTCCCTGAGGCAAAACCTGCCAATAATATATCTTCATTGGCTCTTTAAAATTCACAGAAGGCACACTGAAAGCAAAGTGATGGCAATATTTTGTGTGCAAGGGAATAGTGAAAAAACAATCCTTAAGGTCTATAAAAATCTTATAAGTATCCTTGGGAACAGGCACTGCAGAGGGCAATCTTGGCTGCAATGCTCCCATAAGTTGCATAGTCTCATTAACTTTTCTTAAATCCTGTAACAACTTCCATTTCCCGGATCTTTTCTTAATTACAAAAATAGGAGTATTCCAAGGAGAGGTAGATTCCACAATGTGTCCTGCATCCAGTTGTTCCTGCATCAACACCTGCGCTGCCTGAATTTTTTCAGTAGTAAGGGGTCATTGATCTACCCATACAGGTTCATCCAATTTCCAGATTATACCATTCGCATGGTGTGCAGTGTGGTCAATAGCCCCTAGGAAAAACTTCCTAATCCTGCAGTCCCCGAATTCCCTTTAGCTTGAACAGGGTGAACAATACCTGTTTCATGCTTTCCTAACCCTTTTCCTGGCAGATACCCTTGTTGCAGCATCTGTCGTGTAACTACCTTATTCGGGCTACACATCATAATTCCCATTTGTTCTAGGATGTCTCTTCCCCATAAATTTACTGGTAAACCTTCTACAATGTATGGCATGCAAGTACCCTGATTCCCTTCTAAATCTTTCCATGTGAGCAGATCAACATTCTGCTCAGGGTTTTGAGACTGACCAATTCCTCTTAGACTGGTAATAGTAGGTTTCTTAGGCCAATGGGCAGGCCAGTGCCACCCAGAAATAATACTAATAGCGGCACCTGTGTGCAAGAGGCCCCCCAATTTTTTCCATTTAGAAAAAGCTTTAATTGAGGATGTTCTCTGTCTATTGGCTGCACTCAATAAGCATCTGAGGGGCCAACTCCTTGATTTTCTCTGTGTCTCCCAACAGTTTTGTTAGTCAGCTGAGGCATAACAATCAACATTAACTGGGCTATATCCTGTTTAGGTTGAATCACAGAGATGCCAGTAGGAGCTAGCCGTAATTTTTATTTCTCCAGTAAAAACAGAGTCAACAATTCCTGGTGCTACATGTAACCCTTTCATAATGCTACTGTTTCTACCTACAATTAGTCCCATCATCCCTGAAGGTAAAGGCTCATAAACTCCAGTAGGTAAAGCTTGCATTTCCATCTCAGGGGTTAAAACTGTGTAGGCGGAGAGACTGAGGTCCAATCCTGCACTTCCTGAGGTTGCTCTGAATAGCTGTGAAATGGACTTGTGGGGTTCTGAGGAACAAATTTCACTGCCCCAACAACTTGTCTTGGGCTTTCTGGGCCTGGGGCTGGCCCTATTCCGGTTTCCCTGTTTCTTAGGCAGGGACTGTCCTATAGCATCAGTTTGGGATCTGCATTCATTAGCCCAAAGTTTACTCTGCGCACAGTGGGGACAAGCTCCAAGGCAGTTTTATTGCTTTCTTTGCTATAGTCTTTATGCCTTTGGGGACAATTCTTAACTTGATGTCCTTACTGACCACACCCAAAGCATCCTTGTTTTCCTTTTGCCTGCTGAGTGAGCATAGATTATACTGTTACTCCTTGAAAAGCTGCAGCTGTGGCTAATTCTTGATCAAAAGATGGGCCAGTATCAGCACACAATTTAATATATTCTGTCAAATCTACTTTATTTTTGTAGGGCCTAATTGCAGTACAACAAAGAGCATTGGCATTTTCAAAGGCTAATTGTTTTACAAAAGGAATTCCACTTAGATGATTACCTAAAACTCTCTCTACTGCTTTAAGTAATTTATTCACAACCCCCTGAAATGGTTCATCCAGTCCTTGCTTAATACTGGATAAGCTAATGCTCAGATTTCCCTTGCTAGTTAGTTTCTTCCATGCAGCCTTGGTGACTTGTGCATATACTCCAGGAGGTAATTAGCTTGATTAGCATTACCTTCAAATGGCCCTTCTCCAGCTAACAAGTTAACATTCCATTGAGGATTCCCTGCTTGAGCATTAAGCTCTTCAGTCTTTTTGTACAACATGCATGAATCATGCTTTCCACAACAAATAATCTCCTCCATCTAAACAGGTTTTGCTTAAGGAATCCCAATCAGCAGGGGCAAGGTTGGCAGTCATTAGTGCATCAACCATTTCTATGGCAAATGGAGCAGTGGGTCCATACTGAGCATAAGCAGTCTTGAATTCTTTGAGTTGTTGGACCCTAGAGTCCAATTGAGGGAGGGGTCGCCGCGAGAGACCACTCAAGTCACACAGGCTGGAAGTATATGTAAGATTTATTACTGACACATCAGAAGTCCCAATTGTTGATGTGTCAGGGTCCCTCAGTGCTCAGGAGGTGAAGGACCCTGAGTAGCTGTTATAGGCTAGCTTTAAAGGCTAAAACCACAAAGCACGTGGGGTTTCTTATCAAGTGAGACCATATGGACATTAGGACATCTGGCATTGGGAGTCTCTTTGTGGGGGCTTGGGTGTGGGTCTCTAGAGCAGTTACTGAAAGCTGTATGGGGACATCTGATATATAGAAAGTTACATGTAACTATTCTGGGAACTAGGGTGGAACTTTTGAAGTTAGTATTAACAAGAACTGGACAACGCTGGACAAGCAAGCAAGCATCTTGTATTTTATAATTTTACAGTTTCTCAGAGTTATTTCCATTCTATAGCGGCATACTGTTTGACTTGGCTGCCCTGAAAATCTAGCGCTCCTACAACTGGAGAACTGAGCTCATTGCTCATTTCTTGTCCTGTGTTTCTAGCTCTTGGCATTCCAGTCTCTAATGCGGACATACTCTGAGGGCTATTTAGTAGACTGGAAGCCTTCCCTCCCTGTCTGCAATGACTTTTCTCAACATCATCATCAATCCTTATTCTTTCTGATTTTTCTCTCTAATTGTTTCCATCTCTTAGCTAAGCCAACTTCTTCCTCCAGGGCCTGAACCTGTCCTCGAAGTTTTTCAATGGGATCCTGTTGCTCTGCGGGTGCTACCAGTCATGTTCTTGAGAGCAAGCAGCTCCCTTTTCTAGATCTTCCTTATCGCTATTACTGGATTCCATTATATCTCCTTCCAAGACATCTTCAGCTTGTGATAATAAATCTCTCAATTTGTCACTCTCATGTCGGGGAGCAAGAACATCCCTGATCAAAACCCAAAGGGGAGGGGCTGGAGAGATGGCTCAGTGGTTAAGAGCACTGTCTGCTCTTCCAAAGGACCTGGGTTCAATTCCCAGCACCCACATGGCAGTTCACAACTGTCTGTAATTCCAGTTCCAAGGGATATGACACCCTTGCCCCTATACCAATGCACATAAAATAAAATTAAATAATAAAAAAAACCCAAAGGGGGAAAAACACGGCAGATGTCTCTTCAGATCCATTAGTAACAATGCAATCTTTTACCAACTTTATCCCAAGACTTTATTTTATTTTTTTAATTTTATTTTATTAATTTATTCATATTACATCTCAATGGTTATCCCATCCCTTGTATCCTCCCATTCTTCCCTCCCTCCTATTTTCCCTTTACTCCCCTCCCCTATGACTGTGACTGAGGGGGACCTCCTCCCCCTGTATATGCTCATAGGGTATCAAGTCTCTTCTTGGTAGCCTGCTATCCTTCCTCTGAGTGCCACCAGGTCTCCCCATCTAGGGGATATGGTCAAATATGAGGCACCAGAGTACGAGTGAAAGTCATACCCCACTCTCCACTCAGTTGTGGAGAATGTCCTGTCCATTGGCTAGATCTGGGTAGGGGTTTGAAGTTTATTGCCTGGAGCCATAGTTTGAGCGGGTCCCCTGTCCCAAATAAGGCTACTATGAACATGGTTGAGCAAATGTTCTTGTTGTGTGCTGGAGCATCTTCTGGGTATATTCCAAGGAGTGGAATAGCTGGGTCTTGAGGAAGCCCTATTCCCAGTTTTCTGAGATAGCACCAGATAGATTTCCAAAGTGGCTGTACTAGTTTGCATTCCCACCAGCAATGAAGGAGTGTTCCTTTCTCTCCACAGCCTCGCCAGCATGTGGTGTCACTTGAATTTTTGATCTTAGCCGTTCTGATGGGTGTAAGATAGAATCTCAGAGTTGTTTGGATTTGCATTTCCCTGATGACTAAGGAGGTTGAACATTTCTTTAAGTGTTTCTCAGCCATTTGATATTCCTCTGTTGAGGATTCTCTGTTTAGTTCCAAGCCCCATTTCTCAATTGGGTTATTTGGTTTGGTGGTGTTTAATTTCTTGAATTCTTTATATATTTTGGATATTAGACCTTTGTCAGATGTAGGGTTGGTGAAGATCTTTTCCCAGTCTGTAGGCTGTCGCTTTGTTCTGTTGACAGTGTCTCCAGCCTTACAGAAGCTTCTCAGCCACTTGAGGTCCCATTTCTTAATTGTTGACATTAAGGCCTGGGCTGTTGGTGTTCTGTTCAGGAAGTTGTCTCCTGTGCCTATGTGTTCCAGGCTCTTCCCCACTTTTTCTTCTAAGTGACTTAGTGTCTCTGGTTTTATGTTGAGGTCTTTAATCCACTTGGATTTGAGTTTTGTGCAAGGTGACAAATATGAGTACAGTTGCATTTTTTTACACTTAGACCTCCAGTTAGACCAGCACCATTTGTTGAAGATGCTATCCTTTTTCCATTGAATGGATTTGGCTTCTTTGTCAAAAATCAAGTGACCATATGTGTGTGGATTCATATCTGGGTCTTCGATTTGATTCCACTGATCAACCAGCCTGCTGCTGTGCCAGTACCATGTTGTTTTAATTACTGTTGCTTTATAATACAGCTTGAGATTAGGTATGGAGATTCCTCTGGAGGATCTTTTATTGTACAAGATTGTTTTAGATATTCTGGGATTTTTGTTTTTCCATATGAAGTTCAGAATTGAACTTTCAATGTCTTTAAAAAATTGTGTAGGTATTTTGATAGAGATTGCATTGAATCTGTAGATTGCTTTTGGTAAGATGGCCATTTTTACTATGTTAATTCTCCCGATCCATGAGCAAAGAAGATCATTCCATCTTCTCATGTCATCTTCAATCTCTTTCTTCAGAGTTTTGAAATTTTTTTCAAACACTTGCTTGGTTAGAGTAACTCCTAAATATTTTATATTGCTTGTGGCTAATGTGAAGGGTGTGGTTTTCCTAATTTCTTCCTTTGCAAGCTTGTCATTTGTGTATAGGAAAGCTACAGACTTTTTTGAGTTAATTTTGTGTCCACCCAATTTGCTGAAGGTGTTTATCAGCTGTAGGAGTTCTCTGGTGGAATTTTGAGGGTCACTTATGTACACTATCATATCATCTGCAAATAGGGATAATTTGACTTCCTCCTTTCCCATTTGGATACCCTTGATCTCCTTTTGTTGTCTTATTGCTCTGGCTAGAACTTCGAGTACTATATTGAAGAGATATGGAGAAAGTGGGCAGCCTTGCCTTGTTCCCAATTTTAGAGGAATTTCCTTGAGTATCTCACCATTTAATTTGATTTTGGCTATTGGCTTGCTGTATATAGCCTTTATTATGTTGAGGTATATCCCTTGTATCCCTGATCTCGCCAAAACTTTAAACATGAATGGGTGTTGGATTTTATCAAATGCTTTCTCTGCATCTAAGGAGATGATCATGTGGTTTTTTATTTTCAGTTTGTTTATATGGTGGATTACATTGATGGATTTCCATATATTAAACCATGCCTGCATGTCTGGAATGAAGCCTACCTGGTCATGGTGAATGATATATTTGATGTGTTCTTGTATTCATTTTGCAAGTATTTTTGCATCAATGTTCATTAGAGAAATTGGTCTGAAATTCTCTTTCTTTGTTGGGTCTTTGTGAGGTTTAGGTATCAATATGACTATGGCCTCATAGAATGAATTTGGTAATGTTCCATCCAATTCTATCTTTTGGAGTAACTTGAAGAGTATCGATATTAACACATCCTTGAAGGTCTGGTAGAATTCTGCACTTTTCGAAACCATCTGGCCCTGGGCTTTTTGTTGGTTGGGAGACTATCAATGATTGTTTCTATTTCTGTAGGGGAAATGGGACTATTTAGCTTGTTTATCTGTTCTTCACTCAATTTTGACAAGTGAAATTGATCAAGAAAATCGTCCATTTCTCTTAGATTTTCAAATTTTGTGGCATATATGCCTTGAAGTAGGATCTCATGATTCTTTGTATTTCTTCAGTGTCTGTTATGTCTCCCTTTTCATTTCTGATTTTGTTTATTTGAATACTGTCGCTCTGCCTTTTAGTTACTTTGGCTAACGGTTTGTCTATCTTGTTGATTTTCTCAAAGAACCAGCTCTTGGTTTTGTTGATTCTTTGGACTGTTTTCTTAGTTTCTAATTTATTAATTTCAGCACTGAGCTTGATTATTTCCAGACGTCTACTTTTTTTTGGGTGTTTCTGCTTCTTTTTTTTCCTAGGGCTTCCAGCTGTGTCGTTAAGTTGCTTATGTGCTATGTTTCCAATTTCTTTTTAAATGCACTTAGTGCTATGAATTTTCCTCTTAGCACTGCTTTCAATGTATCCCACAAATTTGGGTATGTTGTTCCTTCATTTTAATTGAATTTCAGGAAGTCCTTAATTTCTTTCTTTATTTCTTCCCTGACCCAGGTGTCATTAAGCAGAGAGTTGTTTAGTTTCCATGTATGTGTAGGCTTTTTGTTATTTCTGTTGTTGAATTGCAGTCTAAGACCATGGTGATCTGATAGGATACAAAGTATTATTTCAATCCTCTTGTATCTGTTGAGGCTTGCTTTGTGGCCTACGATGTGATCAATTTTGGAGAAAGTTCCATGGCGTGCAGAGAAGAAGGTATATTCCTTCTTGTTTGGGTGAAAGGTTCTATAAATATCTCTTAGGTCCATTTGATTTATGGCATTGTTTAATGATGTTATTTCTTGGCTTAGTTTCTGTTTCAATGACCTATCCTTCAGTGATTGAAGTCTCCCACTATTATTATGTGGGGATCGATGTGTGGTTTAAGATTTGTTAACAGATCTTTTATAAATGTGGGTGTTGCCGGGCGGTGGTGGCGCACGCCTTTAATCCCAGCACTTGGGAGGCAGAGGCAGGTGGATCGCTGTGAGTTCGTGGCCAGCCTGGTCTACAAAGCTAGTCCAGGACAGCCAAGGCTACACAGAGAGACCTTGTCTCGAAAAACCAAAAAATAAAAAAATAAAAAAAATAAATGTGGGTGCCCTTGTATTGGGAGCATAGATGTTCAGAATTGTGATGTCATCTTGGTTGACTTTACCTTTGATGAACATGAAGTGTCCTTCCTCATCCCTTTTGATTAATTTTGGTTGGAAGTCTATTTTGTTATTAAAATGGCTATGCCTGCTTGCTTCTTGTGGCCATTTGCTTGGAATATTTTTTTCAACCTTTTACCCTGAGGTAATTTCTATCATTATGGGTGAGATGTTTTTCTTGGATACAGAAGAATGTTGGATCTTGTTTATGCATCCATTCAGTTCATCTGTGTCTTTTTATTGGAGAATTGAGACCATTGGCATTGAGAGATATTAATGACCAGTGGCTGTTAAGAATCTTAATTTTGGTTCCAATTGAGCATTTGTGTAGTTGTATTTTTGCCATTGTGTACTTATCTATTTCTTGTGTAATTTTGGTTGTAGCTTGTCCCTTTGGGATGGAGTTTTCCTTCTAGTACCTTCTGTAAAGCTGGATTTGTGGATAGGCACTGTTTGAATTTGTTTTTGTTATGGAATATTTTGTTTTCTCCATCAATGGTTATTGATTGTTTTGCTGGGTAAAGTAGTCTGGCCTGGTATCTGTGGTCTCTTAGGGTTTGCAGAATCTCTGTGCAGGCCCTTCTGGCTTTTATAGTCTCTGCTGAGAAGTCAGGTGTAATTCTGATAGGTTTGCCATTAAATGTTATTTGGCCCTTTTCCCTTGCAGCTTTTAATTTTTTTTTTGTTCTGTATGTTTTGTGTTTTGATTATTATGTGATGGGAAGTTTTACTTTTCTGGTATATTCTATTTGGTGTTCTGTAGGCCTTTTGTATGTTTATGGGCATCTCTTTCTTTAGATTGGGGAAGTTTTCTTCTATGATTTTGTTGAGAATAATTTCTGGGCCTTGGAGTCTAATATCTTCTCTTTCTTCAATGCCTATTATCCTCAAATTTCTTCTTTTCATGGTGTCCTTGATTTCTTAGATGTTTTGTGCCAGCATTTTTCCAGATTTAGCATTTTCTTTAATGGTTGCTTCAAGATCTAAGAGTGTTTGGTGCCTAGTTGGTGGAACTATTGGGAAAAGATTTGGAGGTGTGGTCTCCTCCCCTCCCAGGAGGTGTGTCACCCTGGGTGGGCTTTAAGGCTTCAGAAGGCCACACCATTCCACACCGCGCCCACTCCTCTCCCTCACCCCCACTCCCACCCCCTCACATCCACTCCACCCCCACCCCCTTATGTCTAACTCACCCCACCCCCACCCCACTCCCACCTCCCACCGTGTGCTCTCAGCTACTGCTCCAGCATCATGCCTACCTGACTGCAGCTGTGCTCCATGCCATGAGGGTTGTTCTAAGGGTTCTATTGTTTCTAATGAAACACCATGATCAAAAAGAAAGTTGGTGAGGAAAGGGTTTATTTGGCTTACACTTCCACATCACTGTTCATCATCAAAGGAAGTCAGGGAAGGAACTCTAGCAGGGCTGGAATCCTGAGGCAGGAGCTAGTGCAGAGGCCAAGGAGGGTGTTGCTTACTGACTTCTCCTCATGCCTTCCTCAGCCTTCTTTTTTATAGAACCCAGAACCACCAGCTCAGGCATGACACCACCCAAATGGGCTGGGCCCTCTCCACTAATCACCAATTAATCACTGCTTTCAGATGACTTGAGCTTGTGTTACATTGACATGGGCTCAACTCCTGAAACTGTAAGAAGCCTCCATTACACGCTTTCTTCTCTAAGCCGCCTTGGTCAGGGTGCTTTTTCACAGCAGGAGAAGAGTAGCTAAATCAAGCACATGATCTAATATTATAGCTATGTGTTAGCCAGGATCACAGATGTTTATTACATGGAAAGGCCAAGCTTGCTACACTGCTCTGTTTCTCTCATTTTAAATGATTTGTTTATTTTTTTATGTATATGAGTGCTCTGTCTGCATGTACACCTCTAGGCCAGAAAAGAGCATCAGATCCCAGTATAGATGATTGTGAGCCACCATGTTGCTGGGAACCAAATTCAGAACCTCTGGAAGAGCAGACAGTGCTCTTCACTGCTGAGCCACCTATGCAGCCCCTACATTGTTTTCTTAAAGGCAGATTAAATAAACAGGCTGAGTACCCAGTAGAATAGCAGTCATAGATGACATCAGTGCACCTTATTACTTCTGACTGTGAGGTACAGCAAAAGTTTCAGTTCCAGTCTCTTCAAATGTAAAAGATGTTTCTGTCATAACATGCCGACGCCATACACTAGACACAGAGTTTGAAGTGTAGTCACCTGCCACTTCAGCACATTCTTGTTAAGGATGGACACTCTCTCATGTCTTAGGCGGTATCATAGAATCGCAGAGGAATTTAAAATTCATACCATATGGTGACACTGTACAGGTCTTACAGCCATAACAAAATGCATGTGAGTATGTGTACACTCCCCAACTCCCTCTGTGAATGAGTGTGCCTGCTATGAGCAACAGCTATGGACATTCAGGCATCTCTTTCTGGACTGTGCCTTCTAGAAGCTGCTGGCCTTGCTGAGAGCCTCACATGCTGTAGATTCACAAATAAGTTCACAGACTCAGGGCTCCCTCAGAAGACTGAGATCTGCAAAGAGGCCTACCTACAGATCAAAGAGCCTCCTTTTCGAACCACCCCCACCCCCTGCAGTTTTTGACTAGAAGCTGCTTTTACAGGCCTGGCTGTAGGAAAATTGTGGTCAATTTACATTTCCTCCTTAGCTGCAGTGCAGCCAGTCACTAGAGAAGGAATCCTAGGCTCCCTCCCCTCTTTCTTCTTTCAGTCCTATGAGCTGCCTGAGCTACCAGCTCAGGTGACCAGTGAAGGGGGATTCCGTATCCACTTCCAGATTCCATCCTGGACCTTGCCAGAGCAAAGATAGGCATTGACAGGGATGGGATGGAGGGAGCTGATGGTGCTCACAGGATGGAAGCAGGCTTTCACCAGGGTTTGCTTCTTTAGTACCCTAGGAATACAGACAGGGGGCAGGCGGGGTTACAATGATGGCAGGAGGCCACAGCAGAAGGTCTGATAGAAAGCTAGGGATGAGACTGGGGGATTGTACTTTGTGGGAAAGATGAAGATCTGCCATTAGCCTACTTATTTCCCCAAACTGAGTGGTCTGTGGGTTCCCACAGGGTGCCTGGTAGGATTGGGACCTGGGAGAAAGCAACAGGTGGGAGAAAGGAAGTTCACAGACTGTGTGAGCCCCTGGAGATGGGGAGAGAGGGGAAAGGAGGCTGCAGTGGGCATTGTGCTGCAGCCCTGGGGTAAGACTGGGCACCATCCAGAAGTGCACAATTGCAGCATTACTATCCTTTCTGGGACAAGCCTAAAAGACACCATCAAAGGGAAATCTTCACAGTGGGCAGAACTTCATGTAATACACATGGTCATACATTTTGTTTGGAAGAAGAAATGTCCAGATGTGTCATTATTCACTGATTCCAGAGATGAAACCAATGTATTGGCTTGATTGTCAGAGTCTTGGAAAGAGAATGATTGGAAAACTGTTGAGAAAGACATACAGGGAAGAAATATATAGATACATTTCTCCAAATGTTTAAAGGATGTAAAGATATTTATGTCACATGTAAATGCTCACAAAAAGGTGACTTCAGCTGAGGAAGAATTCTCTAGTGAAATAGATAGAATGATTCATTCTGTGAGCAGTCAGCCTCTTTCCCCAGCCATTCCTGTCATTTTCCAATGGGCCTATGAACAAAGTGGCCATAGTGACAGATGTTTACAAAGTACCTTTCATGCACATAATTGCTTCTGCCAAAACCACCATCCATGGATATGCAGAGTGCCTTATCCACTGCAATAGTATTTCACGCAGTGTTGCTTCTGACCAAGGAACTCGCTTCAAAACAGAGAAATGAGGCAGTGGGATCACTATCATGGATTCCTCTGGTATTGCTATGTTCCTTGTCATCCTGAAGCAGCTGACCTGATAGAAAGATGGAATGTTTTTTTGAAGATACCATTGCAGAGCAAATTAGGTGATAGGCAGATGGAGAGCTGGAGCAGGGTCCTCCAGAAGGCTGTATATCCTTTGAGTCAGCATCCAATATATGGTATGGTTTATCTCATACCCAGGATCCATGGGTCCAGGATTCGAGGGGTGGAAAAGGGAATTGTTCTACTCACTATGCTACTGATGACCCCTTAGGGAATGCTTTTCTTTCTCTTCCTGTGACCTTAAGTTCTGCTGGCCAGCAAGTTATAGTTCCATAGAGGTGAGTGCTCCAACCAGGAAGTAACACAATCATTCCATTGAACAAGAACCTCAGACTTTCCTCCTGGCCAATTTGGACATCTAGTGCCCTTAACCAAAAGGATAAGAAAGGAATAATAGGATTAGGAAGAGTGATGGGTTCAGATTACCATGGGGAAATTCAATTGCTTCTCCAAATGGAGGTAAGAAAGCTTATTATGTCTGGATCACAGGAGATGGTTTTTACAGTGGTTTTCAACCTTTCTAATGCTGGGACCCTTTAATCCACTTCCTCAGGTTGTGGTGATCCTCAAGAATACAATTATTTCCACTGCTACTTTATAAGTGCAATATTGCTACTGTTATGAGTTGTCATGTAAATATCTGAAATGCAGATGGTCTTAGGTAATTCCTGTGACAGGGTCCTTAGATCCCCAAAGGGTTTGCAACCCATAAGTTGAGAACCAGTGATTTAGTGCGTTACTTGCTACTAGAATGCCTTGTGATTAAAGGCACTGGGAACCTACAACAGCTAAATCCAGGTGGGATGACAAAGGGCACAGTCCTCTCAGGAATGAACATATGAATCACTCCTCTAGGAAAAGCACCAAGATCTGCTGAGGTTATGGCCAAGGGTGGAGGAAATACAGAAAGGACATTAGGGGAAGGTAGTTATAGATACCAACTAAAGCTATATGACCAGTTGCAGAAAGGAGGATTATAAGTGATATGAGCGTTCCTGTTATATTTTGTTAACAATGTGTTTGTACAGATATTTGTGCTTTCTTTCCTTAATTTCTTTTTCATGTGATGTAAATCAAGTAAAAGAATATTAATGGTTATCATAGTTAAATTTGAGATACTAAAAGAATGTCCCTCAAGGACATTGCAACCTATTCTAACATTATAATGGGTTTACCATTGTACAAAAGATACTTATATCACATTAGGCATAATTAGGGTCTGGTCTAGTATATAATGTGATTTCCTTGGACTTGGAATAGTTAGTTACATCATAGTTAGGCATTATTACGACCTGGTTATTGTTTTCATTTGGGAAATTAATCATGGCATAAAAAGATAGACTGTGTGTCAAGTTGACCTGGGATGGAATAGTGATGGTGTGATGGCTCTTCTTGGTTGTCAACATTATTACATCTAGAATTAACTATAACCCAAAAATGGAATGACACAGCTGAGAGGGCTTCCCCCCCCTTAATTAGAATTGGGAAGATCTACATGTAATCCAGAACTTGGAGGTAAGAAGAAATGCCCTTAATCTGGATCTTGATGGGGGGAGGGGGAGGCAGACACACCTTTAATCCAGTTGTTGTGAAATAAAAATCCCTACATCTAATCTGGGCTATACCTTGTGCTGGAAAGCCTATATAAAACATAGAAGAATGAAGCTTTTACTCTTTCTTTGTTTGCTTTCACCTTTCTAGCAAGTCCATTCCTTCACTGGCATTAGTGCCTACTTCTCTGGGATTCCAGCCTTTACTAAAGTTGCACTGTGACACTGAGGCTCCTGCAGTGAGCAACTACTGGACTCTTGGACATTGTTATCATAGATGGCCATTGTTCAACTAGCTGGTCCACAGCCTCTTTGTATAAACAGAGAAATTTGCGCATGCCTTTAATCCCAGCATTCGGGAGGCAGAGGCAGGAGGATCATTGTGAGTTCGAGGCCAGCCTGGTCTATAAAGTGAGTCCAGGACAGCCAAGGCTCCACGGAGAAACCCTGTCTTGGAAAAAAAAAAGAAAGAAAAGAGAAAAAAAGAAAAAAAATAGAGAAATTGATTCTATCAGTTCTGTTATTCCATAGAACACTGACTAATAATATATCGGGTATATATAGAACACTTTTTAGAACCATTTGTGCCTCATAATCATCTAAGCTCAGTTATAAATTACTTTTGATAGATTTTCATGATTGAAATGGAAAATTTTAAACTAAGAAAATGTTGGTTTGAACTCTATATGAGCCTTACGAAAGTCTTATTAAACATTCAGGTACACCATAGTGAGAAGTGCTGCTGAAATGTTTGTGAATCTGCAATGGATGGTCCCTGGGAACTGCTCCAGTTTCCTGACCAAGAGGAATAAGCAGACACTCGTCACCAAGCCCAATAATCTGAAGCCCACAGCTCCTTCCACTACTATTGGCTGATTCACCCCCAGGACTGTAGGAGTGGAGTCCAAGGCCAATGGCAAAGGGGTCGTGGTGGTCATGAAACACAGATCCTGCTGGGTGGTGGTGGCGCATGCCTTTAATCCCAGCACTGGAATCTGGAGGCAGAGGCAGGTGGATCTCTGTGAGTTAAGGCCTGCCTGGTCTACAGGGCGAGAGTAGGACAGCAAAATCTACACACAAAAAAAAACCCTGTCTTGAAAAACAAACAAACAAACAAACAAACAAAAAGGAAGACGAGAAAAACAAAGAAAAGAAAAATAAAAAGGAAAAGAAATGCAGATCTGGTCAGTGAAAACCAGCTCTACCCAGGGCCAGAGATTGAGAGAGGTCTGGGTGGGTGGGTTGGTGGCTATTCACAAACTAACATACTTACATATTTGGATCTCAGGGTCTCTGTAGGAGTTGTCGATGCCTGGCATGTTGTGGGATTTAAGTCTCTCCAGCACATGGGTTCCTTGAGTTTTCAGCTTTATCTATGGGAGCTGTAGTAACTGTGGGATGTCAGAGTTTCCTGTTTAATGTTGACTCTGGCTGTTAATTCTGCAAGTCTTAGTGGGAGGTCCCTGGAGGGAAGCTGTAGTACATGTTCTCTGTCAACATTTGCACCTTGGCAAAAAGCTTGCCTTTTCCCATGAGTCTGCGGCACTAGGGTTCTTGCCAATTCATTTAGGACTTTACCTGCTCCCCATAAGCATCAGTGCTCTTAGCCTTTAAACCAGTGGTTCTCAACTTTCCTAATGCTGTGATCCTTTAATACCTTTCCTCATGTTGTTGTGGTGACCCCTAACCAAAGTTATTTTCTTACCCTACATTGTCGTCAGTTCCTTTGTCCATTTCCTTGCATCTCCATGCCCATCAACCATTTTCCTTTTGCTTATCTTCATGACACTGTGTTTTGAATGTTGGATATTAGATATTATTTAAATTGCTCTTTTTAGGGGATACAGCTATGGTTGTGATTAGCGTTTATACTTTTTATTTTATTTTATTTTGGTACATAATTTGTTTTGTGAATGAGACCAAAAGAAATTGGAATTAGGATTTTTTTTGCCTTGTGTTTTTTAGCCTAGTAGGCTTGTATTCCAAGCTAACAAGTTAGGCTGTCTATCTTTTATATGAAGGGTTCAGAATTCACTATAGGGCTCAGATATTGGGGTGCAGCATCCTACTAGACCCAGTTCTGGTCTAGGCTGGCAGCAAGAATTCTGGGAGGCTTGCAAAGCAGAGCCGAGGCAGCCTGACAGTTGGAGCTGTGAAGGAGAGATAAGCCTGTTTTTTATGATCCCAAGTGTGGGATCGGCACGGTCTTGTGAGGAACAGGTGAGGTTAATCCACTAGAAGACCAAGCACCTTGTACTGGAGCTTGATTGGTGCCCGCTGAAAAGAACCCGCGAACAGACTCAGGGAAGAGATATATAAATGAGCCCAGAACTGGAGGCGGGGCCTTGTGAGAATTGGGATAGTTTTGGCTGTTCAATGCTCCACTCCGAGATGCTCCTAGAGAGAACCACTCGAGGGAAGGCTTCTGGGCTCTGACTCCTGCTGAGGTTCCAGGTTCTGGTTACTCCAGGTTCCAGCAGAAGAAATCCTGCTGATTATGCCAGGAGAATCATTCCTTGGAACTGATATCCTTATGGTATTATTATTGTGTTCTTTAATCCTCTTTCCTATTGTTTTGATTAGTCGAGGTATAAGTGATGTAGGTTTGGTTAATAAGTTGTAATAAAATATATTGGTTAAGAGAACTGAGCCTACAGAGCTGTGTGGCCTGCAACTTAAGAAAGAGTGGGAAGGACCATTCTCTGCAGGACAGGGACACTAAAAACCAGGAGAGTGACAAGGAAGAGAAAAAATCTGGGTAGCCCTGAAAAGGTTTAGGGGAACCATGTGACTGGAACTGAAGGATAGTGGGTGGGCCTTTACGAGCATGCACCATTTCCTTCTGTGGATGGGCAGCATGTGGGGGCAGGTTGTTTACAGAAACCTAACAACTCTCCTCAGACACAGTTTCCTGGCTGCCGGCCTGGGACAGTCACCAGTCAGCCAGGTGGCCCTGGATCCTCTCAGGTCAAGGGGCTGCAGGATGGGAACCAGAGGGAGAGGAGCAGCGTGATTTCCTCAGCTGCCTTTTTTTTTTTTGGTTTTTCGAGACAGGATTTCTCTGTGTATCCTTGGCAGTCCTAGTCTTGCTTTGTAGACCAGGCTGGCCTGATCTGCCTGCCTCTGCCTCCTGCTCTTAAGGACGCCACTATCACAATTCTGTTGAGGATATCTTACTATTGTCCGGTAGGGGGTTTACTGTGATTTTTTAAAATTTCTTTTACGGTTGCCAGAATAATTTTCAGAAAATCATCTCATGGAGCATTTGCAGATGTATATTTGGACACTAGATTCACTGCTATAGCAGTTACAAACCTCCTCGAATTCAAATTCACCCATGCTTTCTTAACTCCCCTGTTCCTCTATTTGCCTATTCAAGAGTGTGTCCTTTGTCCCGGGGAATAGGCATCCACAGAAAGCTTTGTACATGTTGGTCATATGTGGAACTAGTGCAGATTTGATTGAATCAGAAAATATACTATATAAAGCACCATAGTTACAATTGGAAACGTTAACATCTTGGATGTGAGCACAGCATTCAGAATGTGTCTTCAATGCTTAGTTATTAATGTTATACCTTGGGTCTGATGAAAACTGAAGATCTGACTGCTCCAGGGTATGGTTGAGGTTTATTCTATGCTGTGTTCATCCTGAGATTCCTGGGAGAAAAACCAATTTCACCACTTGAGCAGGTACTATTATAAATAGTGAAAGACCCTCCTCGCGGAGTGCCCTTCGTCCGGGAGACCCTTCCCAAGAACCAGCGAGACCAAAGTCCGGTTGCAAACGCAAGAGGCTTTATTGGTTACACACGGGTACCCGGGCGACACAGTCT
>OU015743.1:56802686-56818498 GCA_907169655.1 Acomys percivali | reverse complement strand
GGTTACAGAGGCGAGAGGCATGGTTACAGGGTAGGGCTTTGGAATCAGGAAATGGTTACAGAGGCGAGAGGCATGGTTACAGGGTAGGGCTTTTTAGGTGACCTCCCTAAATCATTGTACAAGCCTTGCAAAATAGCACCACACAGGCCTTAAACTATTTGACTAAGCAACATTTAGAAATGGGGTCTTTCAATAGTAAATATTTGACCAAGAAATGGACTTTGGTCAAGAGCTACAGGGGCTTATGAATACAAACCTATATGCTACCATACTTTCCCATGTGGCTTTGTTATTTTTGAAGAACTACAACTCCCAGCATTCCAGGTAGCTAATCTGGTTCTTGGGCGGGTGGTATTTGCAGGTCAGTTCTGAGCTTTACAGTATGAGGGAGAAAACAGCCAGATGTATCTAGAAGAGTCCTGACTAAGCCATCTCTTGAGAGGACCGAGAGGGGAGGAGATGGCGGACAGAAAGAGAAGGGAGGAGAGACTAGGGTTTAGAGTGCAACCAGGCAGCAAGAAATCACCTCTCCAAAAATGTCTCCTTTAATATGTTAATCTCAGGTAGCCCTTTGTCCTGAGTCTTTTTGAGAGCCCAGGCCACTATGCATTCTGTGAGAGCATAACATCAGGCCTGTTATTATAGATAGAAAACTCACTATAGATTACAACAAAATTAAAATACACATTTTGAGTGATTATGATTGCTGACTTAAATCAGAAAAATGTCTCCTTGGTTCAAGGAAATCACTGTGCCTGTGCACATGTGGCCAAACTCTTGTTTTAAAAATCATGGCTTGTTAACACTGAGGTTTTTTCACTGTAGACATCTTGCAGGAGTGGAAATGCCTGGACCCTTGCCTCAGGGCTTTTTTTGTTGGTTTTGGTTTTTGGTTTTTTGAAACAGGTTTTCTCTGTGTTATCTTGGCTGTCCTGAACTCATTTTGTAGACCAGGATAGCCTCGAACTCACAGAAATCTGCCTGCCTCTGCCTCCCAAGTGCTGGGATTAAAGGCGTGTGCCACCATACCCAGCTTCCTCAGGGATTTTTTCCCCCAGAGATCTCCTGTTGTAGCAGCAGGGCAGTCTGGATTCTGTGGGTCAGAATCCAGTTTTCTTGCAGTCTTTCTTCCTCCGGGTACCTGAGAAAATGGCTCTGCATGTGTGTAAACTGTGTGTGATTGAGTGTCACATCTCATAGACTAAGTGAAATCCTCAGTGAAGAAGAGACATTTTATGATAGTTTCTCTTTCCTTCATGGTTATCCTTTTGGCAAGTGTTAGTATCTTTCATCTTTTTTCCAATAAAATGCTTTGCACCTCTTTCCCATGGGTGGGTCTCCTACTGCTCAGGCAGATCTGCTCACCTGTGAATGACAACTAAGAGCCCTAGATTGTGAAGTAACACTGAAGTGACAATAGAAACAGGATATAAAATTGATTTTGCAAGATTCTATTTCATTAATGATTCTGGAAAGTTTCACTGAGAATAATGTTAGATGTGGTAAAATGGATTTCCCATTATAGGCGGTACAGTAAGCATTGAGTAGTTCCCTGTATTTAATTAGTTTTGAGTCTCTGGAATAACTGTTGCCCATTGAAACCAAAGTCTCTGACCTAGACTGAACGCAGCCCTGGCCTTGGGTATGAACTGAGCCATTTGTGTGTGTAGCAAATGTCACAGTGAATTCCTTTTTAGGGTCTATGACCTTCCTTATCATTTGCTTTGGTCACATTCCAAGCGTAATCTTTGTATTTCCCCCTCTGTGAAATTACCCTCATATTGAACCAGAAAATCTTCTGTTACTAAAAATAGTCTTGCCTGTATGGCTCCAGTGGGCATGTCTGACAGATTGGATTATAGCACACAGGATCCAAATTGGGATATGACCACTGATGACTCTGCCCTCCTCCTCAGTCTACATAGCTATATCTGACATTGTTAATGGTATTACTATGTAGTCCAAGATATCTGAAGACAGCGTGAGTGGTTTGATTAAGGTTCTTCTTCTTCTTCTTCTTCTTCTTCTTCTTTTCCTTTTTCTCCTTCTCCTCCTCCTCCTTCTCATTCTTGATTTTCAAGACAAGGTCTCTCTGTGTAGCCTTGGCTGTCCTGGATTCGCTTAGTGGACCAGGCTGGCCTCGAACTCACAGCGATCTGCCTGCCTCTGCCTCCAGAGTGCTGGGATTAAAGGCATGTGCCACCACTGGTGGGCTGAGATTTTTTTCCTTTAAGGAGATCCATTTGCTTTCTGACTCTATTGTTCCCTTAAATTTTTCTCTGTCAGAGAACCGTGTACTCACTGATGCACTGTGTTGAGTTAGTCCTGATTAGAGAGGAATTATTCCAGTTGTCCTTTTTTACACTGTTTGCTTTAGCTTTGTGTCTGTATTATTCTGATATATGTTCCTTTTGTTTTCATATCTTGAGAGGTTTTATACTGAGCAAATGTCATATTTTACCGTGGGGCTTTAATGTATCTATTGACATAGCTGTTTTCATTCTCTCACTGAGTCTACATATTTGGTGTCTTGCATAGATTCATTTGGAGGTGTTGTAACAGCCTTGTATTCTTGGTGTGAACTCAATTTTTCCATTTATGTGTTATTTAGAGATGATCTCTGTGTCTGTATAGATCCTGGCAATTGCTCTATGATTTTTTTTATTTTTTGCATATATTTGTTTGGGCTTACCTGCTTTGTGCTTTGAGGTAAAGCCAGCTTTACATGAGCACTTGCTATTGTTCCTCTTTTTTTTTTTTAATATATTTTATGCAGTGTTCTCCTTTTGGCATTAGTATAAGGTTTGTCAGTGGAAAGGAAAATTCCATGTTAATCTGTCTAGTCCTCAGACACTGTTGGCGGAAACTCTTACTGCTTCAGTCTCAGCAGTTCCTTGCTGTGTGTTGTAGCTGTATCATGTAGGTAGCTGATTTAGTCACTTGTTTCTAGGAACTCATGTCTTCTTCAGTTGTGGTTTATGTGTGTATGAGTTTCCATAGCACTGTACAAGGTAACACTGAAGTTCTTGTCAAATCTTGCAGTATGCCCATGTTAGCTCTACTTCTAATACATATAAATTCACTTTTCCAGTTTGAATTAGGTGAACGATGCTTTGTTAGTACTTTAGTCGCTGCACCGAAACAGTCCTGTTATGTTGAATCATTGTACTACCTTTGAGTCTCTATCTAGTTCATTAATTTCTGCATAGCCTTACTGTTTTCTTTCTTTCTTTCTTTCAGGTTGTTTTCATGCTTGTAAAGCCCCAGGCACATAACTCTGGGCAAATACCTTTCATAGCCTGAGCCTCTGGCTGCCAAACTTCTCGACTTCTGTTTGTCACCCCACTTCTGTGTGATTGTCTCTCCGGAGCTGTCACTCCTCTTATGTCCTCGGTGCCTCATCATTTCTGACTCACTGTTCATTGATTTAAGAGTCCACAGTAGCTACTTAAGGAACCATTAAAGGGCAGGAGATGTGACTCAGCAGTTAAGGGCACTGGTTGTTCTTGCAGTTTCTAGGTTCAGTTTCTTGTGTCTGCCTGGGGACTTGACATCTTTCCAGAACTCAAGTTTCATAGGGCCTGTTATTCTCTTGATCTCTTTCAGTTGTCTTATTGCTCCATCTAGAACTTAAATAAAATATTGAATAGATGTGGGGAGAATGGACTGCCTTGTCTTGTTCCTGATTTTAGTGGAATTGTTTTGAGTTTCTCCCCGTTTAATTTGATCTTGGCTATAGGCTTGCTGCAGATTCCCTTTATTATGTTTAGGTATGTGTTGGAGGTGGGTCTGATGTATTTTGATGCTAATTACTGCTTGCCAGCTTGTATCTTGCCCAAGAGCCTAACCTGTTTGACCAATAAAAGGCCATCACTCCTGGGCAGGGCAAATGGGATGGGCGTGGCTAAGGTTCCCTGGCTTTGGGAGACAGAGATAATCTTGTGAGAAGAGACAGGGAGAGGAGAGGAGGAAGAAGAAGGCCGTACCATGGGTTGGGTGAAGGAGAGGCATATGGCCAGTGTGGATGGAGATTTGGTACAGATGCTGAAAATTAGCAAGTATTTGGGATTATGGGCAGGAGGTAGCTTGATAGACATTATTAGAAGCAGATGGCATAAGAAGTAGTTTAGGGATTTAATATCTGCCCTGCCCAAGATTAACTAAGGCTATTTTAAAATATAACAGGTGTCTGTGTCTTGACTGATTGCTAGTGGGTTAGAAATTAACACTGTAATGATAATTATAGGCCTAATACTGATAAATAAACCACAACAGGTATGTCCCTGGTATCCCTAATCTCTCTAAGACTTTTATCATGAATTGGTGTTGGAATTTGTCAAAGGCTTGGTAGATGGCAAATGAGATGATCTTGTGTGTTTTTCTTTTTTTCTGTCAGTTTGTTTAAATAGTGGGTTACATTTACTGATTTTTATATGTTGAACCATTCCTGCATCTCTGGGATGAAGCCTACTTGAACATTGTGTGTGATCTTTTTGATCTGTTCTTTGATAGAGTTTGCAAATATTTTATTGAGTATTTTTGGATCCATGCCCATGATGGAAATTGGCCAGCAGTGTTCTTTCTTTGTTGAGTAATTATGTGCTTTGGGTATCAAGGTAACTGTGGCTTCATAAAATGAATTGGGTAATAATCCTTCTGTTTCTATTTTGTAGAATAGGTTGAACAGTGTTGGTGTTAATTTTTCTTTGAAAATCTGGTAGATTTCTGCATTAAAACCATCCAGCCCTGGTGTGTGTGTGTGTGTGTGTGTGTGTGTGTGTGTGTGTCTGTGTGTGTTGTGTGTGTGTTTTGTGAGTCCTGTAATGAATTTTTGTTTCACTGGGTGTTGTAAGTCTACTTAAGTTGTTTACCTGATCTTGATTTAACTTTGGTAAGAATTGCCTATCAATGAAATTATCCATTTCTTTTGGATTTTCCAATTTTTTGGAGTACAGGTTTTTAAAGTGTATCCTTAACTAGTCTCAGGATTTCCTCATTGTCTGCTTGTATGTCCTTTTTGTTTACTCTTTTTAAAATTTGCATATTCTTCTGTGTTTTAGTTAGTTTGGATAAGGGTTAGTTTATTTTGTTTTTTTGTTTTTTTGTTTTGTTTTTGCAATGAATCAACTCTGTTTCATTGATTCTTTGTTGTTGGTTTTTTGTTTTGTTTTGTTTTGTTTGTATTTTTTCTGGTTCAACAGAGTTTAGTTTATTTAGGGTTGTGGCATCAGCCTGGACTCCTGAACAGAAGCTACACCTTGATCCTGGGAGTTTCTTGCTGGGGCAGTGGGTGCTTGTGTCTGCCATGCCACAGGCTCACACTTCATAGAGCAACACGGGGGAAATCCACCTGGATTTGGGCTGGGGGAATCCAGTCTCACGATGCCCTGAGGAATCATATTCTTATATATCTGCCTCAGCTTGGTTCACTTATGTCCGTTCTTGGTGACAATTGCCTCCTCATAGAACTCGTGAGCCAGATCCCCATCTTTATCATAGAACACGGAGCTGCGGCGCCTGAATACAAAAGGAGGCACCGCTCTATGCATCGCACCAAAGATTGCTCAACCCCACGCCCCGCCCCCTCCCTGCCTTAGGGCTGCCTGACAGAAGCAAAGATCCAGAGGCCAGGCCCTTTGGAGCTGCTGCCGCCCATGTCAGCCCCTCCAGCACTTGACTAGGCTCTCACAGTGCAGCGGACACGACTATGCCCTGCCCTAGCCTTGACTCGCAGGTGCTGCAACTGCTGCCCGATTCTTTGTTTTCTTCTCTTTGTTACCTATTTACTTGATTTTGAGTGTTATGAGTCCCTTTAGCTTTTGTTAGTTTGGGAACTCTCTGTGGAGGAACATTTTTTTTTTCTTTTTTTCCCCCGAGACAGGGTTTCTTTGTGTATTCTTAGCTGTCCTGGACTCGCTTTGTAGACCAGGCTGGCCTGGAACTCACAGTGATCTACCTGCCTCTGCCTCCCGAGTGCTGGGATTAAAGGCGTGCGCCACCACGCCCGGCTCGAACATTTTTAATTGTCTCTTGATCCTAAAGGTTTGCCTCCCATTTCTTGGCAAGTCTGTGTTTTCCAGTTGTAATCATCAATGTTTGGTTTTTTGTTACTTAAGTGATTGATATGGTTAACACATTGATTTGGGGGTTTTCAAACTTTCTCATATATTGTCTCTGTGTCCTAATTAGCTTCAGCTCTCAACATTTCATGTGAGGGAGCCTCATTTGAGGGCATGCTCTCATCAGAATGTCTGGTTACTATATCTGTGAGAGATTGTGTGACTGACAATTGATTTGAAAAGGCTCTTCCACTGAGGCAATATCCCTAAGCAAATGGGCCTGGGCCAGCCAAACTTGACATAGTGACCCTGCAAGAGAGGAAGCCAGGAAACAGTGTTCGTCTATGTTGTTCGCCTTGACTTTCTAGCTTGAGTTTCTGTCCTCGACTCCCAAAATGATGGACTGTGATCTGACAGACCCATCCGAAACTCCCACTTACTACCCAAGATGCTTTTAATTAGAGGACAGCAAGTTAAAACAAAAAGTAGTACACAAAAAGTGATTTTGCTGTTGGACAGATCCTAGGAAGTTCTCTTTAGGAGGAATGTGGAAAATACGAGAAATCGAGCTTAATCGGCTGTTTTTGTAGGACCTGGAAGGTCAGAGTGTTTTGAGTAGTGCAGACAGAGGAAGTTAAGGTCATAGGGATTCAGCAGAAAATAGACCCTGGGAAAAATTTAGCTAGAGGACATTTGTGTGATATTTCCCAAAATGTTTCTTACTCTGCTCATGCCCTGAGACAGAATTAAAAAACAGTGGGCTGATTTTTAGATGGAATATTGAATCTTTTGAATGGTTAATATCTGTGACTCACTCAGGACTACATTTTAAAAAAGCAAAACGTGGGCCAGAAGTAAATACAAAGTCTGCCATTTGTAGAAAAAAAATAGCACTAGGCAGTTTCAGGTGGCAGTCACATGCTGACACAGAGGCAGGACTTTTCAAGGAGAAAAGAAAGAGGGCCCTTGATCTGGACTAGAAGCCTAACAAGGTGCCTTAAGGGCAATACTTCCTCCTGCTAAGGCATAAATTAATGGAAAGAGTATGCAAAGTGATTCTTACTCCCAGGAGAAACTTCACATAAAACCTGCTGCTACTGTGGTCCAAGTGTGGCAAGGTCCATCCCAAACTTTGAAGCCAATCTTGACAGGATCGCCTTATTGTGCTGGTTCTAGAAACAAGAAAGATGCAAAATTCAGATTCTTCCTCTGTGGTTTCAGTTTAGCAATGTCTCAGCTATTTATGTTTGGCAGCCTCATAGTCCCAGTGAGGAGACTGTGAGAGTTCATTGCATTGAAGCTGTGAGGATGAAGCCTGAGTTGCATTTTGAGACCACAAACAAGATATTCAGAACTGGGAGAAGCCTCTGGGTAGGCAGGGCAAACGAGCATCTTACATTTTATAATTTTGAAGTTTCTCAGAAGTAGCCAATCTGAGGGATACATGAAAAGTTACAGTAATAGGGCTGTCTAAGCCTTTTGCTGTGAAGATCCATGTGTGTGAGACAGAGCTGTGGGATTTGGTGTTTGCCCTGCTGAGTTTCTTGCCTTGGTCTAATCTCCCCTCACTGTGTACACATTCCTATTTACTGGAATGAGGAGGACTATTCTGTGCCATTGTATGTTGGAAAGATAGAACTTGTTTCATGATTTTATAAGATGTGTCAATCAAGAGATTTTTGTAATCGTCAAAAGTGACTTTGGGCATTGAACAGTGTAGAGGCTGTTGCTTTGGGCATTTGAACAGTGAACGTGCTGTTGCAGATTATTAGGATCATTACAATTGGACTAGATGCATTTGCATCACAAGATGACCATAAGCCTATAGTGACCAGGGTGAGAATATAGTTGTTTGAGTCAAAAAGCTCCTAGATTAGAGGTTGTCTTTGAAAACTTGTCTGACCTTTGTGGCTTTCTTTGGGGAGCTTATGGATGCTTTTGTAGGAGGAGACTTTGTAGATTCTGTTGGTGTATTGTGTACAGTTTACTCTTGTTCATTCAAAAGCTGATTTCTCTACCCCACTATCTAGTTTGCATTGTGGTGTTTATTTCAAGTATCTCTGGTGTCAAGTTTGTGTCCACATGTCACCATTTGTTCTCTTTATTGCTAATAAAAGTCAACTAGCCAGTGCTGAGCAATAACAGAGACTAGGGTGGGACATCCTTGTGGGAAAGATTAAGCTTTGTCACAGGTGGAAGCAGTCTTGGCAGGCTTTACCCTTAGGCACCCCATGAATACCTTGTGACAGACTGAGTGGAGCCATCTGGGCCTGGAATTCAGGGAGCAGACCTGGGGGCTCCACCTGGGAGCCTGTTTTTCTAATTGACCCTCAATGGGAGAAGGAGACCATCCTTTGCAAGTGACTATGACCCGAGAGAGGTGGAGAAGGGAAAAGCAGCAGCAGTGTCAGACTGGGCTTGCGTGCATGTGGATCAGCGAACAGGCTGGACCAGCACGCAGGCCAGAGACACCTGAGGACCCGTCCCATGGAACGGATACTAGAAGATTCACTCTTTTTTCCCTTTAACCTTTTTTCCTTCTTGTGTAAGCTAGTTGGGTTGTATAATAAAGTTTAATTGTTAAGAAACAGAGCCTACACATCCTGCTCCAGTGAGGGGAGGAGATAAATCGGGAAGGAAAGGAAGGATGCCTGTGGAGAGGACCAGGAAATACAAGGAGAAATGAACTGGACCTAAGAGATGAGTAAAAGGCAAGTATAATGTGGGAAATCTGAATGGGAGGAAGGTATACTAGCTTGGAGATTTAGAATAGGGTAATTATGGCTTAATATTATGCTTTCTGCTAATTAAACAGATCCTAGTCTCTCTGTGTGGTGTTTGGTTAAGGAATAAGCACTGATTATATTAAAATCATTAATAACCATTCACCCAGATTCCTTATTGGAGATGAAATTTGGCTGTCTATAGACTCAATCCATTTCCTGTTCTTTGTCTCTACTGTGTTGTGGTTACTCATGCTGTCATGCCTGCATCAGTATAGACTTGATTGCTACATCACATAAGATACAGTAGAAGCAATTGCTACCCAATGCTAAGCTAATTTGCTAGTCTGGTGTTTTTATATTTTTTAATTTGTTGTTTTTGTTTCTGTTTTTGAAAACAAAGTTTCTCTGTATAGTCCTAGCTGTCCTCAAAGTAAGTATGTAGACCAGACAGGCATCAAACTTAGAGATCTACCTGATTCTGGCTCCAGAGTGCTGGGATTAGATGTGGGCCAACATGTCTGGCTGTTTTTTACTTTTTAAAAAAGATTTATTATTTATTATTATGTATACAGTGCTCTTCCTTCATGTACATCTGCAGGCCAGAAGAGGGCATCAGATCACATTATAGATGGTTGTGAGTCACCATGTAGTTGCTGGGAATTTATTAAGCTGATGTGTCAGGGTCCACCATACTCTGGGGAGATGGAAAGACCCTGTTCTGTAATGGTGGAGGGTTTAAATACCCTTACAGATACAGAACTTAGTACAAACATGATTGGTTAGTTGACCTTTAATATGATTGGTTACTAGTTATTTTATCCATGAGAGAGCAAGAGCTCAGCTTGGGACATCACATGTTGGAGGATGTGGCTTTTTTCAGGTAGACTACAACAGCCTTGAGGCCATCTTGGAAAGTACCGAGTGGCCAGGATGGAAAAACAACTTTTCTATCTTTTCACAGTGACCTATGATGATGTGCATGTGAACTTCACTCAGGAAGAGTGGGCTTTGCTGGATCCTTCCCAGAATAGTCTTTACAAGGATGTGATACTGGAGACCTACATGAACCAAGCTGATGTAGGTAGGACTGAATTATCTTTGCTTTTTATAGTCAGGGGACAAATGTTTCTCTGTTACTGATGTTATTCTGTAATTTCAATTGAGAATGAGGAAGAATGAGGTCAATAAATCAGGCATGGTTCTAAGAGACTCTGAATATAATAACTTCATTTCTTCATAATTTTCAATAATATGTAATATATTTTCTGGTACTATATTTTAGGCTACAATTTGGACAACCATAATATTGAAGAACATTGTCAAGGTCTAGAAGACATGGAAGGTGAGAAACTGTAAAATTGTAAAATACAAGATGCTTGTTCGTTTGTCCAGCCTTGCTCGCCTCTCCCAGTTCTTGTTAATGCTAACTTCAAAAGTTCCACCCTAGTTCCCAGAATAGTTACATGTAAGTTTCCATATATCAGATGTCCCCATACGGCTTTCAGTAACCGCTCTAGAGACCCACACCCAAGCCCCCACAAAGAGCTTCCCAACGCCAGATGTCCTAATGTCCATATGGTCTAACTTGATAAGCAACCCCACCTGCTTTGCGGTTTTAGCCTTTATTTTGTTTTATTTTATTTTATTTTTATTAATTTATTCTTGTTACATCTCTATGGTTATCCCATCCCTTGTATCCTCCCATTCTCCCCTCCCTCCCATTTTCCCATTATTCCCCTCCCCTATGACTGTTCCTCAAAGGGATTACCTCCCTCTGTATATGCTCATAGGGTATCAAGTCTCTTCTCGGTGACCTGCTGTTCTTCCTCTGAGTGCCACTAGGTTTTAGCCTTTAAAGCTAGCCTGTAACAGCTACTCAGGGTCCTTTATCTCCCGAGGGCTGAGGGACCCTGACACATCGACAATTGGGACTTCTGATGTGTCAGTAATAAAATTTACATATACCTCCAGCCTTTGTGACTTGAGTGGTCTCTCGTGGCGACCCCCTTCCTGAATTGGACTCCAGGGTCCAACAAGATAATTTTCATGTGCAAGCTGATAAATGTCCTGCTGAAGAAATTTTAATGTGCCCTGCAAGTTTTAAAGAAAAGCAACAGTTAAAAAACAAAAAAACCTGCCCCTGCCCCCATGCACACCCTGTCTCTGTGGGTCAAGGAGCTGCAGTACAGGGGCAGATCCAGGGGAAGGTGGCAGGTTTCAGCGACCTCCCCCTCCCCGGTAACTGGCAGTGGGAGGGGTTTGAATGCTAGAAATGATGGGGGAACCTGGGTCTTTCCCTGGATCCCTAGGCAGTTGGAACTGGGAAAGGGCCAGTTAAGGGTTGGGGGCTTTGGGGAGTGATGGGGGTGGGGTGCTGAGACTTGTACCTGGAACTGAGTGGGGCCCTGGCAGAAGCTGAGCAAGCACCCTGTGCCCAAGGAGCCCCCATTGGCCCTCAGGGCAGCTGGTGGGAGGGCCTTGCCCGGGCCCTTCCCACCTCCACTCACTGTTGTCCTGGCCTCTGCTGAAGGGAGGGGCTGAGTGCCCTGGGGTGAGGGGGCTGTGGACCCCTGGCATTCTGAGCACCCCATGCCCCACCTGTCGGGAGCTATCGAGAAGGGAGAGATGGCTCCTGGGACATGTGCGCCCTTGGTGTGGCTGTCGTCACCAATGTCATCGAGCATCCTGGAGCTGAGATTGGAGCGCGCTGATGCAGAACCCACTCCCAGGCCTGTGTGCAAACTGAGTGTGGGGACTGCCACTTCTGTGGAGCCATGAAGAAGCTGGGGAGGGGGGGCAGATGGCGGGCACATGAAGCAGTCGTTCCTGCTTTGGCAGTGCACTACGCGGTGGGCTATACGTACTGGCAGTGGCGGACCACTGCTCAATTTTCCCCTGGGCCCTGCCCCACCATCATGGCCTTCATAGTTAGAGTGGCACATGGTACGCCTCCCTCTCCTTGAAGCCCCAAGCCTGACACTCTGCCTTTGCTGCTGCCTCAGGCTGCTTGTTTCCATGTCTTCCAGCACCTTGGACCCCAAGAGCGATGTGTCTGCATGCGAGTCTGCCGGACTTGGAGCTGCTGGTCCTACGACAAGCATCTGTGGCCTTGGATGGACCTAAGCCAGAGGACGTTGCTGACCCCTCATTCTTAATGGGGTGGTTCACTGTCTGCCATGTGCTCTGGACCTCAGCTGGACGGGTGTCTTCAAAAAAAAAAAAAAAAAAAAAAAAAAAAAAGCAGCTCATGTGGCTTCTGAACCAACTGCAAGGCTTACAGGAATTAGTGCTTTCTGGGTGCTTCTGGCTCTCCATTTCTGCCCTGGGCTCCGCCTCATTGCCCGCACTGTGACTCTTGGACCTCCACTGGATTGAGGATGTTAATGACTCCCAGCCTTGTGAGCTGCTGCTGCCTCTACCAGACACCAAACTGGGAAATCTGGGGAGAGCTGAGGCTGACTGTAGTGGGTGGCATAACTTCTCCCCGCAGGCCTGGAGCTCACTGATGGCCTCCCTGAGTCTCCTATTGTGCCATGCTCCCCAGCTCAGTGCCATCAACTTGAGTAACTGCGCCCATGATGGAGATACCAGTGTCCACCTTATTACAGCGCCCATGTCCCCTCCTCAGGAGACACTGATGCACCTTGATCTCTCTGGATTCCACCGCCTCATGGACCACTGCCTTCCACTGTTTTGTCGCTGCCTAGGTCTTTGCCACCTGATCTACGCTCCTGCTGCCAGCTCTCACCCGAAGCTTATTTCATTTGGCAGCTCTGGGCCCCCTGGCCCCTTCCGTTGCCCAGAGTAGAAACTACTTCTCAAGAACAGCTCCTGGACTTCTTGCCTTCTTTTCACCCCCTGATGGAAGGCCAGGTTATTTTCTTCATGACTTGACAATTCTCAGTTTAATATTTTGGGGTTTCCACCCAGGGACATGAGCCAGCCTTCCCCTTTCCCACCTACACTGATGTCTTTGGGGAGCTTTGCTTCCCATCTCTGCCTTCCACCTTATTCACTGTCCATCCCCTTGGAGGCACGGGCTAAGAGGTATGGGGGAAGTGCTGAACCAAGGGGATGGTGGGAAGGGTGGTGAAGGTGCAAGTCTTGAGCAGGGAAGGGCGAGAGGGTAGCATACTGGGAGCCACAGTGCTGTGGGAGGTGATGGATGGGTGTGGGGAGGGCAGAGAGCAGACCAACAAGGGTTCAGGGAACAAAGACCTGTTTGGTGGAATGGGGGTCCAAAAAGGGGAAACCAGAGGAGCAGTTGGGGTCCAGGTGTCAGAGAGGGGACTCTACAAGGCAGGAAATGCCAGGACTGGGGGCTGGGAGAGGAGAAGATGGGGGGCTCATTCCCTCTCTGGGGTTACCCTTCTTCCTTCCCTCTGCCCAGGTGTCAGTTCTTTCCCTGACCCTGACACCTTGAACGTCATTGAAAATGGCAGCTATTGCAAGGAGTGGGAGCTGTGAGTCAACCTTCTGTTTAGCTCATGGCCCAGGGGAGTGGTGAGGGGTAGCCCAGACCCCTGCCTGGCTCTCAACACTATACTTGAACATTCATCTGTACTGAAGTGTTACTTGAACCCAGAGAATCTCATACCTAGTGGACTGTGATGTGAGAGGGCCAGCTTGACCTAGATTGGGCTAGTGGGTACTCAGTTTGGATTGTCCCATCCCCCAGCTCTCGTACATTACTGTCTCTAACAGCTCCACCACTCTGACCTGATGGGGGATGTCAGCTTAAAGATGGGCAAGAAGGGACTCCTCCAGCTTGGCTCATCCCAATCTTTCATCATCATGGAAGCTTGTGTATCATTTGCCCAGGGAACTGCCACTCTTGGTTTCCAAGGAAATAGCAGCCAATGGATGCCTCTGGGAACTTAGCTAAAATACTCTTGGCACCTCTCCTCTCCCAACTCCTTTCCTTCTTCCAGTGTACAGATGGAGTCTCAAGAGCCTGAGGGAGGAGTCCAGGTCACACTCAATTTAGGCCAAGGGGAACTGGATTGTATCACATGGTGGTGGGGGGAGGGGAATCTATCCACATACCTCAGGTAACAGGAAGGTGCTCTGGTTGGGGGTGGGGGCTAGGCAGATCAAAGGCAGGAGGGAAGGGGGCTAGGATTGAAGAAAGGCTTGACCTTGAGGCTGTATGAGGGAGGGAAGAAAGCACCCCAGCAAGGGGCAAGTGGGGGACCCAGCTGGGTTGGACCCCTAAACCCTCAAGTCTGTAAAATACGGTTTGCTATAAAACTCAGGATCTTCTAAAAAAAAAAAAAGCAAAAATAACCAAACCAAACCAAAAAACCCAACAAACAAACAAACAAACAGACAAATCCAAAAAATAAAACCCCATTGCTTTAAATTCAGTGATGATTATTACATTCTCACAAAACCATGCACCTCAATGTCAGGAATCTGATTTGTGTTCTTAAGGTGTTCATCTAAGAAGAGAAACAAGGAAACAATGACTTAACAGATGTCACCATTTGAATCATAGCCCCATTAGAGCTGTGCTGTAGAACTGCCAGTCAGTTTAGTTTCATACCACTTAGATATTGCAAAAGGACCACACATTGAATATGTGATAGGTATATGTCTGAAACCTATAAGCAAAAAGTCCACAGCATTGCTAGTGTTAGTCATAGACTTGTAGTAATGTTGCTAAGATCAGTGAGAGGGCAGTTTATGATAAACATCAATGTTGTTGTGGAGAATTTTAATCTCATATCATGTCTGTGAGGAACAAGAATCAAACTGAATACAATGTGGAAACCTTTCATATTTCATTCTTAATGGGTGTATCCTATGTCACAATGGATACAAGCCATGTGAGCATAGGGATATTGAAAAAAGCAACATACCTCTCTCCAGAACAATGAGAAGATAAATAGAAGTTCCCACTTTGATTAGACTTTATGAATGTGATACAAGTTTATAATTAATTGGCTTTCCAATGTTGTTGTGAACATCCACAAACTCACACTGCAGAAAATCTCTGAGTACTAAGAATGTGAAAATTCTTCTGTTTGTCCTGGTTCACTTTTCAACTGTGGCATGACTCACACTATAGAAAAATTTGTGAATGTAGTCAGTGTGGTAAAGCTCTGAGTTCTTCCAGTTCTCTTCAAATATATGAAAAACATCATACAGAAAAACGATGCTATAAATGTGAGCCATGTAATAAGTGCTCTCACTACCATAGTTATCTTCAGAGACTCAACACATAAAGAAGGAGAACACCATGAATGTAAACAAAGTGATAAAACCTTAAGATCTGGTTCCTCTTTACCATTAGACCCAATTGTAAAATTAATTCACAGAGAAAAATTAATTCAGTGTGATGAATGTGGGAAAGCTTTCACATGCTCTAATTATCTTTGTAGTCATGAAAGAAGTCACACGGGAGAGAAACATTGAATATACTCAATGTGGTGAAACCTTCGCACATCAGAGCCATCCTCAAAGGTATGAAATAATTCACTGTGGAGAGATACTCTAAAGGTATTTAATATGGTGAAACTTTTGCACCTCACAGTAGTTTCCAATATCATAAAAGAACACATACTAGAGAGAAACCCTATGAATTTAATGAATATAGTAAAGCCTTCACATGTCCCAGTCATCTTTGAAGGCATGAAAAAGTTCATAATGGAGGGAAACCCTGTGAGTATATTTACTACGGTGAAGCCTTTGCACATTTCTGTAGTCTCCATCATCATGAAAGAATTCGTACTGGAGAGAAACCTTATGAATATATTTAATAAGGTGAATCCTCTGCACATTTCTGCTGAAGGCCAGCTTGAACACTACAGGGTAAACTGAGGTAGGACATAGAGTTGGTGACTGATGGATCACTCACCAGACTTTTCTCTGATGGGATCTGGCTTGATTTACTGGAGCCGGTTCTCCCTTTGGCCAGCTGCTGAGGGCCAGTATTGCTTGTGACTAGCAAAGAAGATAAATAAAAAGGAAGGAATATTCACACACACACACACACACACACACACACACACACACACACACACAC
>OU015743.1:56786509-56798229 GCA_907169655.1 Acomys percivali | reverse complement strand
AGGGAGGGAGAGAGAGAGAGAGAGAGAGAGAGAGAGAGAGAGAGAGAAAGAGAGAGAGATCCCTTTACCTCTTTTCTCCTTGTATTTGTTTTCTAGGTATCATTAAAAAAACAGCTGTGGGGAGAGCAGGGACTGCCTCTGACATGAACTCTGGTGCCCCCCATCTGATCACTTCCCTTTGGTGGGGAGGCCTGGTGGCACTCAGAGGAAGGGGAAGCAGGCTATCTGGATGAGACCTGATAGGCTGTGGTCATATGGTGGGGAAGGAGGTCCCCTTTTGTCAGAGGTCTAGGCGCGGGGAATAGAGTGAAGGGGTGGTGGTGGTCAAATACAAGTGAGGGGATAGCAATTGGCATGTAATCTGAATAAATTATTTTTAAAAATAAAAATTTAATTTTAAAAAGACAATAAAGCATGTAGCACTGTGGTGTACCTCAGGGTCAGAGCATGAGCTCAGCTTGAGGCCCTGGATTCCATTTCTAGTGGTGGGGGTGGGGTGTGTGTAGATGTGTGTGGGGGGCAGGGTAGGGAGAAACAAAGGATGAAATCCAGTAGCGTATTCAATGCTTATTACATGCTACTTTGTTCTTCACTATCAGTTCCTAAGTTTCATTCAGTAGTGTGAATACAAAGGTAAAAGTAATGTAAGATCATAAAAAACATATATACCTTAAAAAATGACATCACAATATCACCTATAGGCTGAGAATTTTTGCCCTTCACTGAGCTTCTTATATTATAGCCTTATGGCTGGGGCTGTGTCTCGGTTTGGGAGAGTTCCTGTTTCAAGCACTAGGCCCTGGATTCAATTCCCAGAACGTCTGAAATCTGCTATGGTGGTGGTGTTTGTCTATAGCATAGCACTGGGGAGTTAGTGGCAGGAGAGTAAGTTCAGGATCCTCCTGGACTCCCTAGATTATACAGTCTAGCCCAAGTCACATATAGCTTTCTTTTGGTATAATATAAAAAGTATAAGTTGTTTAAAAACAGGAGTTGCCTGCAAGTTAACCCTTTTCTGTCATCCCTTTACAGAACACAATATTTGACCTCATACAAAATCCGTGTCCTGCAAAGGGATGGCAGGACAAATTCACAAATTCACTGTCATTGGCACACTGGCAAAGAAGAAGCTCACTATAAACCAGGAGTTGGTGACCACATTGTTAACTGCTTCTGTTGTTGGCGCTGTGAAGAAATGTCATAGAAACTCTCGTTTATGTAAGTATTGTGAAACATTTTTTAGTTTCTTAAAAATGCTATTTCGTTCTACAATAAAGTTAACTCTTGTCTTCCTAATGAGTCTTCTCTCTGATCAGGTGTCACACAAACATGTTAAATGAGAGATGGGATTGCCAGCAAACAGTATTAGCAAGGTGCTGGTGGACAACCGTGTCCTAGTTGCTTATTCCTGCTTTCATTTTCCCTCTTCTGTCTGTCTTGCTTATTGTTACTGAATCGCAATGGGAAGCAGTGTCTGAGAGTCACTAGGCAGTCTAGGCTGGCCTGGAACTTACACAAATGCACCTGCTTTTGCCTTCCAGTTGCCGGCATTAAGGACTTTTAATTACTGTGGTTGTAAAATTTAAAATGTATCCTTTGACATCATCCTGAATGTCTATAATGTCTCCTACTTGCATGCTCCTCCAGCACTTCTAAAACCCTATTCCAAAAAAAAAAAAAAAAAAAATCCTCCCACTATCATGTCTTGTTTAAATGTACATTTACCTCACCTTCTGTGTGTGTGTGTGTGTTTTGTGTGTGTGTGTGTGTGTGTGTGTGTGTGAGAGTCTGTATGCTAGAGGCTCTCTGGAATCAGGATAAACGACAGGAATCAGTTCTTTTATTCCACTATGCGGAGTTTGTGATTAAGCTCTATCAGGATTGGTTGCAAGGGCCTTATCCCATAAGGTCAAGTGGTCTGTCCCATTTTCCCTGTTTTAACATCCTGTTTTGCTTAATTAGGCATCCCTGGGCAACTTTTCATTCTCTGCACCCCTCAATAAAATGGCTCTTCTTCCCCATGTAAGAGTTAACTATCAGAGTACGTGAGAAAGTCAGACCCCACTCAACTGTGGAGTGGGGTCTGACTTTCACACGTACTCTGGTGTCTCATACTGGACCATGTCCCCTGAATGGAGATACCTGGTGGCACTCAGAAGAAGGGTAGCAGGCTACCAAGAAGAGACTTGATACCCTATGAGCAAATAAAGGGGGAGGAGGTCCCCCTCAGTCACAGTCATAGGGGAGGGGAGTAAGGGGAAAATAGGAGGGAAGGAGGAATGGGAGGATACAAGGGATGGGATAACCATTGAGATGTAATAAGAATAAATTAATAAAAAAAAATGAACCCAGCAAATACATGCTTAGAGAGATGGAATACTGTACAAAACAAAAAAACAACAACAAAAAAAGTTAACTATCAATAGCTCCTCTGGAGGGGTGGAGTAGAAACCGCTGTCTCAAGCATGCTGGAATACTGGTGTCCATGGAGCTGTTTCTTCTCCCTGCTGCTGCTGGCATTTTCTTGTTATCATAACAAGTGGCATTAGTAGTCACTGAGAGGTGAGGTCTATTGACAGTTCTGAATGGACACTTAGTTATACTTTTTTCTTTTTGACACAGGATATTTGTAACAGGTGAGCTATCCATACATATTTTTAGTGATTCTCCTGCATCAGCTTCCCTGAGTTTTGAATGGCATTGATATTGATGTTTTGTTTAGGCCAGAGCTGTTGATTTAGGATGCTCAAGTTCTGATGTAGCAAGAAGCCACAAATCATCACTGTAGTTGTCAGAAGCTTTAAGACACTGAGTATGTGGCTAAAGGTGCAGGTGACCATAAAGGACTCCTTCTTGCTCACAATGCAGGGTCAGTGCGCTAGCCTTCTGGCCAATTCTCTTTCAATGACTGACAGATTTAGAGGGAGCATAGGGATGATGTTCCCCACAGAGTGACTGGAATCATCTAAAAGGACAAAGGTTCTAAGATGACTGAGGGAAATGACACGCTTTCCACTCAGTCTTGGGTGCTTGTCCCCTGTCTGCCCTGTGGGAACATCATGCATCTACTGCCATCTGTGACATGGGTAGCTTGGTAGCATTAGTAGGCTGTAACCCAGGTCACCATATTGGTTATGAAGTTGTCATTCCAGAGCCCTCAGTCTTTTCATCCAGAGGTTTCTGAAAGTGAGACCATGTTTTGAGAATTGTTGGGTCCCACACATTATAATTAGAGCCCAAGAAAAGGAATAAGCTGTAAATCCTAGTTATCATGAAGTGGAATCAAGGCCTGGTCTTGCGGAGAAGGGATGGTTTCTCCAGAAAAAAAACACACACTAAAGGAATTGGTTATAACATTACCAAAAAACCTGTTTAAATGTGTGTATACATGTAAATTCACACTCATGAGAGTTTTCTGCATTTATAACTTTTGTATAAAGGTAAAAGTCTTCATGAGTGTGAGTATATATTTGTGTGAGCATTCTTGCACATGTGTTTGGGTGTGCATGCCTATGTGTTAACATTGGTGTGTCCTTTTGTGTGTGAATGTCTATGGGCATGGCATCATGTGTGTCTGTGTGTGTACATATGCATCCATATTTATAAATTTATATGTGCCTGTCTTCAGGTCAGAGGACTTTTTGGAGTTCTCTTCATCCTGATTTACACGAGTTCAGGAATTGATCTCAGATCTTCACGCTTGCACAGCAAGTGCCTCTACATACTTACCAATTTTCTGACCCTAGACCAGTATTGTAGCCATTTGGAAGACAGCTAGCAGATTAGAAGAAAGTGTCCAGTATTCTGTCTCTTGAGCAGTCTCCCTATCATTCTCCATACTCTAATTCTGTGCTGCATTCTCTAGCCATTCCTGATATTCAGTCCCAGGACCATCCTTCTCTGCCTCTATGTCTGTACCACACACCTAGAGCGACTCTTCTGTGGAGTCCTACTAAGAGCCAGTTGTCAGCAGCTTTACTGCTTCCCTGGGACTCTTACCACAGACTGACTGGAGCCAGTGCCCAAGAGAGGAGTGAGGAGGCTGGGCTGTACTTGGGAGATGGAAAGGCCCACACTCTTTAAGAGACAGGTGCTTTTGTGGATTTCTTTAGAATGAGGCTGTGAGCTGCAGTGTCTACTTCTCAGATCATTCTTCTTTGTGTCCAAAAAGCTGTACCTCATGTCATTTTGGAGGTGCACATTATTTTGGACATGGGTTCATATGTGCACAGCATGCAGGTGTGGAGTGTGGAGGTCAGAAGACAAATTTGGATGTTGCTTTTCAGGTACCATCTTCACAAGTGTGAGCCAACTGATATGGTGCTGGAAACTGAGCTCAGGTCTATGAGAGCAATACATGTTCTTAGTTGCTGAACAATCTCTCCAGCCTTTATGGAGTCTACTTAAAGGGTTCTTGTTTGTTTTTAATTTTTATAATTCAGTAAAGGTATGAGATGTGGGGATCAGAGGATAATTTGGTGGAGTGGGTTCTCCCCTTCAATATGTATACAGAATTTGGGAGTCAAAGTCAGGCTGCGAAATATAACCATCACAATGAAGTTAGACAAGGCACACCAACAGAAAGAAAGAGTCCAAGAAAAGACACAAGATTCAAACACATACTTTTTTCACACTCTCAGGAGTTCCATAAAAACACCAAGCAGAAAGGTATAATATGTTTGCGGAGGGCCTGGCACAGGCCTTTGTAGGTCTGTTTTGCTGCTTCAGTGATTACTTTGTTCAATGGTTTAGAGGGATTTGTTCTCCTTTTGTCCTCCATCCTCTCTTATGGTTTTTTGTTCTTGTTCTTGTTCTTCATTTTCTCCCCATTCTTTGTTGTCATCATTGTCATTGTCATCACTGTTGTCAGATTCCCTGAGCTCTGAACAGGGGAATTTAATTAGCTACCTCAGATCTCTCTTGTGGGTCTCTCTACTTGTTTCCATCTGCTGTGAGAGAAAGCTTCCACAAACATCTTTATCTGCTGAGCCATCTTGCTGGCCCTCCACTTTGATCTGGCTTCCCCTATTTTTCATGCCCTGGTGGCTCCCTTTTCTCCTCCATAACTTGCTAGGCCTGTTTCAGATTCAGGACTGGCACAGTGGTGACAATCTTATGGGTCCTGAAATGTAAATAATTGGTGAAGACACTGAAAATCATTGCAGGCAAACATCAAGCTCTCCCTTTGGTACCATGAGAAGAATGGAAAGGTGCTGATGTTAGAAACACTGAATTTGAAACCAGGTGGGCGAGAGACCCTGTAGCAGTAAAGCCTACAAGTGCTAGGAATAATGCATGCTACTCTCCAGGATGCCAGAACTAGGGTGTTTGGAGTGGCTGTTGGGCAAATCATTCAAAAAATAACCCTAAATCTCCAGTGAGGAGCTCATGCTCAGTCTTTCTGAAGCCCTTAGGCATCTGTTGCTGGGATGAAGCATTTTTTAATGACTCTTATATCCTTACTAATAGGACTCGTCCTCTCCACAAACACTGCCCATTGTATATGTGTCAGGGGCTGTGCCATCTCACTCTACTTAGTGGCCTATTAGTCCCCAAGCAGCATCCCTGCCGTGTGTTACAGAGAGCACTATTCCACTATTACACGAATTAGACATTTGAGGGATGGTAGAGAGACAGAGAGAGACAGAGCCACAGAGAGAGATAGAGACACACACAGAGAGAAAGAGATAGAGACAGACACAGAGAGAAGACAGACAGACAGAAAGAGGCAGAGACAGAGATGGACACACACACACACACACACACACACACACACACACACACACACACAGAGGTGGGGGGCCTTGGAAATGATTGTGGGTAAGCTGTGCAAAGCCTGATGACCTGAGTTTGACCACTAGGATCCACACAGCAGGAGAGGGCAGTCTCCTCTACATTGTCCTCTGGCCTGAGCAGGCACACTGCAGCATTGGAGCTCCCCACCCCCAAGTAAAGTTGATATTAACAAACTCTGTGCTTTAAGAAATAGCCCTGCCCTGAATCTTTGTAATTTAATCCCCATCCAAGCTCCATCCAACCAGCTGTGTCATCTGCTTCGTTTCCCAACCCCACTTCAACCCGTGCTGCTTTCAATGCTGGCATAAGCCACAGTTAGAAGCTTCAGGGAGCCAGCATCGGGCATTGGCATTAAGGTCCCGGTGGTGCTCTAAGAATGTTATTCAAGATTTCTAGACTGTGAGTCATGGAACAGGAAGGATAACATTTGCCTCACATATAGAAGATAGTCACGAAGTATACCAATAACCAATGAGCTTCCCTCCCAGACAACTGTGACTCACTCTCCTTTTCCTCCAGCCTCCTACCAATCTCTCCCCTTTACTCTCATTTTCTATGCTTGGTGGTGGTGGTGGGTGGGGACAGAAAGCCCAAGTAATTCTTCTGGTACCTTCTTCAGTTCCTTACACATATCCTTGTTCAAGGAATTAAGCGCAACCAAGCCTTCTAGTGTTGCTCCTCATCCCAGGGTGTGGAAGTTGCTGAACTCACTTGTCTAGCTGCTCGAGAGAGAGAGCTTGTCCTACAGGTCTCCCGGCCACCTCATGCCCAGCCTTTCAGAACCAGAGCTCCAGGGGTCCACGCCTGCTACAACCTAAAGTGATGGCTCTCCACTGTAGGAGTCTTATCCCTCCGGGGGACATTTGGCAAGGCATGAGATATTGTGGATCTCACAGCTACGGGGAGCTGGCATCTGGTAAGTAAGAGGTCTGAGATGTTGATAAAAATCCCACAATGCATCCCGAGGAACCAACCTACCCCAGGCATCAATAGTGTCATGGCTGAAAACCTTGACTTAGAGGGGACCTTACATTAGGAGGAGTCTGGTCATGGCAAGGCTCTGCACAATCATCCATGGTTCCTCTGTTCTTCCTCTTTATGGTTGGGGACAAGGCCATTGATATCCCACACCCTAGTTGCCATGCCCACCCTCTTCCTGTTCCTGCCAGCTGTTCTGCTTTGCTGCCTGCTGTCCCTCTAGCGTGCTCCATGTGCCCTACATACCACCTGCCTGTACAGCTCTTCTGTGGTCACCCCTAAGTTCACCTCCTGCCCGTCTCTGCTCAAAGGTGGCCTTCCCAGGGGATAACTCCCCTAACACCTACAATTTGCCAAGCTACAATTTGCCCAGAACTTTCTACCCTCCCTCTGACACTCAGGACCCCAGTTCACCCAGAACTTTCTACCCTCCCTCTGACACTCAGGACCCCAGTTCACCAATTATGTTAGATTACTGTCCTGCTAAAGTGTAAGCTCTGCAGGAAATGGTTTTGTTGTTGTTGTTGTGGTTTTTGGTCTTGTTCCTTGATTTTCTCCTGCTGGGTTCTCACAATGTATTTGCTAAATTCTTCTGGTATCTTCTCCAGTGAATGAATGAATGCATGAATGAGTGAGTTAATGAGTGAATGAAAATCATACTGTTCTGAAGCTGCTGCTCTGACCCATGTCATTGCTTTATGAAGTCATGCTTGTCTGATACCTGGGTCATGTGAGTGCAGTTGCCCTCAGTGTCCGGAAGAGGGCACTGGATCTCCTGGAGCTGGAGCGACAGGTGGCTGTGAGCCGCTGGACATGGGTAGTGGGAACTCAACTCAGGTGCAATCCCTTATTATCCCTGAACCCTGTTTCATCCTAAGCTCGGACAACCACTTAATCTGTTTCTGACTGTGAGGTTTGCCAATTCTGAACATCTCATGTAAATGAAAATCTACAATCTATGTGACTGGCTTCTTTGACTTAGCATAGCATTTCAAGACTCACCCAGAATGTGGAGTATATGACTCTTTCATCTTTTCTACAGACTAAACATACTTTACTGAGTAGAGGAGCAACATGTCATTCTCCAATCATCAACTTACCAGCTGTTTCTAGTGTGAGGCTATCCCAATGTTACTGCTGCAGACAGAAGTTGTTCACACCTTTTTTGGGGGTGTCACTGCATCACATGGTGACTGGAAACTTTGGAGGGCACAGCAGCTGCACTTTCTGCCTAGCTTTATGGATGCACATCCAGACAAAGGCTGGCCTTCCCCAGTCCATGCTGCCTTTGGCCCTGCCTAGTCTCCTCTTCATGTCACACCTGGGAGGCTCTGTGCCTCCTGAGGGGATCCTTGTATGGCCAACACCTGTCACAAGGGAGGGAGTTTCAATAGCCCAGGGCCCAGGATACAGGTGCAGCAGATAACAGCAACTTCCCTCAGGTGCGGCTAGGTTCTGCAGCTTCCTCAGGCAAAGCTTTGCTATGACTACAGTGCAGCCACCCATGAGAGCCCTCACCTCTTCCCTTCTGTCCGTGCTCCACTGGCTACCTGAGTGCTTCCTAAAGCAAATGTTTCCAAGGTACCCACAGGTCTGGTAAGCCTCCCCAACACTGTCTGTGACTTCTACCCGCTCATCAAGCTGGGGCCCACACACTAACCTCTCAGAGCCAGTCTCCCTGTCTTGCGTTAGGCCCCTCCCTCCTCTTCCTACCCTCAGGCAGGAAGAACTGCCTGACTGGCTTTCCTCTTTGGTCCAGTGCAGGCCTCTCTCCAGCCCCCATCGTCCTCATTTGGGCATGCCTCCTGGCTTGAACTGGTTCAAAAATTCACCTTTGAATCTGCAAAACCTGCACCTGCCTGGGTTTTAGTAGGTTGCCCTTGCTAGGGGGAGGTGACAAATGAAGGGATGAAGGCAGCTAAGTGCCTACCGCTTAGGTAGGGGAGGGGCCATCAAGGCAATCTTGCCAAGGGTGGGGCAGGCACTCCCTTGACTGTGAGTCCCACTTATTTTCATGCCATCTACCTGCATTTCCCCGAGGCTCAGGTGTATATCTGTCCCTTCTCTAGCCACGAGCACAAGTGCTAAGCAAGTATTGCATGGTCAGGGTAGGACAGTTCTTGAAGTTCAAGGTAAAGCCTCAACCAGAAGATACAGGCCACAAATCTACATTCTGAGGGCCAGAGTTCAGTGGAAAGTTCCCCATCCCCTCTTTCACCTCTAGTCTCTAGGGTTGGAAAGCTGATGCCCTCCTCTTGCCAAAGGAGAGATGGCTCAGCAGTTAAGAATACTGGCTGTACTCCCAGAGGGCCTGGATTCAATTCCTAGCATCCACATAACTGCTTACAACCATCTGTAACTCAAGGTCCAGGAGATCCAACGCCCTTTACTGGCCTCCGTGTGTACTGCATGCACATGGTACAGCCATACAAGCAGGCAAGATACCCATACACATAAAATAAAATGTCTGTGGTGTGTGTGATGTGTGTGACACTCCCCTTCTCAAGGTTTGCTTTGTGGTGAAGGGAGGTGGGGTGGGGTGGGTGGTGGTGGAGGAAAGTGGGGGCTGGGCCTGGGATGACTCAGAAGGCTGAGTCAGCTTCACCAGCCTTATCACAGCACTACCCTTTATGATAGTTGTATCTAAGGTCCTGAATGATAGGAAAAGCCATACTTGGGAAATCAAAATTTGGTGAAAACAAAAATAGAACCCAAGGCTTAGAAATAATAGTCTTTATATGTTGAATTCCCCCCATCTTTGGTTTTCATATATGCATGGTAGCAGAGTTGTGTAGGAGACAGTATGAAATAAAGAAACCTCCCAGATCTGAACATCCATTCCCACTGTCCCCTTGGTGAGGCTGGTCATGGGGCCACCATGTCCCTGCTGAGGCCTCGGTGCTCATCTGTACAAGGGGATGGTTGATACCTTTTCAATCCACCCAGCAGACTCTTGCCACAGCCCGTTTAGTGTGGCCAGATGAGAAGGGCCAAGAAGACACCAAGTGACTTAAGTCTAGCTGGGAGACAACAGATGAGCAGGCAGATGAACCCAACAGGGCAGTAAAGGATGCTCTGTTTTTGTTTTTTGTTTTTTTTTAGACAAGGTTTCTCTGTGTAGCCTTGGCTGTCCTGAACTCACTTTGTAGACCAGGCTGTCCTCAAACTCACTGCGATCCACCTGCCTCTGCCTCCCGAGTGCTGGGATTAAAGGTGTGTGCCACCACTCTTTCTCTGTGTGCTCTTAAAGATGGGAACTGGGCCTAGAGAGGAGAGTAAATTTGCCCCTCTGTTGGGAAGTGCAACTTTCCAAGCCAATATTCAAAGTTCAGTGACAACTGTCTCAGCAGAGCGTCCAAAGCAGAAAAGGCTCCAGGAAAGTGAGGATGGAACCAGGCAACGAGGGGCATTCAGAGGCTGGAGGATGGGTTGAATACTGAACAGTGGTCCAGGGACAGGCAGTGATGTGCTTAGAAACCCTGTCCCTCTTCTATCTCAGATCATGCCAAATGCCTACTGAAGGGTAAAATCTCTGGGTGTGTGGAGCCCGTGATCCCAGTACTGGCTGGAAAGGCTAAGGTAGGAAGGCCGTGAATGTAACTCCAGTCTGTGGATATGGTGACAGACCATCTCAAAACAAACAAACAAACAAACAAAACAACAATTAAGCAGAGGGCCAGAGAGGTGGCTCAGTAGTAAAGAGCACTTGCTGTTCTTGCAGAGGACTTGGGTTTGGTTCCCAGCACACTCATCAAATAGCTCCCAATGCCTATAATTTCAGTTTTAGGGGATCCAACACCCTCTTTAGGTCTTCTCAGGTACTTGTACACAGGTGTACATACAAGTAGGCATATACATACAAAGTAAAATAAACAGGCAAATAAATGTTTTAAAAATATTTTATTTATTTTTATTTGATGTGCATTGGTGTTTTGCCTGCATGTGTGTCTGTGTGAGGATGTCAGATCTTGGAGTTAGAGACAGTTGTGAGCTGCCATGTGGGTGCTGGGAATTGAACCCCGGGTCCTCTCGAAGAGCAGTCAGTGCTCTTAACCGCTGAGCTATCTCTTCAGGCCCAATACATGTTTTTACATGATTAAAAAAACCAAACCAATACTTCCAAAAGCTCTCCTCATAAAACCCCAGCAAACCAGAGTCATGTGTGAGTCATCCTGAGGTTAGAAAACACAATGCCACATTAGGAAGCTGCTTAACCTACTGTGTGTCTGAGCAGTGGGCTGCAGCCTAGTCAGCAAAGTCACACTTTAGCCAAATCACCAGTGCTCACCACCTGCCAAGCCAAATGCCCCACTGTAAGCAATCTTTAGTGAAACCCCAGTTCTGGAGCTTAATGACCCACAGTGTATCTGGGATCACATGTACACACACACAGGTTTGGACTATGAGCTCACACATATAATGTAGACTCACATACATACACATGTCCTCAAAAAAGCCTGTAATAACACGAATCCAGATGGCCTTGGCATGGTGACATTTTTTACCCACAGCCTTCTGCTTTTGTCTTTTCTACAACAAACATTCATTACTTTTGAAATGTGGAAGGCAACAGACAGATGTCATTTAGAAATTAGTTTATAATGGCTTGCAATATAAAAATAACATACACAGTTTTACATAAGGAAGTGAAAGCAAGCTTTGGGGAGGGGAGCCTACAAAGACTGGGGATACACTGGGCTGAGCTGTCTGGCTTTCTCCCAACACTCTGTCACAAGAGTCTGTGAACTCCTTGGCAGCACAGAGGAACTCTCCTGGTTCTGGGGAGGAAAATGCCTGGGTGGGAGAAGGAATCTCACAATAGGTGAGAATGAGATTAGTACTAACTACATTGTTTTCTCTTTAATTATTTTTGTTAATGAAATTTCTATCTATCTATCTATCTATCTATCTATCTATCTATCTATCTATCTATCTATCTATCTATC
>OU015743.1:56739601-56778110 GCA_907169655.1 Acomys percivali | reverse complement strand
AGAAATGACAGTTTCTCGACGTTTTCTAACTCAGGGAACAAGTTGCACACTTCTGAGATGCATTTGGGCAACTCTGTCAGAAAATAGTTTTTTGCCTAAAGAGACTTGCATGAGAACACACTAGTATTGCCTGTGTGCGCAGTAGTATAGATTCTGAGTATGTAACTGTGTTTGATGAAATCAGCATTTTTCTTGCTTCCCCGTGACAGGGAAGCTCAGTATTAGTCACAGTAGCTCCCACAAGTGACTCCTCAGTGTGTTCACATATCCTTAGAGGCAGTGTATTTGCGAGAAGAAACATGCGTCAATGTGCTGTTTCACCCTTCAGCAAACACGTGTATAAGTACAGTGCTAGCAGAAATGACAGTTGCTTGATGTTTTCTAACTCAGGGAACAAGTTGCACACTTCTGAGAGGCATTTGGGAAACCTTGTCAGAAATGAGATTTTTTTTTGCCTTAAGAAACTTGCATGAGAACACACTAGTTTTGCCTATCTGTGCAGTAGTACAGATTCTGAGTATGTAACTGTGTTGGATGAAATCAGTATTTTTCTTGCTTCCCTGTGACAGGGAAGCTCAGTTTTAGTCATAGTAGCTCCCACAAGTGTTTCCTCAGTGTGTTCACATTTCGTTAGAAACAGTATATTTGCTGCCAGAAACATGTGTTATTATAGCGTTTCACCCTTCAGGAAACACATGTGTAGAAGTACAGTGCTAGCAGAAATGACAGTGTCTCGATGTTTTCTAACTCAGGGAACAAACTGCACACTTCTGAGATGCAATTGGGAAACTTTGTCAGAAATGAGTTTTTTGCCTAATGGTCTGACATGCATGAGAAGACACTAGTTTTGCCTATGTGCGCAGTAGAACAGGTTCTGGGTATGTAAGGCTGTTCGATGAAATCGGCATTTCTCTGGCTTCCGTGTGAGTAGGAAAGCTCAGGTTTAGTCATAGTAGCTCCCACAAGTGTTTTCTCAGTGTGTAAACATTTCCTTAGAAACGGTGTATTAGCTGCCATAACGATGCATCACTGTGTCGTTTCACCCTTCAGGAAACACATGTGTAGAAGTACAGTGCTAGGAGAAACAACAGTTTCTCGACATTTTCTAACTCAGGGAACAAGTTGCACACTTCTGAGATGCATTTGAGCAACTTTGTCAGAAATGTGTGGTTTGCCTAAAGAGACTTGCATTGGAACACACTAGTTTTGCCTATCAGCGCAGTAGTACAGATTCGGAGTTGTAACTCTGTTAATGAAATCAGAATTTTTCTTGCTTCCCCGTGATGGGGAAGCTCAGTTTTAGTCACAGTACCTCCAACAAGTGTTTCCTCAGTGTGTTCACATTTCCTTAGAAAGAGCGTATTTCCTGGCAGAAACATGCATTACTATCCCGTTTCACACTTCAGCAAACACCTGTGTATAAGTATAGTGCTAGGAGAAACAACAGTTCCTCGACGTTTTCTAACTCAGGGAACAAGTTGCACACCTCTGAGATGCATTTGGGCAACTTTGTCAGAAATGAGTTTTTTTCCTAAAGAGACTTGCAAGACAACACACTAGTTTTGCTTATCTGCACAGTAGAACAGGTTCTGGGTATGTAAGATTGTTTGATGAAATCGCCATTTCTCTTGCTTCCCTGTGACAGGGAAGCTCAATTTTAGTCACAGTAGATCCCACAAGGTTTTCCTCAGTGTGTTCACATTTCCTTATTTGCTGGCAGAAACATGCGTTACTGTGAGATTTCGCCATGCAGCAAACACATGTGTAGGAGGACTGTGCTAGCAGAAATCACAGTTTCTCGACGTTTTCTAACTCACAGAACAAGCTGCACACTTCTGAGATGCATTTGGGCAACTTCTCCTGAAACGGGATTTTTGCCCTGAGAGACTTGCACTAGTTTGCCTATATATGCCGTAGTGCAGGTTCTGAGTATGTAGCTGTGTGTGATGAAATCAGCATTTCCCCTGCTTCCATGTGAGTAGGGAAGCTCAGTTTTAGTCACAGTAGCTCCCAGAAGGGTTTCCTCAGTGTGTTCACATTTCCTTAGAAACAATGTATTTGCTGACAGAAATATGCGTTACCGTGCCTCTTCAGCCTTCAGCAAACACATGTGTAGAAGGACAGTGCTAGCAGAAATGACAGTTTCTCAATGTTTTGTATTTCAGGGAACAAGCTGCACACTTCTGTGATGCATTTTCGCAACTTCGTCTGAAACAAGTTTTTTGCTTAAAGAGACTTGCATTAGATCACAATAGTTTTGCCTATCAGAGCAGTAGCACTGATTCTGAGTCGTAACTGTATTTGATGAAGTGAGCATTTCTCTTGCTTCCCTGAGAGTAGGGAAGCTCAGTTTTAGTCAGAGTAGCTCCCACAAGGGTTTCATCATTGTGTTCACATTTCCTTAGAAACAGTGTATTTGCTGGCAGAAACTTGCCTTACTGTGCTGTTTCACCCTTCGGCAAACACGTTGTGTAGAAGGACAGTGCTAGCAGAAACAACAGTTTCTCAATGTTTTCTAAATCAGGGAACAAGCTGCAGACTTCTGAGATGCATTTGGGCAACTTCGTCGAAACGGGGTTTTGCCCTGAGAGATTTGCATTATAACGCACTAGTTTGCCTATCTGTGCAGTAGTACAGAATCTGAGTACGTAGCTGTGTTTAATGAAATCAGCATTTGCCCCGCTTCCCTGTGAATAGTGAAGCTGAGTTTTATTCAGAGTAGCTCCCACAATTGTTTCCTCAGTGTGTTCACATTTCCTTAGACACAGTGTATTTGCTGGCAGAAACATGCGTTACTGTGCCGTATTACCCTTCAGCATACACATGAGTAGAAGGACAGTGCTAGCAGAAACCACAGTTTCTCCATGTATTCTAGCTCAGGGAACAAGCTGCACACTTCTAAGATGCCTTTTGGCAACTTCGTCTGAAAAGGGTTTTTTGCCTTAAAGAGGCTTGCATTCGAACACACTAGTTTTGCCTATATGGGCATTAGTACATATTCTGAGTACGTAACTGTGTTTGATGAAATCAGCATTTCTCTTGCTTCCCTGTTAGTAGGGAAGCTCAGTTTTAATCACATAGCTCCCACTAGGGTTTCCTCAGTGTGTTCACATTTCCATAGAAACAGCGTATTTGCTGGCAGAAACATGTGTTACTATGCTGTTGCACCCTTCAGCAAACACATGTATAGATGGACAGTGCTAGCAGAAACGTCAATTTCTCAGAGTTTTCTAACTCAGGGAACAATCTGCACACTTCTGAGATGCATTTGGGCAACTTTGTCCGAAATGTGTTTTTTGCCTAAAGAGACTTGCATTTGAGCACACTAGTTTTGCCTATCTGCGCAGTAGTATGGATTCTGAGTATGTAAATGTGTTAATGAAGTCAGCATTTTTCTTGCTTCCCAGTGACAGGGAAGCTCAGTTTCAGTCACAGTAGCTCCCACAAGTGTTTCCTCAGTGTTTTCACATTTCCTTAGAAGCAGTGTATTTGGTGGCAGAAACATGCATTACCGTGCCTTTTTACCCTTTAGCAAACACATGTGTAGAAGGACAGTGCCAGCAGAAATGACAGCTTCTCGACGTTTTGTAACTCAGGGACCAAGTTGCACACTTCTGAGATACATTTGGGCAACTTTTTCAGAAATGAGTTTTTTGCCTGATGAGACTTGCAAGACAACACACTAGTTTTGCCTATCAGCATAGTAGAACTGGTTCAGGCTATGTAAGGCTGTTTGATGAAATTGCCATTTTCTTGCTTCCTCGTGACAGGGAAGATGAGTTTTAGTCACAGTAGCTCCCACAAGTGTTTCCTCAGTGTGTTCACATTTCCTTAGAGACAGTGTATTTGCTGACAGAAACATACCTTTTTACCCTTCTGCAAACACAGGTGTAGAAGGACAGTGCTAACAGAAATGACAGTTTCTCGACATTTTCTAACTCAGGGAACAAGCTGCACACTTCTAAGATGCATTTTGGCAGCTTCATCTGAAACGGTCTTTTGCCTAAAGAGACTTGCATTTGAACGCACTAGTTTTTCCCATCTGCACAGTAGTACACGTTCTCAGTAAGTAGCTGTTTTGATGAAATCAGCATTTCCACTGCTTCCCTGTGAGTATGAAGCTCAGTTTTAGTCACAGTAGCTCCCACAAGAGTTTCCTCAGGGTGTTCATATCTCCTTAGAAACAGTGTATTTGCTGGCAGAAACATGCGTTACTGTGCCTTTTCAGCCTTCAGCAAACACATGAGTAGAAGGACAGTGCTAGCAGAAATGACAGTTTCTCAACATTTTATAACTCAAGGAACAAACTGCACACTACTAAGATGCATTTTGGCAACTTCGTCTGAAACGTGTTTTTAGCCTAAAGAGACTTGCATTAGATCGCAATAGTTTTGCGTTTCTGATCTGTAGTACAGATTCTGAGTATGTAACTGTGTTTGATGAAATTAGCATTTCTCTTGCTTCCCTGTGAGTATGGAAGCTCAAGTTTAGGGACAGTGGCTCCCAAAAGGGGTTCTCAGTGTGTTCACATTTCCTTAGAAACAGTGTATTTGCTGGCAGAAACATGCGTTACTGTGCTGTTTTACCCTTCAGCAAACACATGTGTAGAAGTACAGTGCTAGCAGAAACCACAGTTTCTCGCCGGTTTCTAACTCAGAGAACAAGCTGCACACTTCTAAGATGCCTTTGGGCAATTCGTCTGTAGCGGGTGTTTTCCTTATGAGACTTGCATTCGAACACACAAGTTTTGCCTATCTGCGCATTAGGACAGATTATGAATACAGAACTGTGTTTGATGAAGTCAGCATAACTCTTGCTTCCCTGTGAGTATTGAAGCTCTGTTTTAGTCACAGTTGCTCCCACAAGTGTTTCCTAAGTATGTTCACATTTCTTTAGAAACAGTGTATTTGCTGGCAGAAACATGCGTTACTGTCCCGTTTCAACCTTCAGCAAACACCTGTGTAGAAGTACAGTGCTAGCAGGGCCCTCCTTGGTGTGTATCTTCTTGGGGTCTGTGAGTTGAACTTTGTTTATCCTCTACTATATGGCTAAAATCCACTTATGAGTGAGTACATGTCATGTGTGTCTTTCTGGGGTTGGGTTACCTCACTCAACCTACTTCCATGCATTTGCCTGTAAATTTCATAATTTCCTTGTCTTTTTAAAATCTGAGTAGTTTTATTTTTACTTTTTTTCTGAGTAGTATTTAATACTGTGCAAACATAGCACAGCTTCTTAATCCATTCTTCAGTTAAGGGATATATAAGATGTTTCTACATTCTGAGAAATTATGACTAAAACTGCTATGAACATAGTTGGGCAAGTGTCCTTGTTGTAGAGTAGAGCATCTTTTGGGTATATGCCCAGGAGTGGTATAGCTGGGTTTGAGGTAGAACTATGCTCAGATTTCTGAAAAAGCCTCAGATGGATTTTCAAAGTGTTTGTTCAAGTTTGTACTCCTACCAGCAATGGAGGAGTGTTCCCTTCTTCATATCTTCACCCGCACTTGAATTTTTGATCTTATCCATTCTCACAGGTGTAAAATGAAATCTTAAATTTGTTTTGATTTGCATTTCCCTGTTGACTAAGTATGTTGAGCATTTCTTTGGGTGCTTCTAGGCCATTCAAGATTCCTTGATTGAGAATTCTCTGTTTAGGTCCGCACTACATTTTTAATTGGATTATTTTGTTTGTTGGTGTTTAGTTTCTTGAGTTTTGAATATAATTTGAATATTACCCCTTTGTTGGATGTAGGATTGATGAAGATCTTTTCCTAATCTCTTGACTGCCATTTGGTCCTATTGACAGTGTTCTTTGCCTTATAGAAGCTTTTCAGTTTCATGAGGTCTCAGTTGTTAAATGTTGATATTAGAGCCTGAGCTGGTGGTGTTCTGTTCAGGAAGTTGCCTCCTGTGCAAATGAATTCAAGGCTCTTTCCTTCTTTCTCTTCTAGTGGATTTATTTATCTATTTCTTTTAAAACAATTACATCTATTTCTTTATTAAATTTCCTTACATCAGAATCCCAGCCCCTCTTTCCTTTCCTCCCAGTCTGCCTCCATCTGTCTTCCCATTCTCTCCTCTTTTTCCTTCCAGAGAAGGGGAGGACTCCCATTGCTACCAATCCAACATGATATACCAAGTTACTTCAGTACCAGACACATCCAAGCTCCCCTGGGAATGACAAGCCAGCCCAGCTAGGGGACATGAACCAGCAGTAGGCAGCAGATTCAGAGGCTGCCCTTGTTCCTATTGTTCTATTGTTTCTATTGTTAGGTGACCCACATGATGCCCAAGCTACACATTCGCTATACATGTATATAGGGGGTCGAGGTTCTGTCCATGCAAACTCTTTGGTTGGTGGTCCAGTCTCTGGGAGTTTCCATGGTCCCAGGTTAGATTACTCTGTAAATCTTCTTTTGGCATCCTTGAAACCTACAGCTCCATCTCTCCTTCCTCCCACTCTTCCACAGCACTCCCAGAGCTTGTCCCATTGCTCGTCTTGGCTCTCTGCATCTGTCTCCATAAGTTGCCTGATTGTCATGTCCCAGCCCATGGGAAAAATCAAATCAGGGTTCACCTGAAAGAGGGAGTGGGGATTGAAAATAGGATACAGAGATGAGAGAAATAACGAATCAAGTCAGAAAATTTCTGATCAAGATTCCCCTTAAAGCCAACTAGTAAGAATATATAGAGCAAAATCAAGAGGATCTATTATAACCTCACTCACCCTAGCCCCCAGGCAAGAATACAATAGCCTAAATCACTCCCTGTAGAACTTCCTATTTCTCTGAGTAATTCCCTGTAAATAATTTCCTTTATCTTCTGGGTGGTTCCAAGTTGGGACCTCCCTACTTCTTTAAAAGGTAAGTAGTCAGAGGATAGCCTGGAACACAAGACTTCATGAGGCAAAGGTCAGCAACTTGAAGGCCACAGCATGCAGCCTAAGCACAGGATTTCTGACATACCAAATTTGACATGGCTCCCCACATATTGATGAAGTCTCTCAGAAGATAGCTATGCTAGACTCCTGTCTGGAGCCATATTAGAGTGTCATTCATAGTGACAGTAGTCTGCCCTCCCCCATGTGGTAGACCTCAAGCTGGGACTGTCATTGGTTCACCATTTTCTCAGTCTATGTTCTATCATTTCCCCATGCTTCTTGTAGACCAGACACATTTTGGGCAGAAAATTTTATGTGTGGGTTGGTATCCCCCTCCCTCTAATGGGAGTCCTACCAGGCTATAGGAGGTGCCAGCTTTATGCTTCAAGGTGCTAGAGTAACTCCTGTAGTCTCCTCTGTCCCAAAGATGCCCTTCCCCAAATTTCTATTCTCTTACTCCATTCTTCTCACTCTGCCTTCTTCTCTGTCTACCCACCTTATCCCATCCCAGTTATCCTTCCCATCTTATCTCCCATCCAGTTTATTCCCTCTATCTACTTTGGATTCCCACTGTATTTCCTGTTCTGGGTGGGATAAGCATCTTTCCTTGGATTTTCCTTGGCTTCTCTGGATCTGCAGATTGTAATATGGTTTTCCTGTACTATATGGTTAATATCTGCTTATAAATGAGTACATACTAAGACTGTCTTTCTGGATCTGGGTTACCTCATGCTTTTCTAGTTTCATCCATTTCCTGTCAAATTTCATGATTTCCTTGTTTTGAGAAGCTGAGTAGTATTCCAATATGTAAACGCACCGTGTTTTCTTTATCCATTCTTCAGTCAAGGTGATTCTATATTGCTTTCAGTTTCTGGCTATTATGAATAATGATACAATGAACATAGTTTAGCAAGTGTCCTTGTGGCAATGTGGAGCATCTTTTGGTATATGTCCAGCAGTGGTATAGCTAGGTTTTGATGTAGAGATATTTCCAATTGTATGAGTAACCTCCAGATTGATTTCCAATGTGGTTGTAAATGGGTACCCTCCCACCAGCAATGAAGGAGTGTTCCCCTTTCTCCACATCCTCATCAGCATGTACTTGCACTTGAGTTTTTGTGATATGTGCATGCCCTCCTGAAGGGTGCTGTGTACATGCCCTCCTGAGAGGTGCTGTGTGCATGCCCTCCTGAAAGGTGAGGTGTGCATGCCCTCCTGAAAGGTGAGGTGTGCATGCCCTCCTGAGAGGTATGTAATCATGCCCTCTTGAGAGGTGATATGCACATGCCCTCTTGACAGGTGATGTGCCCATTCACTCCTGAGAGGTGATCTGCACATGCCCTCCTCACAGGTCATGTATGCAAGCCCTCCTGAGTTGGCTATACTAGCACATTCTTTTGAACCGATCCCCTTCTTCATCCTGTGCATTTCATTGGAACCTCAGTACAACTCCTTGGCTCTGATGAAATGAGTGGGGCTCGCTCATCCTGTTTGGCCTACCTAAGGCCAAAAGGGAATAGGACAATCCACAGGCCTGCTGGTTACCAGGTCAATGGCCCACTAACTACCAAGGATGATCCGGGTTCTCATCTCCTTGGATTCAACAGATTCCTGGTTGGCATTGCACTTCAGTTGCAGCTATCTAATGCCTCTCCACAGAGCACACCCATTTGCTGAGAGGACAAACAAGCTCTGTTTGGGAGAATGAATCACATAGTATATACAGGGAACCCCTAGGTCAAGAACAATCATCTTTACCTACACAGCTCTGTTGTGTATACTTTGGTTTATATGTAAACATGTTTTTGTCTTAATCCCAGGTGTGGGATATGGGGGCTGTTACAGTTTGTCCACAGTTTATAATTGACTCCTTAGAGGGCAGATTATGTTTGTCAGCTGTGAACTACCTCACACAGGAGTGTGGCCTTTGTCATTGGGGATAAAATCCAGACTCAAAGAGAGATTAGGGGCTCCAAGAAGGAAGAGGGCTGCTGGTGCTTTCTCTTGCTGCTTCTGATTGCTGTTGGCACCACTGGACAAGAAAACATCAGATGTATCCTGAAATGAGAACTGGACATGCCCCAAGAACCCTAGGACCCTAAACAGCAAGAAGCAGCTAAGGAAATCTATTTCCCTTGCCTGCACTGTTAGGGCATTGAAATGGATTGGGGTGAAGTAGGGACAAAGAGATTTAGGGAACCCAAAATTAAAATACTTGGTTAAAATATGCCAACACAGTTCAACATCCTTAACCATTGGCTGCCTCTCATCGCCTCTGATGCTCCTGGTGCCACCATGAACCACAGCACATCTAGTTCTTACACCCACCCTGCAGCCTAAGTAGTCTGAAAACAATAAACTCAGAATTCAGCTAGGTGGTGGTGATATACACCTTTAATCCCAGAGCTCACAAGGCAGAGGCAGGCTGATTTCTGTAGAGTGAGTTCCAGGACAGCCAGGGCTACACAGAGAAACCCTGTCTCAAAAACAAATAAATGGATCCACAATTCTCTCCATTACCCTGTAGGCGATCCTGACCACTTACTCCCATTAGAGAAGCAGCAGGATGCAGAGATCCATAACTACACATCTCCTCCCTTTATATCAGGGATGCAATAGCAATCATCTGTGCTTCTCTGTTCTCTGTTTCTTTCACACCCAGTGGTCAGGTGCTGGTCAGGCATTCAGGCTTTACAAAGATTTCCCCAAAAGCACACCTGATCTTCAAGTAATTTCATGTCTACAGCTTCTGGCTCACATTTGCCTCCAAGTGACTAGGAGAGGCCCCTCTGCTTGCCTTTCTGTTCTCTAACTGGATATCGGTTGTCAATGGACCTGATCCACATGCCATTTTACTTAAGTCATCCAAAGCCTCTCCTACCTCAAGGAGATAATATAATTCCCACCACAAGGCTCAGTAATGTCACTAGGATTCCATCCTTGCATCACTGCCCTTCATGCAATAATCTTTTTCTCTGGTTAAGACAGTGCTATCCAGACCTACACTCTGGCCATCAAACATGGTTTCCCTCATGCCCAATTTCCTGTGTTGTCTGTCCCTCCTTATTCTCCTACAATCTATAATATCCTTGGGACCTCTGTGGTGATGTCCACATCTCCTATGAGCCAGTCCATCAGCAGTGATTCCCCTTTATGCTGCTTTGGGTTATACATTTTTTGTTTCTATGAGGACTCTGTGGTGATAGTTCTCAATTTTTTTTGCTTCTCTTGCACATAGACTGACACATCAATCTCATATTCCTCGGCCTCATGAGAGTTCTGTTCCTTGCTTAAAAGTTTTTCCTTATTTAAGCCATTCAGCTAAGTCTTACCAGATTACCAGTCTCTCACACTAGGCTGATGTTAAGCTCCCGTGATGCATTTGAGTCATGGATTTTCTCTTTCTCTGAAGGGTATCATCCATTACTTCCAACTCACTCACTCACTCTCTGCTATCCACTTTCTCTCATGGGTTCCACATTCATGAATCCCAGAAGGAACTCATCAAGGCAGCTCCTTTCTCCTTTCAGCACAATAGCCATAAAACATGACAAGTGAACACCTCTATCTCGCTATCTCTTTTAGTGAATTTATCCATCAAATCAGAATCCAATGTGGAGGGAAAGTGCTGGAAGCATATCTGCTTCCCACTATTAGTCTTCCCTTGTACAAATAAATTTCCACTGGACAGCCAACTCTGCCTTAGACGAGTTTCTCAATACCTTAAAAAATAGCCACACCACTCCACAGGAGCTGGCTGTCACTCCAGAGACCGCAATGTTTGCTTTAGACCTTCACCGTTTCTCAGGGCATCTCCATACTCACACAACAGGGTCCACTGTCACCACCCCTCCAGTAGAGTCTATGTGACAAATGTTACTACACAACCAAAGGAGACAATTGCTGCCCAGGGAGAGCCTCCTCGAATTGGTCTGATGTTCCTGCCTGGAGTAACTGATTGGAGACTTCTTTTTACTCATTGTATTGGCATAGCCTCTGTTATTTTTCTTCTTACCTCCTCTCATATCAGAACTTTTCAAACATAATGACTGTTTCCTGAAACTCCCTAACTGTAGCCAAGGACTATTCAAGCCCAGAGCTCACCACTAAGTTCTGCTCCCTTGTTAAAAAAGACATGGCTAAGAATTAATCATCAGTTAGAATTTATATTATGATTTATAAATAAAGTTTTTAAGAAAGCTCCATATAGTGACACTCAGATAGAAAGAAGAACTAAGAAAAAACTGTCTTGGCACACAGATGTTTGGCATAATGAGAGAACATTGACCTTTGATATAGAGGGCACATTCATGCTGATACCACACTAATGACTTAAGAATGATGACAACACTATTAATTTGTTTTTTTGTTTGTTTTTTGTTTTGTTTTGCATTCTCTACTTTGCATTGTGTATACCTGGTTGCTTTACTGACTCGCTTGGAACGACTCCATGAAAATATGTGACCACAAAGCACTCCCTGTTTCAAAAAAAATGTGTATAAAAATCTAGCTTGCCTGCCTGCAAAATGCACTCAGACTTAAACTCTCCCCTGAGTTTGTCTGTTTGTCACTCACTTTAATCTTTGTCAACAGATGCTTTGAGAACTCCTGTTCCCAAGGACCTATACCCAAGTGAGATGGTCTGTGGCAGTCCACTAATCAAGCAGGCAGGCCAATTTATACAAGTAAGATTGCCACTCTGATATACCTCCTCCACTCTCCCATTGTGAATGTTCAGACACAGTTACAGGTCTTACTCCCAACATCAAGTGCAATGCAACTGCCTGCCATCACTGCAGTACAAAGGTACCTCATTTCACAACCCATAGAAAAAAAGCCATACTGGGACTCCCTGCTTCTGACCCATCAAAGATGCTCCATCCTCAGCTACAGTTTGTCTTACTGATCTTAAATGGGTCTCCTCAGTGGTCACAGCTACTATGATGAAAGTGACAATTGTCATGACCATACAACAGTATCTGATACATTCGCCCAGACACTTCTCCCTCTGCTCACTAAATGACATTTTATATTTTCTCTCCACAAGCATGTGATAATCTGAAGACTGCAGACCTGTCCTTTAGACTCCAGCATGACAGTAGTTTGTTTGATGAAATTACCATTTCTCCTGCTTCCTTTGAGAAGGGAAGCTCAGGTTTCGGCACAGGAGCTCCCACGAGTGTTTCCTCATTGTGTTCCCATTTGCTTGGAAACTGTGTATTTGCTTGCAGAAACATGCGTTACTGTGCCGTTCAACCCTCAGCAAACACATGTGTAGAAGGACAGTGCCAGCAGAAATGACAGTTTATCGATGTTTTCTACCTCAGGGAACAAGCTGCACACTTCTGAGATGCATTTGAGCAACTTCGTCTGAAACGGGTTTTTTTTTTTTTTTGCCTAAAGAGGCTTGCATTAGTACACACTAGTTTTGCTCATCTTCGCAGTACTCCATATTCTGACTACGTAACTGTGTTTGATGAAATCAGTATTTCTCTTGCTGCCCGGTGAGTAGGAAGCTCAGGTTTTGTCACAGGAGTTCCCACAAGTGTTTCATCAGTGTGTTCCCTTTTGCTTAGAAACAGTGTATCTGCTCGCAGAAACATGTGTGGCTGTGCCGTTTCACCCTCAGCAAACACATATGTAGAAAGACAGTGCTAGCAGAAACGACAGATTCTCGACGTTTTCTAACACAAGGAACAAGGTGCACACTTCTGAGATGCATTTCGGCAACTTCGTCTGAAACAGATTTTTGCCTATAGAGGCTTGCTTTAGTACACACTAGTTTTGCCCATCTGAGCAGTACTCTAGATTCTGAGTATTTAACTGTGTTTGATGAAATCCAAATTTTTTGCTTCCTGTGAGAAGGGAAGCTCAAGTTTAGTCACAGTAGCTCCCATAATGTTTTCTCAGTGTGTTCACATACTGAGAAACAGTGTATTTGCTGGCAGAAACATGCGTTACTGTGCCACTTAACTCACAGCAAACACATGTGTAGATGGACAGTGCTAGCAGATACGACAGTTTCACTACATTTTCTAAGTCAGGGAACAAGCTGCACACTTCTGCGATGCATTTGGGAAACTTCATCTGAAATGAGTTTTTTTGCCTAAAGAGGCTTGCATAAGAATGCACTAGAATTGCCTATCTGCACAGTAGCACAGATTCTGAGTATGTAACTGAGTTTGATGAAGTCACCATTTCCCTTGCTGCCCTGTGAGTACGAAGCTAAGTTTTAGTCACTCTAGCTCCCACAAGTGTTTCCTTAGTGTGTTTACATTTGCTTAGATACAGTGTATTTGCTGGCAGAAACATGCGTTACAGTGCTGTTTCATGCTTCGGCAAACACATGTGTAGAAAGACAGTTCCAGCAGAAATGACAGAGCCAGGACATTTTCTAAGTCAGGGAAAAACCTGCACACTTCTGAGATGCATTTGGGCAACTTCGTCTGACATGGTTTTTTTGCTTAAAGAGGCTTGCATTAGAACACACTAGTTTTGCCCATATGCACAGTAGAACAGATTCTGAGTACGGAACTGTGTTTGATGAAATCAGCACTTTTCTTGCTTCCTGTGAGAAGGGAAGCTCAGGTTTAGTCACAGGAGCTTCCACAAGTGTTTCCTCAGTGTGTTCACATTTGCTTAGAAACAGTGTATTTGCTGGCAGAAACATGCGTTACAGTGCCGTTTCACCCTTCAGCAAACACATGTGTAGAAGGACAGTGCTAGCAGAAACGACAGTTTATCGATGTTTTCTAACTCATGGAACAAGCTGCACACTTCTGAAATGCATTTCGACAACTTCTTCTGAAATAGTTTTTTTGCCTAAAGAGGCTTGCATTACTACACACTAATTTTGCTCATCTGTGCAGTACTCCACATTCTAAGTACATAGCTGTGATTGCTGAAGTCAGCATTTCTCCTGCTTCCTGGTGAGTAGGAATCTCATGTTTAGACACAGTAGTTCCCACAAATGTTTCCTCATTGTGTTTGCTTTGCTTAGAAACAGTGTATCTGCTGGCAGAAACATGTGTTAGTGCAGTTTCACCCTCAGCAAACACATGTGAAGAAGGACAGTTTCTCAACATTTTCTAACTCAGGGAACAAGCTGCACTCTTCTGAGATGCATTAGGAAACTTCGTCTGAAACTGGTATTTTGTCTAAAGAGTCTTGCATTAGAACGCATAAATTTCCCCTATCTGCGCAGTAGTACAGATTCTTAGTTCGTAACTATGTTTGAGGAAATCAGCATTTCTCTTGCTTCCCTGTGAGTAGGAAGCTCAAGGTTAGTCACAGTAGCTTCCACAAGTGTTTCCTCAGTGTTTTCCCATTTGCTTTGAAAAAGTGTATTTCCTGGCAGAAGCATGCGTTACTGTGCTGTTTCAGGCTTCAGCAAACAATGTGTAGAAAGATAGTGCTAGCAGAAATGACAGTTTCTCCCCATTTTCTAACTCAGAAAAGAAGCTACACACTTCTGAGATGCATTTGGTCAACTATGTCTGAAACGGGTTTTTTTTCCGTAAAGAGGCTTTCATTAGAACACACTAGTTTTGCCCATCTACACAGTACTCCAGATTCTGAGTACCTAATTGAGTTTGATGAAATCAGCATTTCTCTTTCTGCCACGTGAGTAGGAAGATCAGGTTTAGTCACAGGAGCTCCCACAAGTGTTTCCTCAGTGTGTTCATATTTGCTAAGAAACAGTGTATTTGCTGGCAGAAACGTGTTACTGTGCTGTTTCAAGCTTCAGCAAACACATGTGTAGAAGGACAGTGCTAGCAGAAATGACAGTTTCTCGACGTTTTCTAACTCAGGGACCAAGTTGAACACATCTGAGATGCATTTGGGCACCTTCTTCTGAAATGGTATTTTTGCTTAAAGAGGCTTGCAGTACAACTCACTAGTTTTGCCCATCTGCACAGTAGTACAGATTCTGAGTATGTAACTCTGTTTGAAGAAATCAGCATTTCTCTTGCTTCCTGTGAGAAGGGAAACTCAGGTTTAGTCACAGGAGCTCCCAAAAGTGTTTCCTCAGTGTGTTCACATTTGCGTAGAAACAGTGAATTTGCTGGCAGGAACATGCTTTACTGTGACGTTTCACAATTCAGCAAACACATGTGTAGAAGGACAGTGCTTGCAGAAATAACAGTTTCTCGATCTTTTCTAACTGAGGGAATAAGCTGCACACTTCTGAGATGCATATAGGCAACTTCATCTGAGACGGTTTTTTTGTCTAAAGAGGCTTGCATTAGAACGCAATAGGTTTGCCCATCTGCGTAGCAGTACAGGTTATGAAAACGTATCTGTGTTTGATGAAACAAGCATTTCTTTTGCTTCCCTGTGAGTAGGAAGCTCAGGTTTAGTCAGACGAGCTCCCACAAGTGTTTCCTCAGTGTGTTCACATTTTCTTAGAAACAGTGGATTTGCTGGCAGAAACATGTGTTACTTTGCGGTTTCACTCTTCAAAACACATGTGGAGATGGACAGTGCTAGCAGAAACGACAATTTCTCTACATTTTCTGACTGGCCGAGCAAGCTGCACACTTCTAAGATGCATTTGGTCAAATTCGTCTGATATGGGTTTTTGCATAAAGAGCCTTGCAGTAGAATGCAGTAGTCTTGAGGAAGCCCTATTCCTCAGAAAAATGTGAATAGGGCTTCCTCAAGACCCAGCTATTCCACTCCTTGGAATATACCCAGAAGATGCACTACCACATAACAGGGACATATGCTCAACCATGTTCATCGCTGCCTTATTCATAATAGCCAGAACATGGAAACAACCTAAATGTCCCTCAGTTGAAGAATGGATAAAGAAACTGTGGTATATTTACACTATGGAATACTACTCAGCTTTTAAAAACAAGGAATTTCCGAAATTTGTGTAAAAATGGATTGAACTAGAAATTATCATAATGAGTGAGTTCACCCAGAAGCAAATAGAGTCAAATGGTATATACTCACTTATATCGAGACACTAGTCCTAGGGTTATGCCCCCATGAAAAAATTTACCTACCAGGAAAGTGGGTCAGAGGGGAGAAAATCCTATTGAGACTTTAGGAGTAAGAAGCCTGGGAGAATGAGGAAATAGAAGGATCCAGAGGGTCCTGGAAAACTACAGGCGTGTCTGGGCTCTGGGGTCCTCCTCAAACTATGGCACCAGCCAAGGAAAATACAGGCAGTAAACTTTGAACTCCTACCCAGTCTAGCCGATGGACAGGACATTTTCCACCGTTAAGTGGAGAAGGGGATCTGACTTTCACACAAACCCTGGTGCCCCATATCGGACCTTGTCCCGTGGATGGGGAGGCCTGGTGGCACTCAGAGGAAAGATAATAAGTCACCAAGAAGAGACTCGATACCCTAGGAGCATATACAGGGGGAGGAGGTCCACCTCAGTCACAGACACAAGGGAAAGGAGTAGAGGGGGAAGCAGGAGGGAGGAAAGAAAGGGAGGATACAAGGGATGGGCTAACAATTGAGATGTAATATGAATAAATTAATAAAAAAATGTCAAAAAAAAAAGAATGCAGTAGTTTTGCCAATCTGTGTAGAAATACAGGTTCTGAGTACGTAAATGTGTTTGATGAAATCAGCATTTCTCCTGCTTCCCTGTGAGTAGGAAGCACAGGTTTAGTCACAGGAGCTCATACAAGTGTTTCCTCAGTGTGTTCACATTTGCTTAGAAAGAGTATATGCTGGCAGAAACATGCGTTACTGTGCCATTTCACGCTTCAGCAAACATATCTGTAGATGGACATTGCTAGCAGAAACATCAGTTTCTCGAACTTTATTAACTCAGGGAACAAGCTGAACACTTCTCAGATGCATTTGGGCAACTCCGTCTGAAACAGGTTTTTTGCCTAAGGAAGCTTTCATTAGAGCGCACTACTTTTGCCCATCCACTAGAAGTACAGGTTCTGAATACGTAACTGTGTTTGATGAAATCAGTATTTCTCTTGCTTCCCTGTGAGTAGGAAGCTCAGGTTTAGTCGTTTGAGCTCCCACAATTGTTTCCTCAGTGTGTTCACATTTGTTTAGAAAGAGTACATTTGCTGGCAGAAACATGCGTTACTGTGGTGTCAGGCTTCAGCAAAAACGTGTGTACATGGACAATGCTAGCAGAAATGACAGTTTCCCGAAGCTTTCTAACTGAGAGAGCAAGTTGAACACTTCTAAGATGCATTTGGGCAACTTCGTCTGAAACGGGTTTTTTGCCTAAAGAGGCGTTCATTACAACGCACTAGTTTTGCCTTTCTGCTCAGTAATACAGATCTGAGTACGTAACTGTTTTTGATGAAATCAACATATCTCTTGCTTCCCTGTGAGTAGGAAGCTCAGGTTCAGTCATAGGAGCTCCCACAATTGTTTCCTCAGTGTGTTCACTTTTGCTTAGAAACAGTGTATTTGCTGGCAGAAACATGTGTTACTGTGCTGTTTCAGGCTTCAGCAAACACATTTGTAGATAAACAATGCTAGCAGATACGACAGTTTCTCAATGTTTTCTAACTGACGGTGCAAGCTGCCTACTTCTGAGATGCATTTGGTCAACTTCGTCTGAAATGGGTTATTTTGCCAAAAGATGCTTTCATTAGAACGCTTAGTTCTGCCCATCTACGCAGTAGAACATATTCTTAGTACGTACTGTGTTTGAATGAAATCAGCATTTCTCTTACTTCCCTGTGAGTAGGAACCTCAGGATTTGTCCAGGAGCTCCCACAAGTGTTTCCTCAGTGTGTTCATATTTGCTTAGAAACAGTGTATTTGCTGGCAGAAACATGTGTTACTGTGACGTTTCACAATTCAGCAAACACATGTGTAGAAGGACAGCTAGCAGAAACGACAGTTTCTTGACCTTTTCTAATTCAGGGAACAAGCTGCACACTTCTGCGATGCATTGGGGCAACTTCGTCTAAAATGGTTTTTTTTTTTTTATCTAAAGAGGCTTGCATTATAACGCACTAGTTTTGCCCATCTGCGTAGCAGTACAGGATCTGACTACGTAACTGTGTTTGATGAAATCAGCATTTCTCTTGCTTCCCTGTGAGTAGAAAGCTCATTTTTAGTCACGTAGCTCCCACAATTGTTTCCTCAGTGTGTTGACATTTGTTTAGAAACAGTCAAATTGCTGGAAGTAACATGCGTAACTATGCTTTTTCAGGCTTCAGCAAACCGATTTTTAGAAAAACAATGCTAGCAGAAACGACAGTTTCTCACGTTTTCTGTCCGAGGGAGCAGCTGCACACTTCTGAGATGTATTTGGGCAACTTCGTCTGAAACGGATTTTTTTGCCAAAAGAGGCTTGCATTAGAACGCACTAGTTTTGCTCATCTGCGTAGCAGTACAGGTTCTGAGTACAAAACTGTGTTTGATGAAATTAGCATTTCTTTTGCTTCCCTGTGAGTTGGAAGCTCCGGTTAGTCACAGGAGCTCCGACAAGTGTATCCTCAGTGTGATCACATTTGCTTAGAAACAGTGTATTTCCTTACAGAATTATGCGTTACTGTGCCATTTCAAGGTTCAGCAAACACATGTGTAAATGTATACAATGCTGGCAGTAAAGACAGTTTCTCGATGTTTTCTAACTCAAGGACCAAGCTGTCCACTTCTGAGATGCATTTGCTCAACTTCGTCTGAAACCGTTTTTTTTCCCTAAAGAGGCTTGCATTAGAACGCAGAACGCACTAGTTTAGCCCACCTGCGTAGTAGTACAGATAATGAGTATGTAACTATGTTTGATTAAATCAGCATTTCTCTTGCTTCCCTGTGAGTAGGAAGCTCAGGTTTAGTCACAGGTGCTCCAACAAATGTTTCCTCAGTGTGTTCACATTGCTTAGAAACAGTGTATTTGCTGAAACATGCCATTTCACGCTTCAGCAAACACATGTGTAGAAGTACAGTGCTAGCAGAAACGACAGTTTCTCGACCTTTTCTAACTCAGAGAACAAACTGCACACTTCTGAGATGCATTTTCGTAACTTCGTCTGAAACGAGTTTTTTGCCTAAAGAGGCTTGCATTAGAAAACACTTGTTTTGCCCATCTGCATAGCAGTACAGGTTCTGAGTACATAACTGTGTTTGATGAAATCAGCATTTCTCTTGCTTCCCTGTGAGTAGGAAGCTCAGGTTTAGTCACAGGAGCTCCCACAAGCGTTTTCTCAGTGTGTTGACATTTGCTTAAAAACAGTATATTTGCTGGCAGAAACATGCGTTACCTGCCATTTCACGCTTCAGCAAACACATGTGGAGATGGACAGTGCTAGCAGAAACGACAATTTCTCTACGTTTTCTAACTGACTGAGCAAGCTGCACACTTCTGAGATGCATTTGGTCAACTTCGTCTGAAATGGGTTTTTTGCCTAAAGAGGCTTGCATAACAATGCATTAGTTTTGCAGATCTGCATAGAAGTTCAGGTTCTGAGTATGTAACTGTGTTTGATGAAATCAACATTTCTCTTTTTTCCCTGTGAGTAGGAATCTCAGGTTTATTCACAGGAGCTCCCACAAGTGTTTCCTCAGGGTGTTCACATGATCTTAGAAACAGTTTATTTGCTCTCAGAAACATGCGTTACTGTGCTGTTTCAGGCTTCAGCAAACACATGTGTAGAAGGACAATGCTAGCAGAAATGACAGATTTTTAACATTTTCTAACCGAGGGAGCAAGCTGCACACTTTAGAGAACATTTGGGCAACTTAGTCTGAAACGGGTTTTTTGCCTAAAGAGGATTGTATTAGGAAGCACTAAGTTTGCTCATCTGCGTAGCAGTATAAGTTCTTAGTACGAAACTGTGTTTGATGAAATCTGCATTTCTTTGCTTCCCTGTGAGTCAGAAGCTCAGGTTTAGTCAAAGGAGCTCCCACAAGTGTTTCCTCACTGTGTTCCCTTTTGCTTAGAATCAGTGTATTTCCTGCCAGAAACATGCGTTATTGTGCCATTCCATGCTTCAGCAAACATATGTGTAGAAGTAGAGTGCTAGTAGAAACAACAGTTTCTCGACCTTTTTATAAGTCAAAGAAGAAGCTGCATACTTCTGAGATGCATTGGTGCAACTACGTCTGAAACGGGTTTTTTGCCTAAAAAGGTTTGGATTAGAACACACTATTTTGCCCATCTGAGTATCAGTACAGGTTCTGAGTACGTAACTGTGTTTGATGAAATCAGCATTTCTTTTGCTTCCCTGTGAATTTGAAGCTCAGGTTTAGTCACAGGAACTCCCATAACTGTTTCCTCAGTGTGTTCACATTTGCTTAGAAACAGTGTACTTGCTGGCAGAAACATTCATAATATGCCATTTCAGGCTTCAGCAAACCCATGTGTAGAAGACAATGCTAGTAGAAACAACAGTTTCTCGATTTTTATAACTCAAGGAAGAAGCAGCACACTTCTGAGATGCATTTGCACAACTTCGTCTGAAACGGTTTTTTTTCCTAAAGTGGTTTGGATTAGAACACACTATTTTGACCACCTGAGTAGCAGGACAGGTTCTGAGTATGTAACTGTGTTTGATGAAATCAGCATTTCTCTTGCTTCCCTGTGAGTAGGAAGCTCATTTAGTCACAGGAGCTCCCACAAGTGTTTCCTCAGTGTTTTCACATTTGCTTAGAAACAGTGTATTAGCTGCAGGAAACATGTGTTTCTGTGCCATTTCACGATTCAGCAAACACATGTATAGAAGAACAGTGCTAGCAGAAATGACAGTTTTGCGACATTTTCTAACTCTGGTAACAAGCTGCACACTTCTGAGATGCCATTTATGCAACTTCTTCTGAAACAGGTTTGTTTCCTAAAGAGGCTTGCATTAGAACGTACTATGTTTGCCCATCGGCGTAGTAGAACAGATTCTGAGTACATAACTATGTTTGAAGAAATCAGTATTTTGCCCACCTGAATAGCAGGATAGGTTCTGAGTATGTAACTGTGTTTGATGCATTTGGGCAACTTCGTTTCAAACGGGTTTTGTGCCTAAAGAGGCTTGCATTAGAATGCACTATTTTTCCGCATCTGCGTAGCAGTACAGGTTCTGAGTAGGTAACTGTGTTTGATGAAATCAACATTTCTCTTGCTTCCCTGGGAGTCTGAAGCTCATGTTTAGTCACAGGAGCTCCTACAAGTGTTTCCTCAGTGTGTTCACTTTTGCTTAGAAACACTGTATTTGCTCGCAGAAACATGCGTAATATGCTGTTTCAGGCCTCAGCAAACCCATGTGTAGAAGGCAATGCAAGCAGAAACGACAGTTTCTCATCCTTTTATAACTCAGGGAACAGGCTGCACACTTCTGAGATGGATTTGTGCCACTTCGTCTGAAACCGGTTATTTGCCTAAAGAAGATTGCATTAGAACGCACTAGTTTTCCGCATCTGCATAGCAGTACAGATTCTGAGTACATAACTGTGTTTGATGAAATCAGCATTTCTCTTGGTACCCTGTGAGTAGGAAGCTAAGGTTTACTCATAGGAGCTCCCACAAGTTTTTTCTTAGTTTGTACACATTTACTTAAACAGTGTATTTGCTGGCAGAAACATGCCTTACAGTGCTGTTTCAAGCTTCAGCAAACACATGTGTAGAAGGACAGTGCTAGCAGATACTACAGTTTCTCGATGTTTTCTAAGTCAAGGAACAAGCTGTCCACTTTAGAGATGCATTTGGGCAACTTTGTCTGAAACGTTTTTTTTTTTTTCCTAAAGAGGCTTGCATTAGAACGCACTAGTTTTGCCCATCTTTGTAGTAATACAGATTATGAGTATGTAACTATGTTTGATGAAATCAGCATTTCTCTTGCTTACCTGTGAGTAGAAAGCTCAGATTTAGTCACAGGAGCTCCAACAAAAGTTTCCTCAGTGTGTTCACATTTGCTTAGAAACAGTGTATTTGCTGGCAGAAACATGCGTTACTGTGCTGTTCCACGCTTCAGCAAGCACATGTGTAGAAGGACAGTGCTAGTAGAAACAACAGTTTCTCGACCTTTTATAACTCAAGGAAGAAGCTGCATACTTCTGAGATGCATTTGCACAACTTCGTCTGAAATGGGTTTTTTGCCTAAAGAGGTTTGGATTAGAACGCACTATTTTGCCCACCTGAGTAGCAGGACAGGTTCTGAGTATGTAACTGTGTCTGATGAAATCAGCATTTCTCTTGCTTCCCTGTGAGTAGGAAGCTCAGGTTTAGTCACAGGAGCTCCCACAAGTGTTTCCTCAGTGTGTTCACATTGCTTAGAAACAGTGTATTAGGTGGCAGAAATGTGTTACTGTACCGTTTCAAGATTCAGCAAACACATGTATAGAAGAACAGTGCTAACAGACACAACAGTTTTTCGACCTTTTCTAATTCAGGGAACAAGCTGCACACTTCTGAGATGCATTTGTGCAACTACGTCTGAAACGGGTTTTTTACCTAAAGAGGCTTGCATTAGATCGCACTAGTTTTGCTCAGCTGGGTAGCAGTACAGGTTCTGAGTACTTAACTGCGTTTGATGAAATCAGCATTTCTCTTGCTTCCCTGTGAGTAGGAAGCTCAGGTTAGTCACAGGAGCTCCCAGAAGTGTTTCCTCAGTGTGTTGACATTTGCTTAGAAACAGTAAATTTGCTGGCAGAAACATGCGTTACTGTGCTGTTTCACGCTTCAGCAAACACATGTATAGAAGGACATTGCAGGCAGAAACAACAGTTTCTCGGCGTCGTCTAACTCAGGGAACAAACTGCACACATCTGAGATGCATTTGTGCAACTACGTCTGAAACGGGTTTTTTTCCTAAAGAGGCTTTCATTACAACGCACTAGTTTTGCTCATCTGCTTAGTAGTACAGGTTCTGAGTACTTAACTGTGTGTGATGAAATCAGCATTTTTCTTGCTTCCCTGTGAGTAGGAAGCTCAGGTTAGTCACAGAAGCTCCCACAAGTGTTTCCTCAGTGTGTACATATTTGCTTAGAAACAGTGTATTTGCTGGCAGAAACAAGCATTACTGTGCCGTTTCACGCTTCAGCAAACACATGTGTAGAAGGACAGTACTAGCAGAAATGACAGTTTCTCGTTCTTTTCTAACTCAAGGAACAAGCTGCACACTTCCGAGACTCATTTGGGCAACTTTGTCTGAAACGTTTTTTTTTCCTAAAGAGGCTTGCATTAGAACGCACTAGTTTTGTGCATCTGCGTAGCAGTACAGGTTCTGAGTACGTAACTGTGTTTGATGAAATCAGCATTTCTCTTGCTTCCCTGTGAGTTTGAAGCTCAGGTTTAGTCACAGGAGCTCCCACAAGTGTTTCCTCAGTGTTTTCACATTTGCTTAGAAACAGTGTATTAGCTGGCAGAAACATGCGTTCCTCTGCCGTTTCACGCTTCAACAAACACATGTGTAGAAGGACAGTGCTAGCAGAAATGACAGTTTCTCGACCTCTTCTAACTCAGGGAACAAGCTGCACACTTCTGAGATGCATTTGTGCAACTACGTCTGAAAAGGGTTTTTTGCCTTAAGATGTTTGGATTAGAACGCTGTAGATTTGAGCATCTGTGTAGCAGTACAGGTTCTGAGTATGTAACTGTGTTTGAAGAAATCAGCATTTCTCTTGCTTCCCTGTGAGTAGGAATCTCAGGGTTAGTCACAGGAGCTCCCACAAGTGTTTCCTCAGTGTGTTCATATTTGCTTAGAAACAGTGTATTTGCTGGCAGAAACAAGTGTTACTGTCCCTTTTCCCCCTACAGCCAACACATGTGTAGAAGGACACTTCTAGCAGAAACGACAGTTTCTCGACATTTTCTAACTCAGGGAACAAGCTGCATACTCCTGAGATGCATTGGAGAACTTCGTCTGAAACGGGTTTTTTTGCATTAGAACTCACTTGTTTTGCCCATCTGCACAGTAGTACAGTAGTACAGATTGTGAGTACGTAACTGAGTTTGATGAAATCAGCATTTTTACAGCTGCCATGTGAGTAAGAAGCTCAAGTTTAGTCACAGGAACTCCCACAAGTGCTTTTTCAGTGTGTTCACATTTGCTTAAAAACAGTGTATTTGCTAGCAGAAATATGCGTTAACTGTGCACTTTCACACTCAGCAAACACATCTGTAGAAGTACATTGCTAGCCGAAACGACAGTTTCTCAACGTTTTTTAACTCAGGGAACAAGCTGCACTCTTCTGAGATGCATTTGGGAAACATCATCTGAAACGGAATTTTTGCATTAAAGGCTTGCATTAGAACGCACTAGTTTTGCCTATCTGCACAGCTGTACAGATTCTGAGTACGTAACTGTGTTTGATATAATCAGCATTTCTCTTGCTTCCTGTGAGATGGGAAGCTTAGGTTTAGTCACAATAGCTCCCACTAGTGTTTTCTCAGTGTGTGCACATTTGCTTAGAAGCAGTGTTTTGGACGGCAGAAAAATGCATTACCATGCTGATTCATGCTTGAGCAAACACATGTGTAGAAGAACAGTGTTAGCAGAAACCACAGTTTCTCGACGTTTTCTAACTCAGGCTACAAGCTACACACCTTCAGATGCATTTGGACAACTTCCAGTGAAACGGGTTTTCTGCCTAAAGATGCTTGCATGAGAACACAGTAGCTTTGCCTATGTGCGCAGTAGTACAGATTCTCAGTATGTAAATGAGATGATGAGGAAAAGTGTATTTACTGGCAGAAACATGTGTTACTGTGCTTTTTCACGCTTCAACAAACACATGTGTAGAAGGACAGTGCTAGCAAAAATGACAGTTTCTCGACATTTTCTAACTCAGGGAACAAGATGCACACTTCTGAGATGCATTTGGGCAACCTCGTCTGAAACCGGTTTTTTGCCTAAAGAGGCTTGCATTAGTACACACTAGTTTTGCCCATCTGAGCAGTACTGAGAGTCTGAGTATTTAAATGTGTTTGAAGAAATCAGCATTTCTTGCTTCCTGTGAGAAGGGAAGCTCAGGTTTATCACAGGAGCTCCCACAAGTGCTTAATCAGTGTGTTCACATACTTAGAATCAGTGTATTTGCTGTAAGAAACATGTATTACTGTGCCGTTACACCCTCAGCAAACACATGTGTAGAAGGACAGTGCTAGCAGAAATGACTGTTTCTTGACGTTTTCTATGTCAGCAAACAAGATGCACACTTCTGAGATGCATTTGGGAAACTTTGTCTGAACCGGGTTGTTTGCCTAAAGAGGCTTGCATAAGATCGCACTAGATTTGCCTCTTTGCGCAGTAGCACAGATTCTGAGTACATAACTGAGTTTGGTGAAATCAGGATTTCACTTGCTGCCCTGTGAGTAGGAATCTAAGTTTTAGTCACTCTAGCTCCCACTAGTGTTAACTTAGTGTGTTCACATTTGCTTAGATACAGTGTATTTGCTGGCAGAAACATGAGTTACTGTGCTGTTTCACGCTTCAGCAAACATATGTGTAGAAGGACGGTTCTTGCAGAAACGACAGTTTCACAACATTTTCTAAGTCACGGAACAAGCTGAACACTTCTGAGATGCATTTGGGCAACTTCGTCTGAAACAGGTTTTTTGCATAAAGAGGCTTGCATAACAACGCATTAATTTTGCCCATCTGCGTGGAAGTACAGGTTCTGAGTACGTAACTGTGTTTGATGAAATCAGCATTTCTCTTGTTTCCCTGTGAGTAGGAAGCTCAGGTTTAGTCACAGGAGCTCCCACAAGTGTTTCCTCAGTGTGTTCACATTTGCTTAGAAACAGTGTATTTGCTGGCAGAAACATGAGTTACTGGGGTGTTTCAGGCTTCAGCAAACATATGCGTAGATGGACAATGCTAGCAGAAATGACAGTTTCCCCACTCATTCGACTGAGAGAGCAAGTTGAACACCTCCGATATGCATTTGGGCAACTTCGTCTGAAACGGATTTTTTGCCTATAGAGAATTGCATTAGAACGCACTAGTTTTGCCACTCTGCGCAGTAGTACAAATCTAACTACGTAACTGTGTTTGATGAAATCAATATTTCTTATGCTTTTCTGTGAGTAGGAAGCTCAGGTTCAGTCATAGGAGCTCCCACAAGTGTTTCCTCAGTGTGTTCACATTTGCTTAGAAATGGTGTACTTGCTGGCTGAAACATGTGCTACTGTGCCGTTTCAGACTTCAGCAAACTCATGTGTAGAAGGACATTGCTAGCAGAAATGACAGTATCTCTACCTTTTCTACTCAGAGAACAAGCTGCACACTTCTGAGATGCATTTGCGCAACTTAGTCTGAAACGAGTTTTATGCCTAAAGAGGCTTGCATTAGAACGCAATAGATTTGCCTATCTGCGTAGTAGTATAGATTATGAGTACGTAACTGTGTTTGATGAAATCAGCATTTCCCTTGCTTCCCTGTGAGCAGGAAGCTCAGTTTTAGTAACAGGAACTCCCACAAGTGTTTCCTCAGTGTGTTCACATTTGCTTAGAAAAAGTGTATTGCTGGCAGTAACATGCGTTACTGTGCCATTTCATGCTTCAGCAAACACTTGTGTAGAAGAACAATGCTAGCAGAAACGACAGTTTCTCAACGTTTTCTAACTGACGGAGCAAACTGCACACTTCTGAGATGAATTTGGTAAACTTCATCTGGAATGGGTTATTTTGCCAAAAGAGGCTTGAATTAAAATGGACTAGTTTTGCCCTTCTGCGCAGTAGTACATATTCTGAGTACCTAACTGTGTTTGAATGAAATCAGCATTTCTTTTGCTTCCCCATGAGTAGGAACCTCAGGATTTGACACAGGAGCTCGCACAAGTCTTTCCTCACTGTGTCACATTTGCTTAGAAACAGTATATTTGCTGGCAGAAACATGCGTTACTGTGTCGTTTCACAATCCAGCAAAAACATGTGTAGAAGGACAGTGCTAGCAGAAACGACAGTTTCTCGAGCTTTTCTAACTCAGGGAACAAGCTGCACACTTCTGAGATGCCTTTGGACAACTTCGTCTGAAACGGATTTTTTGCCTAAAGAGGCTTGCATAACGACGCATTACTATTGCCCGTCTGCGTAGAAGTACAGGTTCTGAATCGGTAACTCTATTTGATGAAATCAGCATTTCTCTTACTTCTCTGTGAGTAGGAAGCTCAGGTTAGTCATAGGAGCTCACACAAGTGTTTCCTCAGTGTGTTCACATTTGCTTAGAAACAGTGTATTTGCTTGCAACACATGCGTTACTGTGCTGTTTCAGTCTTAAGCAAACACATGTGTACAAGGGAAATTCTAGCTGACAGAATAGTTTCTCGATGTTTTCTAGCTGAGAGAGGAAGCTGGACACTTCTGAGATACATTTGGGAAACTTCTTCTGAAATGGTTTTTTTGCCTAGAGAGGCCTGCCTTAGAATGCATTAGTTTTGCCTATCAGCGTAGCAGTACAGGTTCTGAGTCCGTAATTTGTTTGATGAAATCAGCGTTTCTCATGCTTCTCTGTGAGTAGAAAGCCAAGGTTTAGTCACAGGAGCTCCCACAAGTGTTTCCTCAGTGTGTTCATATTTGCTTAGATACACTGTATTTGCTGGCAAAAACATGCGTTACTGTGAAGTTTCAGACTTCGGAGGACACATGTGTAGAAGTACAATAATAGCACAGATGACAGTTTCTCGACATTTTCTAACAGAGAGAGCAAGCTGCAAACTTCTGAGATGCATTTGGGCAACTTCTTCTCAAATGGGTTTTTTGCCTAAAGAGGCTTGCAGTAAAACTCACTGCTAATGCCAAACTGCACAGTAGTACAGATTCTGAGTACGTAACTTTGTTGATGAAATCAGCATTTTTATTGCTTCCCTGTGAGTAGGAAGCTCAGGTTTAGTCACAGAACCTCCCACAAGTGTTTCCTCAGTGTGTACACATTTGCTTAGAAACAGTGTATTTGCTGGCAGAAACATGAGTTACTGTGCTGTTTCAGGCTTCAGCAAACACGTGTAGAAGTACAATGCTAACAGAAACGACAGTTTCTCGACCTTTTCTAACTACAAGAGCAATGTGCACACTTCTCAGATGCATTTGGGCAACTTTGTCTGGAACGGTTTTTTTGCCTTAAGAGGCTTGCATTAGAATGCATTAGTTTTGCCCATTGCGTAGCAGTACAGGTTTTGAGTATGTAACTGTGTTTGATGAAATCAGCATTTCTCTTGCTTCTCTGTGAGTAGGAAGCTCAGGTTTAGTCACAGGAGTTCCCACAAGGGTTTTCTCAGTGTGTTCACATTTGCTTAGAAACAGTGTATTTGCTTCCAAACACATGCGTTACTGTGCTTTTTCAGGCTTAATCAAACACATGTGTAGAAGGACAATGCTAGTAGAAACGACAGTTTCTCGATGTGTTCTAACTGAGGGAACAAGCTGGACACTTCTGAGATGCATTTGGTCAACTACGTCTGAAAAGGGTTTTTTGCCTAAAGAGGCTTCCATTAGAACGCACTAGTTTTGCTCATCTCCGTAGCTGTACAGGTTCTGAGTATGTAAGAGTGTTTGATGAAATCAGCATTTCTCTTGCTTCCCTGCTCGTAGGAAGCTCAGGTTTAGTCACAGGAGGTCACACATGTGTTTCCTCAGTGTGTTCACATTAGCTTAGAAACACTTTTTGCTCGCCGAAACATGCGTTACTGTGCCATTTCAAGCTTCAGCAAACAAATGTGTAGAAAGACAGTGTAGGTGGAAACGACAGTTTCTCAATGTCTTCTATCTCAGGGAACAAGCTGCACACTTCTGGGATGCATTTGCACTACTTCGTCTGAAACGGGTGTTTTGCCTAAAGATGCTTGTATTAGAACACACTAGTTTTACCCATCGGCGTAGAAGTACATTTTCTGAGTACATAACTGTGTTTGATGAAATCAGCATTTCCCTTCCTTTCCTGTGGGTAGGAAGCTCAGGTTTAGTAACAGGAGCTCCCACAAATTTCCTCAGTGTGTTCACATTTGCTTAGAAAAAATGTATTTGCTGGCAGAAATGTGCATTACTGTGCCTTTTTACGCTTCAGCAAACACATGTGTAGACGGACAGTACTAGCAGAAACGACAGTTTCTCAACATTGTCTAACACAGGAAAAAAGCTGTACACTCCTGAGATGCATTTCGGCAACTTCGTCTGAAACGGGTTTTTTTGCCTAAAGAGGCTTGATTTAGAACGCACTTGTTCTGCCTATCTGCATAGCAGTACAGGTTCTGAGTATGTAACTCTGATGAAATCAGCATTTCTCTTGCTTCTCTGTGAGTAGGAAGCTTAGGTTTAGTCATAAGAGCTCCCACAAGTGTTTCCTCAGTGTGTTCACATTTGCTTAGAAACAATGTATGTGCTGGCAGAAACATGTGTTACTGTGCTTTTTCAGGCTTCAGCAAACACATGTATAGAAGTACAATGCTAGCAGAAATGAAAGTTTCTCGATGTTTTCTGACTCAGGGAACAAGATGCACACTTCTGAGTTGCATTTGGGCAACTTCGTCTGAAACGGGTTTTTGCCTAACGAGGCTTGAGTTAGAACGCACTAGTTTTGCCCATCTGCGTAGCAGTACAGGTTCTGAGTACTTAACTGTGTTTGATGAAATCAGCATTTCTCTTGCTTTCCTTTGTAGGAAGATCAGGTTTAGTCACAGGAGCTCCCACAAAGGTTTCCTCAGTGTGCTCACATTTGAGTAGAAACAGTGTATTTACTGGCAGAAACATGTGTTACTGTGCTGTTTCCGGCTCCAGCGAACACATATGTAGAAGTACATGCTAGGAGAAATGACAGTTTCTCAAATTTTTCTAACTAAGGGAGCAAGCTGTCACTTCTGAGCTGCATTTGCGCAACTTCGTCTGAAAAGGGTTTTTTGCCTAAAGAGGCTTGCATTAGAACGCACTAGTTTTGCCAATCTCCCCAGTACTACTGATTATGAGATCGTACATTCATCTTGTTTCCCTCTGAGTAGGAAGCTCAGGTTTAGACACAGGAGATCCCACATGTGGTTCCTCACTGTGTTCACATTTGCTTAGAAACAGTGAATTTGCTGGCAGAAACATGCGTTACTGTGCCATTTATCGCTTCAACAAACACATGTATAGAAGGACAGTGCTGGCAGAAACGACAGTTTCTCGACGTCTACTAAATAAGGGAACAAGCTGCAGACTTCTGAGATAATTTGCTCAATTAAGTCTGAAATGGGTCTTCTGCCTAAAGAGGCTTGAATTAGAACGCACTAGTTTTGCCCATCTGCATAGCAGTACAGTTTATGAGTACATAACTTTGTTTAATGAAATCAGCATTTCTCTTGCTTCTCTGTGAGTAGGAAGCTCAGGTTTAGACACAGGAGCTCCCACATGTGTTTCCTCAGTGTGTTCCCATTTGCTTAGGAAAGGTGTATTTGCTGGCAGAAACATGCATTACTGAGCCGTTTCACGCTTCACCAAACATATATGTAGAAGGACAGTACTAACAGAAACAACAGTTTCTCGACCTTCTCTAACTCAGGGAACAAGCTGCACACCTCTGAGATGCATTTGGGCAACTAAGTCTGAAACGGGTTTTTTTGTCTAAAGAGACTTGCATTAAAATGCACTCCTTTTACCTATCTGTGCAGTAGCACATATTCTGAGTAGGTAACTGATGAAATCACCATTTCTCTTGCTTCTTTGAAGTAGGGAAGCTCAGGTTTAGTCACAGTAGCTCCCACAAGTTTTTCCTCAGTGTGTTTTCTTTTCCTCAGAAACACTGTATTTGCTGGCAGAAACATGCGTACCTGAGCCTTTTCTCCCAGAGCTAATACATGTGGAGAAGGACAGTGGCATCAGTAACAACAGTTTATTGATGTTTTCTAACTCAGGGATTACGCTACACACTTCTGAGAGGCATTTGTGTAACTTTGTCAGAAATGAGTTTTTTGCCTAAGGAGACTTGCATTAAAACGCAATTGTTTTGCCTATCTTCGAAGTAGTACAGATTCTGAGTATGTAAGTGTGTTTGATGAAATCAGCATTTCTCTTGCTTCCCTGTGAATAGGAAGCTCAGGTTTAGTCACATGAGCTCCTGTTAATGCCCAGCTGGTGCTCTGGAGAGGGTCCAGGGTAGTTTCTCTCTGGGGTGTTGGAATGCGCATGCCCTTCTCGTTCACTTTATCTCTTGGGTGGCCAGAGCTGATGGCTCAGGCAACTGATTAGGATTGAAAGAAGAAAAAGGAAGGAAGGGGAAAAAGAGCTCAAGGTTTCTTCTCTAGGGACTGGCTGTACTGTGGCTAAGGAGAACTTAAACTGACCACATTTTTTCCTATGACTGAGGCTGTAAAAGCAGCTTCTGGATAGAAACTGCATGGGGGGTCTTAAAAGGAAGCTCTTTGATCTGTAGATAGGCCTCTCCAATAAGTTGGTGTAAACTTAGGCTTATTAGACATAGAAAGCTGATGCCCCTGAGTCTGCTAACTAATTTGCGAATCTATAGAGAAATAAGAAGTAAGAGAGAGAGATAGAAAATAAACCACTCACACACATACGTTCAAGAGAAGAGGACCAGGAGAAAAGGTGGATGAAGTCAGGCGTCTTAACTTCAACTGAAGTTAAGCTGCTCAATCTCTTCTCCTCTGTTCTCCTTCATTTTCTCCTCTGTTCTCCTTAATTTTCTCCTCTGTTCTCCTTAATTTTCTCCTCCATTCTCCTGCTCACGTTTATTGTAGCCCATACTTATACTTCTGAGGAAAGGGAATTACCTCATAGTCAAAGAGTACAATTAATCACAAAAACAGATGAATCCTAAAGATACTACAGGTTACATGCTTCAAATCTAAACATTTCTTATCTATGTATCCATTACATAAGTTTATGGTGAGTTCAGAATGACGAAGGTTGGCAAGGTCTAAGGTTAACAGGGTCTAAAACTTACAAGAGTATACAACTTATCAATTAGGACGGACCTGACTATACACTATCCAGCTATCTCTTAGTTTGTTATGAGCTCAGGACAATAATTTTGTCTGTCTTTCATTCTAAGAAACAGAGTAAATTCAGACATCTCGGGGGGATCCAAGATGGCGGCGAGCAGTGTGGACCGTGTTTGGAAGCTCCAGTGAACAGTTCGGGGAATTGCACAGATTTCTGAGCCAGGAACACCAGGATCCCGACACCACGGCAGCAGGAGTGCTTCACGGTTCGGAAGGACCAGGGTGCGGAGGACCAGCGTGCCCCTACACACGGGAGGAGTGCGGATTTTCTCGGATCAGAGCAGCGGCGGCACGGGCGGCGTCAGCAACACCAGCAGCAGTGACTGAGGTTTGCAGCTCAGAGCCATCCAGTGGAGGCAGTTAGTGTGGTGGCTGGTGGGAGTTGCTGCGGGAGAGGGGACACTGGACAGGATTTGGGTCGCGTGGTGCTTTGTGACCCAAGCTGGACACGGCGGACAGTTCAGCCCCCAGAGTCCCGGGTACAGCTCAGGGCGCAGTGCTGTAGAGACACTGACTCAGCACAGCGAGCAATTCTGCCCAAGGCAACAGCTTAGTGGAGCCACGGTGCCCCTGCTGTGACACAGGCCGGGTTGAACGCTCAGTTCCTCCCAAGGCCCTTCTCAGCTCAGCCAGTTCACCTGCTGTGAGGTGCTAGCGCTCATCAACGAGCAGTTCTGCTCAAGACATTAGCTCTCCTCAGAGGGCAGTTTTAGGGCGCTGACGCAGGCTGAGGTCAGCACGCAGATTCAGCCCAGAGGCCCTAGCTGGATTTGCCGGGCAGATTAGGCCCAGGGATTCTTCCTGAGCTGTGCACACAGGCTCGGCGGCCCCAAGACTCTGGCTGGACTATGCACGCAGTATAGGCCTGGAGGCCCGGACTGAATTCAGGGTGCAGTGTGGGTCCATAGTCCCTGGCTGAGCTCGGTGCACAATTCTACCCCAGAGACTCGGGTGGAGCTCGGCGTGCAGCTTAGGGCCACAGTCCCTAACCGTGCTTGGCAGACAGATTGGGCCCAGAGTCTCTACTAGAGCCTTTGCACAGTCCCGGCTCTAAGACTCTGGTTGGACACAGCGTGCAGTTTGAATCCAGAATTTCTGGCTGAGCTGCGCGGATGTTTCCGGCATGAGTCAATAACTGACCACAGCAAGCAGTTTGGCCAAACACCCCTAGCTGAGCTTGGTGCACAGTCCTAGCCCAAAAATTCTGGCTGGACCCTGTGGGCATTTTGAGCCCAGAATTCCTAGCTAAGCTCGGCAGACAGTTCAGGCCCTGAGATACTAGCTGAGCTCGGACGGTGGTTTGGGACTAGTGTCCCTGGCTGGACCTGGCAGGGAACCCAGAAGGCTGTGGACACCTTGGCCTGACCCAACGCTCATCCAGAGACCCAGAACTATTGCAGGACCCACAGCACAGGAAAGCTGAGGAGCACTGGCTGTGAGGTCCCAAAACGCCAGGGCTAACCTCCTGCCATTCACAACAGTGAAACATAAGAGCTTCCAACCTACGGAAACTGTGAGAAAACAAGTGAATCTATCATCAGACTCCCTCCATCCAACTCAGGAATCTACCCAACGAAAACAAAGCCGGCAAGATGTCTAAAGGACAGCGTAAAAGCATACGCAAAAAACCCCAAAACAACATGGCGTCTCCAGTTTCCAGCTATCCCAAAGAAAACAACCCAGAGAGCTCAAATACAACGGAAATACAAGAAAATGACCTCAAATCCTTAATAAGGAGCATATTAATGGAAGAAACAAATAAAATTCATAATCAAATACAGGAAGACGCAGCAAAACAAGTGAGAGACATAAAAGAAGCACATAGAGTGGAACTGGAAAAATTTAAAGAATATGCAAATAACCAGATGGAAGAAATAATTAAAACGGTTCAAGCTCTGAAGACCTATAAAGAGGCAATGGAAGAAATTCAGGAATATACAAAAAATGAGGTGAAAGAAATAAAAAAATCAGTTCAAGATCTGAAGACGAAAATGGATTCAATGATAAACACACAGACAGAAGAAAAATGAGAACTTGAGACCTCAGAGAAGAAGGCGAGCAACACAGAGGCGAGCCTTTCTAACAGAATCCAAGAGACGAAGAACGAATTTCTGGTCTAGAAGATACAATCACAGATCTTGAAGCAACCATTAAAGATAATGCCAAATCTGGAAAACTCCTGAAACAAAACATCCAAGAAATTCAGGACACCATGAAAAGAAGAAACCTGAGGATAATAGGCATTGAAGAAAGAGAAGATATCAGACTCCAAGGCCCAGAAACTATTCTCAACAAAATCATACAAGAAAATTTCCCCAACCTAAAGAAAGAGATACCTATAAACATACAAGAGGCCTACAGAACACCAAATAGAATTGACCAGAAAAGGAAAACTGCCCGTCACATAATAATCAAAACACAAAGCATACAGAACAAAGAAAAAATATTAAAAGCTGCAAGGGAAAAGGGCCAAATAACATTCAATGGCAAACCTATCAGAATTACACCAGACTTCTCAGCAGAGACCATAAAAGCCAGAAGAGCCTGGACAGAGATCCTGCAAACCCTGAGAGACCACAGATGCCAGGCCAGACTACTTTACCCAGCAAAATTATCAATAACCATTGATGGAGAAAACAAAATATTCCATGACAAAAACAAATTCAAACAGTACCTATCCACAAATCCAGCTTTACAGAAGGTACTAGATGGAAGACTCCATCCCAAAGGGTCAAGCTACAACCAAAACTGCTCAGGAAATAGGTAACTATACCAAGGCAAAAACACAACTACACAAACACTCGATTGGAAACAACATCAAAATTAAGACTCTTAACAGTCACTGGTCGTTAATATCTCTCAACATCAATGGTCTTAATTCTCCAATAAAAAGACATAGACTAACTGAATGGGTGCATAAACAAGATCCAACATTCTTCTGCATTCAAGAAACACATCTCACCTCTAACGATAGGCATTACCTCAGGGTAAAAGGATGGAAAAAAATATTCCAAGCAAATGGTCACAAGAAGCAAGCAGGCGTAGCCATTTTAATATCAAACAAGATAGTCTTTCAACCAAAATTAATCAAAAGGGATGCAGAAGGACACTTCATACTCATCAAAGGTAAAGTCAACCAAGACGACATCACAATTCTGAACATCTATGCTCCCAATACAAGGGCACCCACATTTGTAAAAGATCTGCTAAAAAAACTTAAAACACACATCGATCACCACACAATAATAGTGGGAGACTTCAACACCCCACTCTCACCGAAGGATAAGTCATTGAAACAGAAACTAAGCCGTGAAATAACGTCATTAACCAATGCGATGGGTCAAATGGATCTAACAGATATCTATAGAACCTTTCACCCAAACAAGAAAGAATATACCTTCTTCTTTGCACCCCATGGAACCTTCTCCAAAATTGATCACATCGTAGGTCACAAAGCAGGCCTCAACAGATACAAGAGGATTGAAATAATACGTTGTATCCTATCAGATCACCATGCTCTTAGGCTGCAATTCAACAACAACAGAAACAACAAAAAGCCTACACGTACGTGGAAACTAAACAACTCTCTGCTAAATGACACATGGGTCAGGGAAGAAATAAAGAAAGAAATCAAGGAGTTTCTGAAATTCAATGATAATGAGGGAACAACATACCCAAATTTGTGGGATACATTGAAAGCAGTGTTAAGAGGAAAACTCATAGCACTAAGTGCCTTTAAAAAGAAATTGGAAACATCGCACATAAGCAACTTAACAAAACAGCTGGAAGCCCTAGAAAAAAAAGAAGCAGAAACACCAAAAAGGAGTAGACGTCTGGAAATAATCAAACTCAGGGCTGAAATTAACAAATTAGAAACTAAGAAAACAGTCCAAAGAATCAACAAAACCAAGAGCTGGTTCTTTGAGAAAATCAATAAGATAGACAGACCGTTAGCCAAACTAACTAAAAGGCAGAGAGACAGTATTGAAATCAACAGAATCAGAAATGAAAAGGGAGACATTACAACAGACACTGAAGAAATACAAAGAATCATAAGATCCTACTTTGAAGGCATATATGCCACAAAATTTGAAAATCTAAGGGAAATGGATGACTTTCTTGATCAATTTCACTTGCCCAAATTGAGTGAAGAACAGATAAACAAGCTAAATAGTCCCATTTCCCCTACAGAAATAGAAGCAATCATTGATAGTCTCCCAAACAAAAAAAGCCCAGGGCCAGATGGTCTCAGTGCAGAGTTCTACCAGACATTCAAAGGCGAGCTAATACCGATACTCTTCAAGCTACTCCAAAACATAGAATTGGATGGAACATTACCAAATTCATTCTATGAGGCCATAGTCACGTTGATACCTAAGCCTCACAAAGACTCAACAAAGAAAGAGAATTTCAGACCAATTTCTCTTATGAACATCGATGCAAAAATACTAAATAAAATTCTTGCAAAACGAATACAAGAACACATAAAGGATATCATTCATCATGACCAAGTAGGCTTCATTCCAGGCATGCAGGGATGGTTTAATATACGGAAATCCATCAATGTAATCCACCATATAAACAAACTGAAAATAAAAAACCACATGATCATCTCTTTAGATGCAGAGAAAGCATTTGATAAAATCCAACACCCATTCATGTTTAAAGTTTTAGAGAGATCGGGGATACAAGGCACTTTCCTCAACATAATAAAGGCTATCTACAGCAAGCCAATAGCCAAAATTAAAGTAAATGGGGAGATACTCAAGGAAATTCCTCTAAAATCGGGAACAAGGCAAGGCTGCCCACTCTCTCCATATCTCTTCAATATAGTACTCGAAGTTCTAGCCAGAGCAATAAGACAACAAAAGGAGATCAAGGGTATCCAAATGGGAAAGGAGGAAGTCAAACTATCTCTATTTGCAGATGATATGATAGTGTACATAAGTGACCCTCAAAATTCCACCAGAGAACTCCTACAGCTGATAAATACTTTCAGCAATCTGGCTGGATACAAAATTAACTCAAAAAAGTCTGTAGCCTTCCTATACACAAATGACAAGCTTGCAGAGGAAGAAATTAGGAAAGCCACACCCTTCACATTAGCCACAAGCAATATAAAATATCTAGGAGTTACTTTAACTAAGCAAGTGAAGGACTTGTTTGAAAAAAATTTCAAAACTCTGAAGAAGGAGATTGAAGATGACATGAGAAGATGGAAGGATCTTCCTTGCTCATGGATAGGGAGAATTAACATAGTAAAAATGGCCATCCTACCAAAAGCAATCTACAGAATCAATGCAATCCCTATCAAAATACCTACACAATTTTTTAAAGACATTGAAAGTTCAATTCTGAACTTCATATGGAAAAACAAAAAACCCAGAATAGCAAAAACGATCTTGTACAATAAAAGGTGCTGTGGAGGAATCTCCATACCTGATTTCAAATTATACTATAAAGCAATTGTAATTAAAACAGCATGGTACTGGCACAGCAGCAGGCTGGTTGATCAGTGGAATCGTATTGAAGACCCAGATATGAATCCACACACATATGGTCACTTGATTTTTGACAAAGAAGCCAAATCCATTCAATGGAAAAAGGATAGCATCTTGAACAAATGGTGCTGGTCTAACTGGATGTCTATGTGTAAAAAAATGCAACTGGACCCATATTTGTCACCTTGCACAAAACTCAAATCCAAGTGGATTAAAGACCTCAACATAAAACCAGAGACACTAAGTCACTTAGAAGAAAAAGTGGGGAAGAGCCTGCAACATATTGGCACAGGAGACAACTTCCTGAACAGAACACCAACAGCCCAGGCCTTAATGTCAACAATTAATAAATGGGACCTCATGAGGCTGAGAAGCTTCTGTAAGGCTGGAGACACTGTCAAGAGAACAAAGCGACAGCCTACAGACTGGGAAAAGATCTTCACCAACCCTACATCTGACAAAGGTCTAATATCCAAAATATATAAAGAACTCAAGAAATTAAATACTACCAAACCAAATAACCCAATTGAGAAATGGGGCTTGGAACTAAACAGAGAATTCTCAACAGAAGAATATCAAATGGCTGAGAAATACTTAAAGAAATGCTCAACCTCCTTAGTCATCAGGGAAATGCAAATCAAAACAACTCTGAGATTCCATCTTACACCCATCAGAATGGCTAAGATCAAAAACTCAAGCGACACCACATGCTGGAGAGGATGTGGGGAGAGAGGAACACTCCTTCATTGCTGGTGGGAATGCAAACTAGTACAACCACTTTGGAAATCTATCTGGTGCTATCTCAGAAAACTGGGAATAGGGCTTCCTCAAGACCCAGCTATTCCACTCCTTGGAATATACCCAGAAGATGCACCAGCACACAGCAAGACAATTTGCTCAACCATGTTCATAGCAGCCTTATTCATAATAGCCAGATCATGGAAACAGCCTAAATGTCCCTCAGTAGAAGAATGGATAAAGAAACTGTGGTACATATACACTATGGAATACTACTCAGCTATTAAAAACAAGGAATTCCCGAAATTTGTGGACAAATGGATTGAGCTAGAGATGATCATAATGAGTGAGTTAACCCAGAAGCAGAAAGACTCAAATTGTATATACTCACTTATATCTGCATACTAGCCCAATGAGCATGTCCCAATAGGATGTCCTCCCCTCTGTCCCAGTTTCCTGGTAAGGGAAGGCTTTCATGGGACATGCTCATTGGGCTAGTATGCAGATATAAGTGAGTATATAC
>OU015743.1:56726899-56739501 GCA_907169655.1 Acomys percivali | reverse complement strand
ATGATCATAATGAGTGAGTTAACCCAGAAGCAGAAAGACTCAAATTGTATATACTCACTTATATCTGCATACTAGCCCAATGGGCATGTCCCATGAAAGCCTTCCCTTACCAGGAAACTGGGACAGAGGGGAGGACATCCTATTGGGACTCTAGATGAGAGAACAATGGGAGAATAGCAATGTAGAAGGATCCAGTAGGTCCTAGAATCCTACAAGTAGAACATTATGATAGGCAGATTTGGGTCATGGGGTCCCGCTCAAACTAAGGCCCTAGCCAAGGACAATACTGGCAGTCAAATTTAAACCCGTACCCTGATCTAGCCCATGGACAGGACCGTCTCCACACTTGAGTGGAGAGAGGGATTTGACTTTCTCAAGTACTCTGGTGCCTCACATTTGACTATGTCCCCTGGCAGGGGACACCTAGTGGCACTCAGAAGAAGGACAGCAGGTCACTGAGAAAAGACTTGATACCCTATGAGCATATACAGGGGGAGGTAATCCCTCTGAGGAACAGTCATAGGGGAGGGGAATAAGGGGAAAATGGGAGGGAGGGGAGAATGGGAGGTTACAAGGGATGGGATAACCATAGAGATGTAACAAGAATAAATTAATTAAAAAAATAAAAATAAAAAAAAATAAAAATTAAAAAAAAATTCAGACATCTCTAGGTAACTTCATTCCATATAGGTTCACATGGAGTTTAAACAAATTTGGCTATATTTATGGTCAAATACCAGGATTCGTGGTGCCATCTGTGGTGGAGGCTTATCTGAAGCCACAAATCTGCTGGTAGGCTATCCTAAGTGAGGCATCTGCAGGTCCACAAAGGTATTTATTGCAGCCATAATCTAACTTTAACTTTTAAAACTATTTGAGCCAAATCAGGAATTCCATAATCAGGGATTAATTCATCTGGATAACAAAAAGTACATCTTCAATAAGATCCTCTAGGAAGTTTGCTCAATCAGAGCTGGTCAGTACCCAGAAAATAACAATTCATACCAACTCCAGATGTATTTAGTTTTGGTTTTTCGAGACAGGGTTTCTCTGTGTAACCTTGGGTGTCGTGGACTCACTTTGGAGACCAGGCTGGCCATGAATGTAGTGCTGGCTGTCCTGGACTCACTTTGTGGACCAATCTGGCCTTAGACTCACAGTGATTCACCAGCCTCTGCCTCCCTGGGTGCAGGGATTAAAGGCATGTGCCACTATGCCTGGCTCTAATGCCAGATTTCAATGAGATGCAGCAGTGCACAATTGACAGGGTTGTCAGAGGTTGGAAGCAATTCTGGAGCACATCATGATACAGACATTGCAAATATCAGATCACCTCCAGAGATCTCTCATGCCTCCTGGATTTTCCCAAATCAATGGTTCCTGAGAGCATGTCAGAGGCTGGAAGCAGTTTCGGGGTACATTGTGGTATAAGACCTTGCTAACACCAGATCACCTCCTAGACAGCCCACATGCTTAGCAAGCCCGCTCAACAGGGCGGCTCTTGGCAAGCTCCCACAAGTGTTTCCTCAGTGTGTTCACATTTGCTTAGAAACAGTGTATTTGCTGGCAGAAACATGCGTTACTCAGCCGAAACACGCTTCAGCAAACACATGTGTAGAAGGACAGTGCTAGCAGAAATAACAGTTTCTCGATCTATTCTAACTCAGGGAACAAGCTGCACACTTCTGAGATGCATTTGGGCATCTTCATCAGAAACGGTTTTTTTGCCTAAAGAGGCTTGCATTAGAACACACTAGTTTAGCTCATCAGCGTAGCAGCACAGGTTTTGAGTACGTAACTGTGTTTCATGAAATCAGCATTTCTCTTGCTTCCCTGTGAGTAGGACGCTCAGGGTTAATCACATGAGCTCCCACAAGTGTTTCCTCAGTGTGTTCACATTTCCAGAGAAATAATATATTTGCTGGCAGAAACATGCATTACTGTGCCATTTCAGGTTTTAGCAAACACATATTTAGAAGGACAGTGGTAGCAGAAACTACAATTTCTCGACCTTTTGTAACTCATGGGAACCAGGTGCACACTTCTGAGATGCATTTGGGCAACTTCATTGGAAATGGGTTTTTTTGCCTAGAGACTTGCATTAGAACGCACTAGTTTTGCCCATCTGCGTAGCAGTACAGGTTCTGAGTACATAAATGTGTTTGATTAAATCAGCATTTCTCTTGCTTCCCTGTGATTAGGGAAGCTCAGGTTTAGTCACAGTAGCTTCTTCAAGTGTAACCTCAGTGTGTTCACTTTTCCTTAGATATACTGTATTTGCTGGCAGAAACATGCATTACTGTTCCGTTTCAGCCTTCAGCAAACACATGTGTAGAAGGACAGTGGTAGCAGAAACGACAGTTTCTCAACGTTTTCTAACTCAGGGAACAAGCTGCACACTTCTGAGATGCATTTTGAGAACTTCATCTGAAACAGGTTTTTTGCTTAAAGAGGCTGTCAGCCACACTAGTTTTGCCGATCTACACAGTAGTACAGTTCTGAGTATGTAACTGGGTTTCATGAAATCAGCATTTGTCTTGCTTTCCTGTGAGTAGGAAGCTCAGGTTTAGTCACAGGAGGGCCCACATGTGTTTCCTCAGTGTGTTCACATTTGCTTAGAAACAGTGTATTTGCTGGCCAAACGTGTTATTGTGCCGGTTCCCGCTTCAGCGAACACATGAAGTAGATGGACTATTTTAGCAGAAACAACAGTTTCTCGATGTCTTCTAACTCAGGGAAAAAGCTGCACACTTCTGAGATGCATTTGGGCAACGTCATCGGAAACGGGCTTTTTGCCTAAGGAGGCTTGTATTAGAACGCACTATTTTGCCAGTCTGCTCAGTAGTACAGATTCTGAGTACGTAACTGTGTTTGATGAAATCAGCATTTTTCTTAGTTCTCTGTGAGTAGGAAGCTCAGGTTTATTCACAGGAGCTCCCAAAAGTGTTTTCTCAGTGTGTTCACATTTGTTTAGAATCAGTGTATTTGCTGGGAGAAACATGCGTTACTGTGCCGTCTCACGCTTCAGCCAACACATGTGTAGATGGACAGAGCTAGCAGAAATGACAGTTTCTCGACGTCTTCTAACTCAGGGAACAAGTTCCACACTTCTGAGATGCACATTGGCAACTTCATATGAAACGGCTTTTTTGGCCAAAGATGCTTGCATTAGAAAGCACTAGTTTTGCCCATCTGCGCAGCAGTACAGATGCTGAGTATGCACCTGTGTTTGAAAAATCTGTATTACTGCACTGATTAGCAAAATAAGTGCGTTCTAATGCAAACCTCTTTGGGTAAAAAACCCCTTTCAGATGAAGTTGACCAAATGCATCTCAGAAGTGTGCAGCTTGTTCCTCTAGTTAGAAGATGTCGAGAAACTGTCATTTTTGCTAGCACCGTCCATCTACACATGTGTTTGCTGAAGGTGAAATGGCATAGTACCTCATGTTTCTGCCAGCAAATACACTGTTTCTACGCAAATGAGAACACACTGAGGAAACACTTGTGGGAGCTTCTGAGACTAACCCTGAGCTTCCTATTCACAGGGAAGCAAGAGAAATGCTAACTATATCAAATACAGTCACGTAGGAAGAATCTGTACTACTGCGCAGATTGGCAAATCTAGTGCGTTCTAACGCAAGCCTCTATAGGCAAAACCCATTTCAGACGATGTTCCCCAAAATGCATCTCAGAAGTGTGCAGCATATTCCCTGAGTTAGAAGATGTCGAGAAACTGTAGTTTCTCTAGCACTGTCCTTCTACACATGTATTTGCTGAAGGCTGAAACGGCACAGTAACGCCTGTTTCTCCTAGCAAACACACTGTTTCTAAGCAAATGTGAACACACTGAGGAAACATTTGTGGGAGGTCCTAGACTAAACCTGAGCTTTCTACTCACTAGGAAGCATGAGAAATGCTGATTTGTCAAACACAATTACATACTCGGAACCTGTACTTCAACGCAGATTGGCAAATCTAGTGCGTTCTAATGCAAGCCTATTTAATCAAAAAACCCATTGCAGACGAAGTTGCGCAAATGCAACTCAGCAGTGTGCAGCTTACTCCATCGTTAGAAAACGTTGAGAAACTGTCATTTCTGCCAGCATTGTACTTCTTCATATGTGTTTGACTAAACCTGAAACAGCTCAGTACGCATGTTTCTGCCAGCAAATACACTGTTTCTAAGCAAAAGTGATCACAATGAACAAACACTTATGGGAGCTCCTGTGACTAAACCTGAGCTTCCTACTCACAGGGAAGCAAGAGAAATGCTGATTTCATCAAACAGAGTTACGGACTCAGAATCGGTACTACAGCGCAGATTGACAAGACTAGTGCGTTCTCAAGCAAGCCTCTTTAGGCAAAAAACCCGTTTGAGACAAAGTTGCCCTAATGCATCTCAGAAGTGTGCAGCTTTTCCCTGAGTTAGAAAACGTCGAAAAACTGTCGTTCCCGCTAGCACTGTCCATCTTCAAATGTTTTGGCTGAAGCATGAAACAGCATAGTAACACATGTTTCTGCCAGCAAATACACTGTTTTTAAGCAAATGTGAACACACTGAGGAAACACTTGTGGGAGCTCCTGTGACTAAATTTGAGCTTCCTACTCACAATGAAGCAAGAGAAATGCTGATTTGTCAAACAAAGTTAGCTACTAGGAATCTGTACTACTGCGCAGATAGGCAGAACTAGTGCATTTTAATGCAAGTCCCTTTAGGCAAAAAAAATTCATTTCTGAAAAAGATGCCCAAACGCATCTCAGAAGTGTGCAACTTATTTCCTGAAATAAAAACGTCAAGAAACTGCCTTTCTGGTAGCACTGTACTTCTACACATGTGTTTGCTGAAGGGTGAAACGTTACCGAACACATGTTTCAGCCAGCAAGTACACTGTTTCTAAGGAAATGTAAACACACTGAGGAAACCCATGTGGAAGCTATTTGTGACTAAAACTTGGCTTCCCTACTCACAGGGTAGCAAGAGAAATGCTGATTTCATGAAACACAGTTACATACTCAGAATCTGTACTACTGTGTAGATCAGCAAAACTAGTGTGGCTAATGCAAGTATCTCTATGCAAAAAAACCTGTTTCTGATGAAGTTCTCAAAATGCATCTCAGAAGTGTGCAGGTTGTTCCCTGAGTTAGAAAACATCGAAAAAATATTGTTTCCGCTACCACTGTCCATCTACATATGTTTTGGCTGAAGCTTGAAACGGCACAGTAACTCATGTATCTGGCCAGCAAATACATTGTGTCTAAGCAAATGTGAACACACTGAGGAAACACTTGTGGAAGCACCTCTGACTAAACCGGAGCTTCTTATTCAAAGGGAAGCAAGAGAAATGCTGATTTCATCAAACACAGTTATCTACTCAGAATCTGTACTACTGCGCAGATAAGCAAAACTAGTGCGTTTAAATGCAATCTCTATGGCAAAAAACCTCATTTCTGACAAAGTTGCCCAAATGCATCTCAGAAGTGTGCAACTTATTTCCTGAGATAAAAAACGTCATGAAACGGCCTTTCTCATAGCACTGTACATCTACACATGTGTTTGCTGATGGGTGAAACGTCACAGAACACATGTTTCTGCCAGCAAGTACACTGTTTCTAAGGAAATGTGAACAAACTGAGGAAACCCTTGTGGAAGCTATTGTGACTAAAACCTGGCTTCCCTACTCACAGGGTAGCAAGAGAAATGGTGATTTCATGAAACACAGTTACATACTCAGAATCTGTACTACTGTGTAGATCAGCAATACTAGTGTGGCTAATGACAGCCTCTTTAAGCAAAAAACCCATTTCGGACGAAGTTGCCCAAATGCATCTCAGAAGTGTGCAGCTTCCTCTCTCAGATAGAAAACGTCGAGAAACTGTCATTTCTGCTGGAATTGTACTTCTACATCTGTGTTTGCTCAGTCCTGAAAAAAGCACAGTAATGCATGTTTCTGGCAGTAAATACACTGATTCTAAACAAATGCGAACACACTGAGGAAGCACTTGTGGGAGATCCTGTGACTAAACCTGAGCTTCCTACTCAAGGGTAAGCATGAGAAATGCTGATTTCATCAAACATATTTACATATTCAGAATCTGTAATACTGTGTAGATTGGTAAAACTAGTGTGGCTAATGCAAGCCACTTTATGCAAAAAATGTGTTTCAGACAATGTTCTCAAAATGCATCTCAGAAGTGTGCAGCTTGTTCCCTGAGTTAGAAAACAGGGGTAAACTGTAGTTTCTGCTAGCACTGTCTACCTACACATGTGTTTGCTGAAGACTGAACCATCACAGTAACGCATGTTTCTGCCAGCAAATGCACTTTTTCTAAGCAATGTGAATACACTGAATAAACAATTGAGAGTCCCTGTGACTAAACCTGAGCTTCCTACTCACAGATAAGCAAGAGAAATGCTCATTTCATCAAACACAGTTACGTAAGCAGAATCTATACTGCTATGCAGAAGGGCAAATCTAGTGAGTTCTAATGTAAAGCCGTTTCAGACGAAGTTGCCAAAATGCAACTCAGAGGTGTGCAGCTTGTTCCCTGAGTTAGAAGATATCGAGAAACTGTCATTTCTGCTAGCACTGTCTATCTACACATGTGTTGGCGAAGCGTGAAACAGTAAAGTAATGCATGTTTCTTCCAGCAAATACACTGCTTCTAAGCAAATGTGAACACACTGAAGAAACGCTTTTGGGAGCTCCTGTAACTAACCTGAGCTTCCTACTCACAGTGAAGCAAGAGAAGTGCTGGTTTCATCAAACACAGTTACATACTCAGAATCTGTACTACTGTGCAGATTAACAAAATTAGTGCGTTCTATGCCAGTCTGTTTAGGCAAAAAAAACCGTTTCAGATGAAGTTGCCCAAATGCATCTCAGAAGTGTGCATCTTACTCCCTCGGTTAGAAATCTTCGAGAAACTATCATTTCTGCTAGCATTGTCCTTCTACACATGTGTTTGCTGAAGCCTGAAACAGCAGAGTACTGCATGTTTCTGCCAGTAAATACAGTGTTTCTAAGCAAATTGAACACACTGAAGAAACACTTGTGGGAGCTCCTGTGACTAAACCTGAGTTTCCTACTCACAGGGAAGCAAGAGAAATGCTGACTTCATCAAACACACTTACGTACTCAGAATCTGTACTACTGCGCAGATGGGCAAAATTAATGTGTTCTAATACAAGTCTCTTTAGGCAAAAAACCCGTTTCAGATGAAGTTTCTCAAATGCATCTAGGAAGTGTGCATCTTGCTCTGCCAGTTAGAAAACGTCGAGAAACTGTCGTTTCTGCTAGCATTGTGGTTCTATACATGTGTTTGCTTAACCCTGAAACAGCACAGTAACGCCTCTTTGTCCTAGCAAACACACTGTTTCTAAGCAAATGTGATCACACTGAGGAAACTCTTGTGGGAGCCTCTGTGACTAAACCTGAGCTTCCTACTCACAGGGAAACAAGAGAAATGCTGATTTCATCAAACACACTTACGTACTCAGAATCTGTACTACTGTGCAGATGGGCAAAAGTAGTCTGTTCTAATGCAAGCCACGTTAGGCAAAAAACCCATTTCAGGTAAAGTTGAACAAATGCATCTCAGAAGTGTGCATTTTGTTCCCTGAGTTAGAAAAGATCGAGAAAGTGTCATTTCTTCTAGCACTGTACTTCTATACATGTGTTTGCTGAAGCGTGAAACGGCACAGTAACGTAAGTTTCTGCCAGCAAATACACTGTATCTAAGCAAATGTGATCACACTGAGGAAACTCTTGTGGGAGCTCCTGTGACTAAACCTTAGCTTTCTACTCACAGGGATGCAAGAGAAATGCTGATTTCATCAAACTAAGTTACGTACTCAGAGCCTGTACTTCTACGCAGGTGGGCAAATCTAGTGAGTCCTAATGGAAGCCTCTTTAGGCAAAAAACCTGTTTCAGATGAAGTTGCACAAATGCATCTCAGAAGTGTGCAGTTTGTTCCCTGAGTTAGAAAAGATCGAGAAAGTGTCATTTCTTCTAGCACTGTACTTCTATATATGTGTTTGCTGAAGCGTGAAACGGCTCAGTAATGCATGTTTCTGCCAGCAAATACACTGTTTCTAAGCAAATGTGAACACACTGAGGAAACACATGTGGTAGCTCCTGTGACTAAAGGTGAGCTTCCTACTCACAGGGAAGCAAGAAAAATGCTGATTTCATCAAACACAGTTATGTATTCAGAACTTCTACTGCTACGCAGATGGGCAAATCTAGTGCCTTCTAATGCAAGGCTCTTTGGCAAAAAAAAAAAAAAAAAAAAAAAAACATTTCAGACAAAGTTGACCAAATGCATCTCAGAAGGAGGCAGCTTGCACCATCACTTAGAAAACAGTGAGATACTGTCATTTCTACTAGCATTGTTCTTCTATACATATTTTTGCTGAAGCCTGAAAGAGCACAGTAACGCATGTTTCTGCCAGCAAATACACTGTTTCTAAGCAAATGTGAACACACTGAGGAAACACTTGTGGGAACTCCTATGACTGAACCTGAGCTTCAAACTCACAGGGAAGCAAGAGAAATGCTGATTTCATTCAAACACAGTTACGTACTCCGAATATGTACTACTGCACAGATGGGCAAAACTAGTCCATTCTAATGCAAGTATCTTTTGGCAAAATAACCCGATTGAGACGAAGTTGAACAAATGCATCTCAGAAGTGTGCAGCTTACTCCATCAGTTAGAATACATTGAGAAACTGTCGTTTCTGCAAGCATTGTTCTTCTATACGTATGTTTGCTGAAGCATGAAAGAGCACAGTAATGCATTTTTCTGCCAGCAAGTACACTATTTCTAAGCAAATGTGAACACACTAAGGAAACACGTGTGTGAGCTCCTATGACTAAACCTGACCTTCCTACTCACAGGGAAGCTAGAGAAATGTTGATTTCATCAATCACAGTTATGTATTCAGATCTGTACTACTGCACAGATTGGCAAAACTAGTGCGTTCTAATGCAAGTCTCTTTAGGCTAAAAACCAGTATCAGACCATGTTGCTCAAATGCATTTCAGAAGTGTGCAGCTTGTTCCCTGAGTTAGAAAAGGTCGAGAAACTGTCATTTCTGCTAGCACTGTCCTTCTACACATGTGTTTGCTGAATTGTGAAACGTCACAGTAACGCATGTTTCTGCCAGCAAATATACTCTTTCTAAGCAAACGTGAACACACTGAGGAAACACTTGTGGGAGCTCCTGTGGCTATACCTGAGCATCCTACTCACAGGGAAGCAAGAGAAATGCTGATTTCATCAATCACAGTTACGAACTTAGAACCTATCCTCTACTCATATCTGCAAAACTAATACATTGTTATGCAAGCCTCTTTAGACCAAAAATCTGTTTCAGAAGAAGTTGCCCAAATTCATCTCAGAAGTGTACAACTTGCTCGCTCAGTTAGAAAACGGGAAAATGTCGTTTCTGTTAGCATTGTCTTTCTATATATGAGTTTGCAGAAGCCTGAAACACCACAGTAACGCATGTTTCCGCCAGCAAATACACTCTTTCTAAGCAAATATGAACACACTGAGGAAACACTTCTGGGAACTCCTGTGACTAAACCTGAGCCTCTTACTCACAGGGAAGCAAGAGAAATGCTGATTTCATCAAACACAGTAACATATTCAGAACCTGTACTTCTAGTGGGTGTGCAAAAGTAGTGCGTTCTAATGAAAGTCTCCTTAGGCAAAAAACCTGTTTCAGACAAAGTTCCCAAAATGCATCTCAGAAGTGGGCAGCTTGTTCCCTGAGTGAGTAAAGGTCGAGAAACTGTTGTTTCTGCTAACACTGTCCTTCTACACATGTGTTTGCTGAATTGCAAAACGTCACAATAACGCATGTTTCTGCCAGCAAATATACTCTTTCTAAGCAAACGTGAACACACTGAGGAAACACTTGTGGGAACTCTTGTGACTATAACTGAGCTTCCTACTCACAGGGAAGCAAGAGAAATGCTGATTTCATCAAACACACTTACGTACTCAGAACCTGTACGTCGACTCAGATCTGCAAAACTAATGCATTGTTATGCAAACCTCTTTAGGCCAAAAATCCGTTTCAGACGAAGTTGGCCAAATGCATCTCTTAAATGTACAGCTTGTTCCCTGAGTTAGAAAAGGTTGAGAAACTGTCCTTCTACACATGTGTGTTTCTAAAGCCTGAAACAGCAGAGTAACACATGTTTTACCAGCATATACACTGTTTCTAAGAAAATGTGAACACACAGAAGAAACATACATGCGAGCTCCTGTGACTAATCCTGATCTTCCCTTCTCTCAAGAAGCAAGAGAAATGCTGATTTCATCAAACACAGTTCCGAACTCAGAATCTGTACTACTGCATAGATGGCCAAATCTAGTATGTTCTAATGCAAGCCTCTTTAAGCAAAAAAAAAAACCTGTTTCAGACGAAGTTGCCCAAATGCATCTCAGAAGTGTGCAACTTGTTCCGTGATTTAGAAAATGTCGTGAAACTGTCGTTTCTGCTGGAACTGTCCTTCTACACTTGTGTTTGCTGAAGCGTGAAACAGCACAGTAAAACAAATTTCTGCCAGCAAATACACTGTATCTAAGCAAATGTGAACACACTAAAGAAACACTAGTGGGAGCTAGAGTGACTAAAACTTAGATTCCTTCTGACAGGGCAGCAAGTGAAATCCTGATTTCATCAAACTCAGTTACGTACTCAGAATCTGTGCCATTGCGCAAAGAGGCAAATAGCGCATTCTTATGCAGGCCTCTTTAGGCAAAAAACCCTTTTCAGACGAAGTTGCCAAAATGCAACTCAGAGGTGTGCAGCTTGTTCGCTGACTTAGAAAACGTCGAGAAACAGTCATTTCTGCTAGGACTGTCCTTCTACACATGTGTTTGCTGAGGGTGAAACGGCACAGTAATGCATGTTTCTTACAGCAAACACACTGATTCTAAGTATATGAACACACTGATAAACACTTGAGGGAGCTCCTGTGACTAAACCTGAGCTTCCTGCGCTCAGGGAAGCAAGAGAAATGCTGATTTTTTCAAACAAGATACGTACTCAGAATCTGTACTCCTGCGTAGAAGGGCAAAACTATTGCCTTCTAATGCAAAGCTCTTCATGCAAAAAACCCGTTTCAGTTGAAGTTGCCCAAATGCATCTCAGAAGTGTGCAGCTTGTTCCCTGAGTTAGAAAACGTCGAGAAACTGTCGTTTCTGCCAGTATTGTACTTCTACACATGTGTTTACTGAAGCGTAATACAGCACAGTAATGCATGTTTCTGCCAGCAAATACACTGTATCTAAGCAAATGTGAACACACTGAGGAAACACTTGAAGGAGCTCCTGTGACTAAAACGGAGCTTCCTACTCAGAGGAAAGCAAGAGAAATGCTGATTTCATCAAACACAGTTACGTACTAATCATCTGTACTACTGCGCAGATGGGCAAAACTAGTGTGTTCTAATGCAAGCCTCTTTAAGCAATAAATGCACTTCAGAAGAAGTTGACCAAAGGCATCTCAGAAGTTTGCAGCTTGTTCCCTGAGTTAGAAAACATTGAGAAACTGTCGTTTCTGCTAGCACTGCCCTTCTACACCTGTGTTTGCTGAAGCATAATACAGCACAGTAATGCATGTTTCTGCCAGCAAATACACTGTTTATAAGCAAATGTTAACACACTGAGGAAACACTTGTGGGAGCTCCTGTGACTAAACTTGAGTTCCCATTCAGAGGTAAGCAAGAGAATTGCTGATTTTGTTAAACAATTTACGTACTCAGAATCTTTACTCCTGTGCAGATGGGTAAAACTAGTGCGTTCTAATACAAGCCTCTTTAGGCAAAAAACCCGTTTCAGACGTGGTTGCCCAAATGCATCTCAGAAGTGTGCAGCTTGTTCCCTGAGTTAGAAAATTCAAGAAACTGTCGTTTCTTCCAGGATTGTACTTCTACACATGTGTTTGCTGAAGCGTGAAACGGCACAATAACGCCTGGTTCTGCCAGCAAATACACTGTTTCTAAGCAAATGGGATCACACTGAGGAAACACTTGTGAGATCTACTGTGACTAAACCTGAGCTTCCTATTCACAGGAAAGCAAGAGAAATGCTGATTTCGTCAAAGTTAATTACTCAGAATCTGTACTCCTGCACAGATGAGCAAAACGAGTGTGTACTAATGCAAGTCTCTTTACACAAAAAACCCATTTCAGACATGGTTGCCCAAATGCATCTCAGAAGTGTGCAGCTTGTTCCCTGAGTTAAAAAATGTTGAGAATTAAGTGCCATGGTGTAAAAGTCTAGAGACCACTCATCAGGATCAAATTTAAATAGTCTACATTAAGCTCATCATATACTTCCTGGACAGAAATACCATTTACAGAACATACTACATGGATTTTTTATAACAACAAGGAATACAAAAAAACTATATCCTGGTTTGCAGTTGCAACAGGAAGCAATCAATCATTTTAATTAGGGCCAAAACCACACAATTAACTTGGACATTTCCACATCAACTTCATAAAATATAATTAGCTGCTTTCACAGAGGAATTTTCAGGGTAGAGAGTAGAAACCAAAGACAGCTTTGTCTGAGAAAA
>OU015743.1:56690985-56701899 GCA_907169655.1 Acomys percivali | reverse complement strand
ATATATAATGTGTGTAAATAATAATCTTACATTTTAATTCTACACCAATGTATCTAGAAATTATTTTGCATCTATATACAAAATTCTATATCAGTTAATTAAAAATATCTTGTGAGTGACAGTTAAGGCATTAAGTTGAGTAGATTCACTAATCTACTTTTTGTTCTTTCTTCCATGTATATTTCTATATTCTTCCTTCTTTCTTTTCAACCAATTTTCCAAACAGGATGATATGGTCCAGTATACTGCAAGGAATGTATCCTGTCAGATCAGATCCAGTGTCAGTGTGTTTCTTTTGGTCTGAAAGCATATAATTTATCACAAGCATTATACAGTTCTAAAATTTTAGGTGTATATAAGGTGTGCATGATGCATGGAACAATTAAGGAAATGTGAATACACTGAGGAAACACTTGTGGGAGCTCCTGTGACTAAACCTGAGCTTCCTACTCACAGGGAAGGAAGAGAATGCTGATTTCATCAAACTCAGTTATGTACTCATAATCTGTGGTACTGCGCAGATAGGCAAAACTAGTGCGTTCTAAAGCAAGCCTATTTAGGAAAAAACCCGTTTCAGACGAAGTTTCCCAAATGCTTCTCAGAAGTGAGCAGCTTGTTCCCTGAGTTAGAAAACGTCAAGAAACTGTCGTTTCTGCTAGCACTGTCCTTATTGACATGTGTTACCTGAAGGTGAAACGGCACAGTAACGCATGTTTCTGCGAGGAAATACATTGTTTCTAAGCAAATGTGATCACACTGAGGAAACACTTCTGGGTACTCCTGTTCTTAACCTGAGATTCTTACTCACAGGGAAGCAAGAGAAATGCTGATTTCATAAACACAGGTACGTATTCAGAATAGATACTACTGCGCAGATGGGCAAAATAGTGCTTTCTAATGCAAGCCTATTTAGGCAAAAACCTGTTTCAGACAAGGTTGCCGAAATGCATCTCAAAAGTGTGCAGCTTGTTCCGAGTTAGTAAATGGAGGGAAACAGACGTTTCTGCAGCACTGTCCTTTTACACATGTGTTTGTTGAAGTTTGAAATGCACAGTAACGCATGTTGCTGACAGCGAATACACTGTTTCTAAGCAAATGTGAACACACTGAGGAAACACTTCTCAGAACTCCTGTGACTAAACTTGAGCTCCTACTCACAAGGAAACAAGAGGAATGCTGATTTCATCAAAAACAGTTACATACTCAGAATCTGTACTACTGCGCAGATGTGCAAAACTAGTAATTTCTAATTCAAGTCCCTTTAGGCAAAAAAAAAAACAAAACAAAACAAAACAAAACAGTTTCAGACGAGGTTTCCCAAATGTACCTCAGAAGTGTGCAGCTTATTCAGTGAGTAGGAAACATGGACAAACTGTCGTTTCTGCTAACACTGTCCTTCTTCACATGTGTTTGCTTAGGGTGAAATGGCACAGTAATGCATGTGTCTGCCAGCAAATACACTGTTTCTCTGCAAATGTGAACACACTGAGGAAACACTTGTGGGAGCTCCTGAGACTAACCCTGAGCTTCCCTACACACAGGAAGCCAGTGAAATGCTGATTTCATCAAACACAGTTACATACTCAGAATCTATACTACTCTGCAGATAGGAAAAACTAGTGTGTTCCAATGCAAGTCTCTTTAGGTAAAAAAACCATTTCCAACGAGGATGCTCAAATGCTACTCAAAACTGTGTAGTTTTTCCCTGACTTAGGAAACGTTGAGAAACTGTAGTTACTCCTAGCACTGTCCTTCTACACATGTGTTTGCTGAGGCGTGAAATGGCACATTAACGCATGTTTCAGACAGTAAATACACTGTTTCTAAGCAAATGTGAACACACTGTGGAAACACATGTGGGTGCTCCTGGGAATATATGGGAGCTTACTACTCACAGGGAAGCAAGAGAAATGCAGATTTCATCAAACACAGTTGTGTACTCAGCATCTGTACTACTGCACAGATGGGCAAAAAAAAGTGCTTTCTAATGCCAGCATCATTGGGCAAAAAAGACGTTTCAGATGAAGTAGCCCAAGTGCATCGCAGAAGTGTGCAGGTTGTTCCTTGAGTTAGAAGAAGTCCAGAAACTGTCATTTCTACTAGCACTATCCATCTACACATGTTTTGGCTGAAGTGTGAGATGGCACAGTAACGCATGCTACTGCTAGCAAATACACTGTTTCTAAGCAAATGTGAGCACACTGAGGAAGCACTTGTGGGACCTCCGGTGACTAAATCTGAACATCCCTTCCCACAGGAAGCAAGAGAAAGCTGATTTCATCAAACACAATTACATACTCAGAATCTGTACTACAACACATATAGGCAAAACTAGTGAGTTCTAATGCAACCGTCTTTAGGCAAAAACCTGTTTCACACGAGGTTGCCCTATTGCATCTCAAAAGTTTGCAGCGTTTTCCCTGAGTCAGGAAACATTAAGAAACTGCCATTACTGCTAGCACTGTCCTTCTACACATGTGTTTTCTGAAATGTGAAGCGGGTCAGGATTGCATGTTTCTGTCAGCAAATACACTGTTTCTAAGCAAATGTGAACACACTGAGGAAACCCTTGTGGGAACCCTTGTGACTAAACCTGCACTTTCTACTCACAGGGAATCCTGGGAAATGCTGATTTCATCAAACAATATTACGTACTCAGAATCTGTACTGCTACTCAGAGGGGCAATACCAGTGTTTTCTAATTCAAGCCACTTTAGGAAAAAAAGCATTTCAGACGAAGTTGCCCAAATGCATTTCAGAAGTGCGCAGCTTGTTCCCTGAGTTAGTAAATGTCAAGAAACTGTCGTTTCTGCTAGCTCTGTCCTTCTACACATGTGTTTGCTGATCGAGAAAGGGCACAGTAACGCATGTGTCTACCAGCAAATACACTGTTTCTAAGCAAATGTGAACACACTGAGGAAACACTTGTGGGAGCTCCTGTGACTAAAATTGAGCTTCTTATTCACAGGGAAGACAGAGAAATTCTGATTTGATCAAACACAGTTACGTACAGAGAACTTGTACTGCTAAGCAGATGGGCAAAACTAGTCTGTTGTAATGTAAGCCTCTTTAGGAAAAAACCCATTTTAGAAGTAGTTGTGCACATGCATCTCTGAAGTGAGCAGCTTGGTCCTTGAATTAGAAGACATCGAGAAACTGTTGTTTCTGCCTGCACTGTCCTTCTGTACATGTGTTTGGTGAAGCGTGAAAAGGCACAGTAAATCTTTTTTCTGCCAGCAAATACACTGTTTCCTAGCAAATGTGAACACACTGAGGAAACACTTGGGGGAGCTCCTGTGATTAAACCTGAGCTTCTAACTCACAGGGAGGCAAGAGAAATTCTGATTTCATCAAACACAGTTGCGTACTAAGAACCTGAACTACTATGCCGATGGGAAAACTAGTGTATTCTAATGAAAGCCTCATTAGGCAAAAAACCCTTTAAAGATGAATTTGCCCAAATGCATCTAAGAAGTGTGCAGCTTGTTCCTTGAGTTAGAAAACATCAAGAAACTGTCTTTTCTGCTAGCATTGTCCATCTACACATGTGTTTGGTTAATCGTGAAAGGGCACATTACACATGTTTCTACCAGCAAGTACACTGTTTCTAAGCAAATGTGAACACACTGAGGAAACACTTGTGGGAGCTCCTGTGACTAAACCCGAGCTTCCTACTCACAGGGAAGCGGGAGAATTTCTTATTTGATCAAACTCAATTATGTAGTGAGAAGCTGTACTGCTACGCAGGTGGACAAAACTAGTACGGTCTAATGGAAGCCTCTTTATGCATAAAATCCATTTTAGACGAAGTTGTGCAAATGCATCTTAGAAGTGTGCAGTTTGTTCCCTGAGTTTAAAACATAGAAAACTGTCGTTTCTTCTAGCACTGTCCACTTAAACATGTGTTTGCTGAAGCATGAAATGGCACAGTAACGCACGTTTCTTCCTACAATTCCAGTTTTCTAAGCAAATGTGAACACACTGAGGAAACACTTGTGGGAGCTCCTGTGACTAAACCTGAGCTTCCTACTCACAGGGAATCAAGAGAAATGCTGATTTCATCAAACACATTTACTTACTCAGAATCTGTACTATCACGCAGATGGGCAAAACTAGTGTGTTCTAATGCAAGCCTCTTTAGGTAAAAATCTTGTTTGAGATAAGGTTGTCCAGATTAATCTGAGAAGTGTGCAGCTTGTTCCATGAGTTAGAATATGTTGAGAAACTGTCGTTTCTGCTAGCCTTGTCCATCTACACATGTGTTTGCTGAAGCCTGAAACCGAACAGTAACGCATGTTTCTGCAAGGAAATATAATGTTTCTAAGCAAATGTGAACACACTGAGATAACGCTTCTGGGAGCTCCTCTGACCGAAACTGAGCTTCCTACTCACAGGGAAGCAAGAGAAATGCTGATTTCATCAGACACAGTTATGTACTCATAACCTGTACTTCTACGCAGATGGGCAAAACTAGTGCGTTCTTATGAAAGCTTCTTTAGGCAAAAAACTTGATTCAGACGAAGTTGCGCAAATGCATCTCAGAAGTGTGCAGCTTGTTCCCTGAGTTTGAAAAGAACAGAAACTGTCATTTCTGCCAGCATTGTCCATCTCCACGGTGTTTGCTGAAGCGTGAAACGGCACAGTAACGCATGTTTCTGCCAGCAAATACAATGTTTCTAAGAAAATGTGAACACACTGAAGAAACTCTTGTGGGAGCTCTTTTGACTAAACGTGAGTTTTCGCCTCATAGGGAAGCAAGAGAAATGCTAATTTCAATAAACACAGTTACATACTCAGAACCTATACTCGTACTCAGATGGGTTAAACTAGTGCGTTCTAATCCAAACCTAGTTAGACCAACAACCCGTTTCAGACGTAGGTGTGCAAGTGGAACTCAGAAGTGTGCAACTTGTTCCCTGAGAGAGAAGTTGTGGAGAAACTGTCGTTTCTTCCTGCAATGTCCTACTATACATGTGTTTGCTAAAGCGTGAAACGGCACAGTAACGAATGTTCCTTCCAGCAAATTCACTGTTTCTAAGCAAATGTGAATACACTGAGGAAACACTTGTGGGTGCTCCTATTACTAAAAATGAGCTTCCTACTCACAGGGAAGCACAAGAAATACTGATTTCATCAAACATAGTTACATACACATTATCTGTACTACTACACAGATGGGCAAAACTAGTGCGTTCTAAGGCAAGCCTCTTTAGGCAAAAACAGGTTTCAGACGAAGTTGTGCAAATGATTCTCAGAAGTGGACAGCTTGTTCCTTGAATTATAAAACATCGAGAAACTGTCGTTACTGCTAGCACTGTACATCTCCACATGTGTTTGCTGAAGCTTGAAATGGCACAGTAACACATGTTTCTGCCAGCAAATACACTGTTTCTAAGCAAATGTGAACACAATGAGTAAATACTTGTGGGATGTCCTCTGACTAAACGTGAGATTCCTACTCACAGGGAATGAAGAGAAATGCTGATTTCATCAAACACAATTACATACTCAGAACCTGTACTACTACACAGATGGGCAAAACTAGTGCGTTCTAATGCAAACCTCTTTAGGCAAAAAACCTGTTTCAGACGATGTTGCGCAAAGGCATCTCAGAAGTGGACAGCTTTTTCCTTGAGTAGAAAAATCGAGAAACTGTCGTTACTGCTACACTGTACATCTACACATGTGTGTGCTGAAGCTTGAAACAGCACAGTAACGCATGTTTCTGCAAGCAAATACACTGTTTCTAAGCATATGTGAACACACTGAGGAAAAATTACAGGAGCTCCTGTGACTAAAACTGTGCTTCCCACGCACAGGGAAGCAAGAGAAATGCTGACTTGAATAAACACAGTTACGTATTCAGAATCTGTACTGCTACGCAGATGATCAAAACTAGTGCGTTCTAATGCAAGCCTCTTTAGGCAAAAAACCCATTTCAGATGAAGTAGCCAAATGCATCTCAGAAGTGTGCAGCTTGTTCCCTGAATTAGAAAACTTCGAGAAACTGTCCTTTCTGCTAGCACTGTCCTTCTATACATGTGTTTGCTAAAGCATGAAACAGCACAGTAACACATGTTTCTCGAGCTAATAAACTGTTTCTAAGCAAATGTGAACACACTGAGGAAACACTTGTGGGAGCACTTGTGACTAAACCTGAGCTTCCTACTCACAGGGTAGCAAGAGAAATGCTGATTTCATCAAACACATTTACGTACTCAGAACGTATACAGCTACGCAGATGGGCAAAAGTAGTGTGTTCTAATGCAAGCGTTTTTAGGAAAAAAACCCATTTCAGACGAAGTTACCCAAATGCATGTCAGAAGTGTGCAGCTTGTTACCTGAGTTAGAAAAAAAAGAAAACTGGCGTTTCTGCTGACATTGTCCATCTACACATGTGTTTTTTGAAGCCTGATATGGCACTTTACGCATGTTTCTGCAAGCAATTACACTGTTTCTAAGCAAATGTGAACACATTGAGGAAACATTTGTGGGAGCTCCTGGGACTAAACCTGAGCTTCAAACTCACAGGGAAGCATAGAAATGCTGATTTCATCAAACACAGTTATGTACTCAAAATCTGTACTACTGCGCTGATTGGCAAAACCAGTGCGTTCTAAGGCAAGCCTCTATAGGCAAAACACCCGTTTCATACAAAGTTGCGCAAATGCATCTCAGAAGTGTGCAGCCTGTTCTCTGAGGAGAAAAGGTAGAGAAACTGTCATTTCTGCTAGCAATGTCCTTTTACACAAGAGTTTGCTGAAGTCTGAAACCGCAAATTACACATTTCTGCCTGCAAGTACACCGTTTCTAATAAAAAGTGAACACTCCGAGGAAACACTTGTGGAGCTCCTGTGAATAAACCTGAGCTTCCTATTCAGAGGGAAGCAAGAAATATGCTGATTTCAATAAACAAAGTTACATACTGAGAACCTGTACTGCTACGCAGATGGGCAAAACTAATGTGTTCTAATGCAAGCCTCTTTATGCAATAAACCGGTTTTAGACATAGTTGCGAAAATGCATCTCAGAAGTGTGCAGCTTGTTCCCTCAGTTAGAAAACATTGAGAAACTTTCCTTGCTGCTAACACTGTCCTTCTACGCAAGTGTTTACTGAAGCGTGAAACGGCATCTTAACGCATGTTCTACCAGCAAGTACACTGTTTCTAAGCAAATGTGAATACACTGAGGAAAAACTTGTGGTAGTTTCCATGATTAACCTGAGTTTCCTACTCACAGGGAAGCAAGATAAATGCTGATTTCATCAAACAGAGTTACGTACTCATAATCTGTACTACTGTTCAGTTTGGCATAACCAGTGAGTTCTATTGCAAGCCTCTTTAGGCAAAAAACCTGTTTCAGACGAAGTTGCCCAAATGCATCTCAGAAGTGTGCAGCTTCCTCTCTCAGCTAGAAAACGTCGAGAAACTGTCATGTATGATAGAATTTTCCTTGTACACATGTGTTTACTGAAGACTGAAATAGAACAGTAATGCATGTGTCTGCAAGCAAATATACTCTTTCTAAGCAAATGTGAACACACTGTGGAAACACTTGTGGGATCTCCTGTGACTAAACCTGAGCTTCCTACTCACAGGAGAGCAAGAGTAATGCTGATTTCATCAAAAACAGTTACGTACTCAGACACTGCACTGCTACGCAGATGAGCAAAACTAATGCATTCAATGCAAACCTCTTTAAGCAAAAAACCCATTTCAGACTAAGTTGCCCAAATGCATCTCAGAAATGTGCAGCTTGTTCCCCGAGTTAGAAAATGTGGAGAAAATGTTGTGTCTGCTTGCACTGTCCTTTTACACATGTGCTTCCCAAAGCGTGTAACAGCCCAGTTACAAATCTTTCTGCCAGCAAATAAGACTGTTTCTAAGCAAATGTGAACACACTGAGGAAACACTGTGGGAGCTCTTATGACTAATCCTGAACTTCCGACTCACAGAGAAGCAAGAGAAATGTTGATTTCATCAAACACAATTACGTACTAGGATCTGTACTATTGCGCAGATTTGCAAAACTAGTGGATTCTAATGCAAGCCACTTTATGCAAAAAAACTATTTCAGACAAAGTTGCCCAAATGCATCTCAGAAATGTGCAGCTTGTTCCCTGAGTTAGAAAACTTCGCCAAACTGTCGTTTCTAATAGCACTGTCTTTCTATTCAAGTGTTTGCAGAGGGTGAAACAGCACAGTAACACATGTTTCTACCGCATATACACTGTTTCTAAGCAAAATGGAACACACTGTGGAAACACTTGTGGGAACACCTGTGAATAACCCTGAGATTCCTACTCACCGGGCAGCAATAGCAATGCTGATTTCATAAAACACAGTTACGTACTAACAATCTGGAGTACTGCGCAGATGAACAAAAGTAGTGTATATTAAGGCAAGCCTCTTTAGGAAAAAATGGGTTTCAAATGAAGTTGCCCAAATGCATCTCAAAAGTGTGCAGCTTGTTCCCTGAATTAGAAAACATCGATAACCTGTCGTTTCTGCTAGCACTGTCCTTCTAAACAAGTGTATGCTGATATTTAAACGGCACAGTAATGCATGTTTCTGACAGCAAATCCAATGTTTCTGAGCATGAGAACACACGGAGGAAATACTTGTGGGAGTTCCTGTGACTAAACCTGAGCTTCCCTTCACCCAGGAAGCAAGAGAAATGCTGATTTCAACAAACACAGCTCCGTATTCATAATCTGTACTACAGCGCAGATGGGCAAAACTAGTGTGTTGTACGGCAAGTTCCTTTAGCAAAAAAAAACATTTCAGATGAAGTTGCCCAAATGCATCTCAGAAGTTTTCAGCTTGGTCCCTGAGTTAGAAAACGTGGAGAAACTGTTGTTTCTGCTAGCACTGTCCTTGTACATAGGTGTTTGCTAAAGTGTGAAACAGCACAGTAACACGTTTCTGCCAGAAAATATACTCTTTCTAAGCAAATGTGAACACACTGAGGAAACATTTGTTGGAGATACTGTGACTAACCCTTAGCTTCCTACACAAGGGAAGCAAGAGAAATGCTGATTCCCTTAAACACAGTTATGTACTAAGAATCAGTACTACTGTGCAGATAGGCAAAACTAATGTGTTCTAATGCAAGCCTCTTTACACAAAATACCAGTTTCGGGTGCTGTTGCCCAAATGCATCTCAGAAGTGTGCAGCTTGTTGCCTGAGTTAGAAAATGTCGATAAACTCTAGTTTCTTCCAACATTGTACTTGTACACGTGTTTGCTGAAGCGTGAAACGGCACAGTAACACATGTTTCTGCAAGCAAATACACTGTTTCTAAGCAAATGTGAAAAGACTGAGGAAACACTTTTGGGAGCTCCTGTGACTCAACCTGAGCTTTCTACTCACAGGGAAGCAAGAGAAACTCTGATTTTATCAAACACAGTTACGTACTCAGAATCTATACACTGCGCAGAAGGGCAAAACTAGTGTATTATAATGCAAGCCTCTTTAGGCAAAAAACCTGTTTCAGACAAAGTTCCTCAAATGCATCTCAGAAGTATGCAGCTTATTCCCTGAGTTAGAAAACATTAAGAAACTGTCATTTCTTCTAGCACTGCCCTTCTACATCTGTGTTTGCTGAAGCGTAATACAGCACAGTAACACATGTTTCTGCCAGCAAATACACTGTTTCGAAGCAAATGTGAACACACTGAGGAAACATTTCTGGTAGCTACTGTGACTAAACTTGACCTTCCTATTCAGAGGGAAGCAAGAGAAATGTTGATTTTGTTAAACAATTTACGTACTCAGAATCTTTACTCCTGTAGAGATGGGTAAAACTAGTGCGTTCTAATAAAAGTCTCTTTAGGCAAAAAACCCGTTTCAGACGTGGTTGCCTAAATGCATCTCAGAAGATTACAGCTTGTTCCCTGAGTTAGAAAATTTCGAGAACCTGTCGTTTCTTCCAGCATTGTACTTCTACACATGTGTTTGCTGAAGGGTGAAACGGCACAGTAACGCATGTTTCTGCCAGTGAATACACCGTTTTTAAGCAAATGTGATCACACTGAGGAAACACTTGTGAGAGCTACTATGACTAAACCTGAGCTTCCTATTCACAGGAAAGCAATAGAAATGCTGATTTCATCAAACACACTTACGTACTCAGAATCTGTACTCCTGTGCTGATGAGCAAAACGAGTGTGTACTAATGCAAGCCTCTTTAGACAAAAAAAACCATTTCAGACGTGGTTGCTGAAATGCATTTCAGAAGTGTGCAGCTTGTTCCCTGAGATAAAAAATGTTGAGAATTAGGTGTCATGGTGTAAATGTCTAGAGACCACTCATCAGGATCAAATTTAAATAGTCTACATTAAGCTCATCATATACTTCCTGGACAGAAATACCATTTACGGAACTTACTACATGAATTTTTATAACAACAAGAAACACAAAAAAACTTTATCCTGGTTTGCAGTTGCAACAGGAAGAAATCAGTCATTTTATTTAGATCCAAAACCACACAATTACCTGGGAAATTTCAACGTCTACTTCATAAAATATAATTACCTGCTTTCACAGAGGAAATTTCAGGGCAGAGAGTAGAAACCAAAGACGGCTTTGTCTGAGAAAATATGGTGACACCTTTACCATGATACTCTAGCAAGTGTTCATTTTCCTACCTTCAGTCTTTTGCATTCCATGGTCACTGTCCCTCTTATATTATGCATTTCTAGTTATTTGCTGAATTTTCATACACTTTTAATACCACCTACTCTGATAATTTATACTTCAAGCAAAAATCACCTCATAATTACTTATATCAACAGATTGGGTCCTTCAGTATATTAACAGTTTTTTTTTACTTCATGAGAATGCAAGCATTTTCTTTGAATGAATATTCCAATTGCTTTAAATGTATACATTGTTAGAATGTGAATATTAATT
>OU015743.1:56649975-56665985 GCA_907169655.1 Acomys percivali | reverse complement strand
GATAAACTGTCGTTTCTGATAGCACTGTCCTACTACACATGTGTTTCCTGAGTGTGAAACAGCACAGTGATGCATGTTTTTGCCATTAAATACACTGTTTCTAAGCAAATGTGAACACAGTGAGGAAACTCTTGTGGGAGATCCTGTGACTAAACCTGAGCTTCCCTTCAGGAACAAGCAAGGGTAATGCTGATTTCATCAAACAGACTTACCAAATCACAATCTCTTTTACTGAGCAGATAGGCAAAACTAGTCTGTTCTAATACAATCCTCTTTATGCAAAAAACCCGTTTCAGACTAAGTTGCACAAATGCATCTCAGATCTTTGCAGCTTGTTCCTTGAGTTACAAAACGTCAAAAACTTGTCGGTTCTGCCAGCACTGTCCTCTTACACATGTGTTTGCTGAAGCAGAAAACAGCCCAGTAACACATGTCTCTGCCAAGAAATACACTGTTTCTAATAAAATGGGAACACACTGAATAACACTCATGGGAGCTCCTGTGACTAAACCTGAGCTTCCCTTCTCCAAGGAATCAAAAGAAATGCAAATTTCATGATACATAATTATGTACTCAGAATCTGTACTACTGCGCAGATGGGCAAAACTAGTGTTTTCTAATGCAAGCCTCTTTAGGGATAGAAACCTGTTTCAGACGAAGTTGACCAGGGGATCTCAGAAGTGTGGAGCTTGGTCCCTGAGGTAGAAAATGTCGAGAAACTGTCGTTTAGACTAGCACTATCTGTCTAACCATGTTTTTGCTTTAGCGTGAAACAGCACAGTTAAACATGTTTCTGTCAGCAAATACACTGTTTCTATGGAAATGTGAATACACTGAGGAAGCAATGGTGGGAGCTCCTGTGACTAAACCTGAGTTTCCTACTCACAGGGAAGCAAGAGAAATGCTGATTATATCAAACACAGTTACATACTTAGAATCTGAACTACTGCGAAGATATGCAAAACTAATCCAAACCTGTACTGCTAGGGAAATGGGCAAAATTAGTGTGTTCTAATGCAAGCCTCTTTAGGCAAAAAACCCGTTTCAGACAAAGTTGTGCAAATGCATCTTAGAAGTGTTCCTTGAGATAGAAAACATCGAGGACCTTTCGTTACTGCTACAACTGTACATGTACACATGTGTTTTCTGAAGCTTGAAACGGCACAGTAACACATGTTTCTTCGAGCAAATACACTGTTTCTAAGCAAAAGGGAACACACTGAGGAAACACTTGTGGGAGCTCCTTTTGACTAAACCGGAGCATCCTACTCACAGGAAAGCAAGAGAAATGTTGATTTCAATGAACACAGTTACGTACTCAGAACATGTACTGCTACACAGATGAGCAAAACTAGTGCGTTCTAATGCAAGTCTCTTTAGGAAAAAGACCTGTTTCAGGCTAAGTTCTAAAAACAAAATTCAGAAGTGTGCAGCTTGTTCCCTGAGTTAGAAAACATCGAGAAACTGTTGTTTCTGCTAGCACTGTCCTTCTACACATGTATTTGCTGAAGGGTGAAATGGCACTGTAACTCCTGTTTCTCCTAGCAAACACACTGTTTCTAAGTAAATATGAACACACTGAGGAAACACTGGTGGGAGCTCCTGTGACTAAACCTGAGCTTCGCTACTCACAGGGAAGCAAGAGAAATGCTGATTTCATCAAACACACTTACGTACTCATAATCTGTACTACTGCGCAGATAGGCAAAACTAATGCGTTCTAATGCAAGTCTCTTTTGGTAAAAAATCAATTTCAGGCGAAGTTCCGCAAACGCATCTCAGAAGGGTGCAGCTTGTTCCCTGGGTTAGAAAACGTCGAGAAACTGTCGTTTCTGCTTGCACTGGCCTTGTAAACATGTATTTGCTGAAGAGTGAATCGGCACAGTAACGTCTGTTTCTCCCAGGAAACACAGTGTTTCTAAGCAAATGTGAACACACTGAGGAAACACTAGTGGGAGCTACTGTGATTAAACCTGAGCTTCCCTACTCAAAGGGAAACAAGAGGAATTCTGATTTCATCAAACACACTTACATACTCAGAATCTGAACTACTGCACAGATAGGTAAAACTAATGCGTTCTAATGCAAGTCTCTTTTGGTAAAACATCAATTTCAGGCGAAGTTCCCCAAACGCATTTCAGAAGTGTGCAGCTTGTTTCCTCCGTTAGAAAAGGTCGAGAAGCTGTCGTTTCTGCTAGCACTGTTTTTCTACACATGTATTTGCTGAAGAGTGAAGCAGCACAGAATCCCCTGTTTCTCCTAGCAAATACATTGTTTCTAAGCAAATGTGAACAACCTAATGAAACACTTGTGGGAGCTACTGTGACTAATTTTGAGCATCCCTACTCTCAGGGAAGCAAGAGAAATGCTGATTTAATCAAACACACTTACGTACTCAGAATCTGTACTACTGCACAGATAGGCAAACTAATGCGTTCTAATGCAAGCCTCTTTAGGTGAAAAACCCGTTTCAAGTGAAGTTCCCCAAACACATCACAGAAGTGTGCAGCTTGTTCCCTGAGTTTGAAAACGTCTAGAAACTGTTGTTTCTGCTAGCACACGCCTTCTTCACATGTGTTTGCTGAGGTTCAAACGTCCCAGTAACACATGTTTATACCAGCAAATTCAGTGTTTCTAATCAAATGTGAACACACTGAGGAACCACTTTTGGGAGCTCCTGTGAATAAACTTGAGCTTCCTACTCACAGGGAAGTAAGAGAAATGCTGATTTCATAAACACAGGTACGTATTCAGAATCTGTACTACTGCGCAGATGGGCAAAATTAGTGCGTTCAAATGCAAGCCTATTTAGGCAAATACCCGTTTCATACCAAGTTGCCCAAATGCATCTCAAAGGTGTGCAGCTTGTTCCCTGGGTTGAAAATGTGGAAAAACTGTCGTTTCTGCTAGCGCTGGCCTTCTAAACATGTATTTGCTGAAGGTTGAATCGGCACAGTAACGTCTGTTTCTCCTAGCAAACACCCTGTTTCTAAGCAAATGTGAACACACTGAGGAAACACTTGTTGGAGCAACTGTGACTAAACCTGAGCTTCCCTACTCACAAGGAAGCAAGAGAAATGCTGATTTCCTCAAACACACTTACGTACTCAGAATCTGTACTACTGCGCAGATAGGGAAACTAATGTGTTCTAAACAAGTCTCTTTAGGGAAAAAACCCATTTCAGACGAAGTTGCCCAAACGCATCTCAGAAGTGTGAAGCTTGTTTCCTGAGTGGAAAACATTGAGAAACTGTTGTTTCTGCTAGCATTGTCCTTCTACACATGTTTTTGCTGAAGGGTGAAAGGGCACAGTAACGCCTGTTTCTGCCAGCAAATACACTGTTTCTAAGCAAATTTGAACATACTGAGCAAACAGTTGTGGGAGCTACTGTGACTAAACCTGAGCTTCCCTACTCACAGGGAAGCAAGAGAAATGCTGATTTCATCAAACACACTTACGTACTCAGAATCTGTACTACTGCGCAGATAGGCAAAAATAATGGGTGTTAATTCAAGTCCTTTAGGCAAAAAACCCGTTTCAGTTGGAGTTCTCCAAACTCATTTAAGAAGTGTGGAGTTTGTTCCCATAGGGAGAAAATGTTGAGAAACCGTCGTTTCTGCTAGCACTGTCCTTCTACACATGTATTTGCTGGAAGGTGAAACGGCAGAGTAACATTCGTTTAACGTAGCAAACACACTGTTTGTAAGCAAATGTGAACACACTGAGGAAACACTTGTGGTAGCTACTGTGACGAAACCTGAGCTTCTGTACTCAAGGGGAAGTAAGAGAAATGCTGATTTCATAAACACAGGTACGTATTCAGAATCGGTACTACTGCGCAGATGGGCAAAATTAGTGTGTTCTTATGCAAGCCTATTAAGGCAAATACCCGTTTCAGACGAAGTTGCCCAAATGCATCTCAGAACTGTGCAGCTTGTTCCCTGAGTTTGAAAACGTCGAGAAAGAGTGGTTTCTGCTAGCACTGTCCTAATTCACATGTGTTTGCTGAGTGTGAAATGGCACAGTAACGCAAGTTACTGCCAGGAAATACACTGTTTCTAAGAAAATGTTAGCAGAATTAAAAAGCACTTGTGGGACCATTTGTGACTAAATCTGAGCATCCCTTCCCACAAGAAGCAGGAGAAAGCTGATTTCATCAAACACAATTACATACTCAGAATCTGTACTACTGCGCATATAGGCAAAACTAGTGCGTTCTAATGCAAGCCTCTTTAGGCAAAAAAGCTCATTTCTAACAAAGTTGACCAAACGCATCTCAGAAGTGTGCAACTAGTTTTCTGAGAGAAAATACCTCAAGAAACTGTCATTTGTGCTAGCACAGTCCTTCTACACATGTATTTGCTGAAGAGTGAAATGGCACAGTAACGCCTGTTTCTCCTAGAAAACACACTGTTTCTAAGCAAATGTGAACACACTGAGGAAACACTTGTGGGAGCTACAGTGACTAAACCTGAGCTTCCCTACTCACAGGGAAGCAAGAGAAATGGTGATTTCATCAAACACACTTACGTACTCTGAATCTGTACTACTGCGCAGATAGGCAAAACTAATGCGTTCTAATGCAAGACACTTAAGGCAAAAACCCCGTTTCAGGCAAAGTTCCCCAAATGCATCTCAGAAGTGTGCAGCTTGTTCCCTGAGTTAGAAAACGTCGAGAAACTTTCGTTTCTGCTAGCACTGTCCTTCTACACATGTATTTGCTGAAGGGGGAAACGGCACATTAATGCCTGTTTCTCCTAGCAAACCCACTGTTTCTAAGCAAATGTGAACACTCTGAGGAAACACTTTTGGGAGCTACAGTGACTAAACCTGAGCTTCCCTACGCACAGGGAAGCAGGAGAAATGCAGATTTCATTAAACACTATGACATACTCAGAATCGGTACTACTGCGCAAATAGGCAAAACTAATGTGTTCTAATGCAAGCCTCTTAAGGCAAAATCCCGTTTCAGGCGAAGTTCCCCAAACGCCTCCCAGAAGTACGCAGCTTGTTCCCTGAGTTAGAAAACATGGAGAAACTGTCTTTTCTGCTAGCACTGTCCTTCTACACATGTATTTGTTGAAGGGTGAAACGGCACAGTATCGCCTGTTTCTCCTAGCAAACACACTGTATCTAAGCAAACGTGAACTCACTGAGGAAACACTTGTGGGAGCTACAGGGACTAAACCTGTGATTCCCTATGACAGGGAAACAAGAGAAATGCTGATTTCATCAAACACACTTACGTACTAAGAATCTATACTACTGCGCAGATAGGCAAAACTAGAGCGTTCTAATGCAAGCCTCTTAAGGCAAATAACCCGTTTCAGATGAAGTTCCCCAAACGCATTTCAGAAGTGTGCATCTTGTTCCCTGAGTTAGAAAACGTCGAGAAACTGTCGTTTCTGCTAGCACTGTCCTTCTACACATGTATTCGCTGAAGGCTGAAACGGCACAGTAACGTCTGTTTCTCCTAGCAAACACACTGTCTCTCAGCAAATGTGAACACACTGAGGAAACACTTCTGGGAGCTACAGTGACTAAACCTGAGCTTCCCTACGACAGGGAAGCAAGAGAAATGCAGATTTCATTAAACACTATGACATACTCAGAATCTGTACTACTGCGCAGATAGGCAAAACTAATGCGTTCTAATGCAAGCCTCTTAAGGCAAAAAACCCGTTTCAGGCGAAGTCCTCCAAACTCATCTCAGAAGTGTGCCACTTGTTCCCTGAGTTAGAAAACGTCGAGAAACTTTCGTTTCTGCTAGCACTGTTCTTCTACACATGTATTTGCTGAAGGGGGAAACGGCACGGTAACGCCTATTTCTCCTAGCAAACACAACTTTTCTAAGCAAATGTGAACAAACTGAGGAAACACTTGTGCGAGCTACAGTAACTAAACCTGAACTTCCCTACTCACAGGTAAGCAAGAGAAATGCAGATTTTATTAAACACTATGACATACTCAGAATCTGTACTACTGTGCAGATAGGCAAAATTAATGTGTTCTAATGCAAGCCTATTAAGGCAAAAAACCCGTTTCAGGTGAAGTCCCCCAAACGCATCCCAGAAGTGTGCCGATTGTTCCCTGAGTTAAAAATCGTCAAGAAACTGTCTTTGCTGCTAGCACTGTCCTTGTACACATGTATTTCCTGAAGGGTGAAACGGCACAGTAACGCCTGTTTCTCCTAGCAAACACACTGTTTCTATGCAAATGTGAACACACTGAGGAAACACTTGTGGGAGCTACTGTGACTAAACCGGAGCTTCCCTACTCACAGGGAGGCAAAAGAAATGCTGATTTTTTCAAACACAATAGGTACTCAGAATCTGTACTACTGCGCAGATAGGCAAAACTAGAGCGTTCTAATGCAGGCCTCTTCAGGCAAATAACCCGTTTCAGATGAAGTTTCCGAAATGCAATTCAGAAGTGTGCAGCTTGTTCCCTGAGTTAAAAATCGTCGAGAAACTGTCTTTTCTGCTATCACTGTCCTTCTACACATGTATTTTCTGAAGGGTGAAATGGCACAGTACCGCCTGTTTCTCCGAGCAAACACACTGTTCCTAAGCAAATATGAACACACTGAGGAAACACTTGTGGGAGCTACTATGACGCTACTATGACTAAAACTGAGCTTCAGTACTCACGAGAAAGCAAAAGAAATGCTGATTTCAGCAAACACAGTTATGTACTCAGAAGCTGTACTACTGCACAGATGGGCAAAACTAATGTGTTCTAATGCAAGCCTCTTATGGCAAAAAACCCGTTTCAGACGAAGTTCCCCAAACTCATCTCAGAAGTGTGCAGCTTGTTCCCTGAGTTAGAAAACGTCGAGAAACTGTCGTTTCTGCTAGCATTGTCCTTCTACACATGTATTTGCTGAAGGGTGAAACGGCACAGTAACTCCTGTTTCTCCTAGCAAACACCCTGTTTCTAAGCAAATATGAACACACTGAGGAAACACTTGTGGGAGCTCCTGTGACTAAACCTGAGCTTCCCCACTCACAGGGAAGCAAGGGAAATGCTGATCTCATCAAACACAGTTACATACTCAGAATCTGTACTACTCCGCAGATAGGGAAAGCTAGTGTGTTCGAATGCAAGTCTCTTAAGGCAAAAAAAAAAAAAAACATTTCAGATGTGGATGTCCAAATGCTACTCAATACTGTGCAGCTTTGTCCCTGACTTAGGAAAGGTCGAGTAACTGTGGTTTCTGCTACCACTGTCCTTCTACACATGTGTTTGCTGAGGCGTGAAATGGCACAGTAACACATGTTTCTGCCAGGAAATACTCTGTTTCTAAGCAAATGTGAACACAATGAGGAAACACTTGTGGGAACTCCTGTCACTAAATCTGAGCTTCCTTCTCACAGGGAAGCAAGAGAAATGCTCATTTCATCAAACACAGATACGTATTCAGAATCTGTACTACTACACAGATTGGCAAACCTAGTGCGTTCTAATGCAAGTCTCTTTATGCAGAAAAACCGTTTCAGCCAAAGTTGCCAAAATGCATCTCAGAAGTGTGCAGCTTGTTCCCTGAGTTAGAAAACGTCGAGAAAGAGTGGTTTCTGCTAGCACTGTCCTAATTCACATGTGTTTGCTGATGGTGAAATTGCACAGTAACACAAGTTACTGCCAGCAAATACACTGTTTCTAAGAAAATGTTAGCACAATTAAAAAGCACTTGTGGGACCATTTGTGACTAAATCTGAGCATCCCTTCCCACAGGAAGCAGGAGAAAGCTGATTCATCAAACACAATTACATACTCAGAATCTGTTCTACTGTACAAATAGGCAAAACTAGTGCGTTTTAATGCAAGTCTCTTTAGGCAAAAAAACTCATTTCTGACAAAGTTGACCAAAAGCATCTCAGAAGTGTGTAATTTATTTCCTGAGATAAAACGCATCAAGAAACGGCCTTTCTGGTAGTATTGTACTTCTACACATGTGTTTGCTGAATGGTGAAAGGTCACAGAACACCTGTTTCTGCCAGCAAATACACTGTTTCTAAGGAAATGTGAACACACTGAGGAATCCATTGTGGGAGCTATTGTGACTAAAACTTATCTTCCCTACTCACAAGGTAGCAAGAGAAATGCTGATTTCATGAAACACAGTTACATACTCATAATCTGTACTAGTGTGTAGATCAGAAAACTAGTGTGGCTAATGCAAACCTCTTTAGGCAAAAAAACCCTCATTTCTGACAAAGTTGCCCAAATGCATCTCCGATGAGTGCAGCTTCCTCACTCAGTTAGAAAATGTCGAGAAAATGTCATTTCTACTAGCGTGGTACTTCTACATATGTGTTTGCTCAATCCTGAAAAAGCACAGGAACTGATGTTTCTGCCAGTAAATACACTGATTCTAAAGAAATGTGACCACACTGAGGAAGAACTTGTGGGGGTTCCTGTGACTAAAACTGAGCTTCCTACTCTCAGAGAAGCAAGCGAATTGCTGATTCCATCAAACACAGTTACGTACTCTGAACCTGTACTTCTAGGCAGATTGGCAAATAGAGTGCGTTCTACGTCAAGCCTCTTTAGGCAAAAAACCCGTTTCAGACGAAGTTGCACAAATGCAACTCAGAAGTGTGCAGCTTGCTCCCTCAGTTAGAAAACGTCGAGAAACTGTCATTTCTGCTAGCATTGTACTTCTACACATTATTTGCTGAAGCCTGAAACAGCACAGTAACGCATGTTTCTGCCAGTAAATACACTGTTTCTAAGCATACGTGATCACACTGAGGAAACTCTTGTGGGAGCTCCTGTGACTAAAACTGAGCTTCCTACTCACAGGGAAGTAAGAGGAATGCTGATTTCAATAAACACAGTTACTTACTCAGAACCTGTACTGCTACGCACATGAGCAAAACTAGTGCGTTCTAAGGCAAGCATCTTTAGGCAAAAAAACCGTTTCAGATGAAGTTGCCCAAATGCATCTCAAAATTGTGCATTTTGTTCCCTGAGTCAGAAAACGTCAAGAATCTGTTTATTCAGCTAGCATTGTACTTCTATACATGTGTTTGCTGAAGCCTGAAACAGCACAGTAACACATGTTTCTGCCAACAGATACACTGTTTCTAAGCTAATGTGATCACACTGAGGAAACACTTGTGGGAGCTCCTGTGACTAAAACTGAGCGTCCTACTCACAGGCAAGCAAGAAAAATGCTGATCTGAATAAACACAGTCACTTACTCAGAACCTATAATGCTACTCAGAAGGGCAAATCTACTCATTATAATGTAAGCCTCTTTAGGCAAAAAAAAAAAAAAAAAAAAAAAAAAAACTGTTTATGACCAAGTAGCCAAAACGAATCTCAGAAGTGTGCAGCTTGTTCCCTGAGTTATGAGAAGTCGAGAAACTGTCGTTTCTGCTAGCAGTGTCCATCTACACATATGTTGGCAAATCATGAAACAGCATAGTAACGCATGTTTCTGCCAGCACAGTCACTGCTTCTAAGCAAATGTGAACACACTGAAGAAACGATTTTGGGAGCTCCTATGACTAAACCTGAGCTTCCTACTCACAGGGAAGCAAGAGAAAACTGATTTCATCAAACACAGTTACATACTCAGAATCTGTACTACTGCGCAGATTAGCATAACTAGAGCGTTCTAATGCAAGTCTCTTTAGGCAATAAACCCGTGTCAGATGAAGTTGCCCAATTGCATCTCAAAAGTGTGCAGTTTGTTCCATCAGTTAGAAAACGTTGATAAAAACTGTAATTTCTGCTAGGACTGTCCTTCTACACATGTGTTTTTTGAAGTGTGACACAGCACAGTAACACATGTTTCTTCCAGTAAATAAAATGTTTCTAAACATAGGTGAACACACTGAGGAAGCACTTGTGGGAGCTCCTGTGACTAAACCTGAGCTTCTTACTCACAGGGAAGTAAAAGAAAGGCTGATTTCACCAAAACAGATTCCTACTCAGAATCTGTACTACATCGCAGATAGGCTAACCTAGTGCGTTTTAATGCAAGTCTATTTAGACAAAAAAATGTCCTTTCTGAAAAAGTTGCCTAAATGCAACTCTGAAGTATGCAACTTACTTCCTGAGATAAAAAACGTCAAGAAACTGTCGTTTCTGCTAGCACTGTACTTCTGCACATGTGTTTGCTGAAGGGTGTTACGTAAGAGAACACAAGTATCCGCCAGCAAGTACACTGTTTCTAAGAAAATGTGAACATACTGAGGAAACCCTTTTAAGTTATTGTGATAAAACTTGGCTTCCCTACCTTCAGGGAAGCAAGAGAAATGCTGATTTCATGAAACACAGTTACAAACTCAGAATCTGTACTACTGTGTAGATTGGCAAATAGTGTGGCTAATGTAAGTCTCGTATGCAAAAACATGTTTCAGATGACGTTCTGAAAATGCATCTCAGAAGAGTGCAGCTTTTCCCTGAGTTAGAAAAGGTCGAGAAACTGTCGTTTCTACAACCCCTCTCCTTCTATACATGTGTTTACTTAAACATGAAACGGCATAGCAACCCATGTTTCTGCGAGCAAATACACTGTTTTTAAGCATATGTGAACACACTGAGGAAACACATGTGGGAGCTCCTGTGACTAAAACTGAGCTTCCTACTCACAGGGAAGCAAGGGGAATGCTGATTTCAATAAACACAGTTACTTACTCAGAACCTGTACTGCTACGCACATGAGCAAAACTAGTGTGCTCTAAGGCAAACATCTTTAGGCAAAAAAACCGTTTCAGATGAAGTTGCCCAAATGCATCTCAAAATTGTGCATTTTGTTCCCTTAGTCAGAAAACATCAAGAATCTGTTTATTAAGCTAGCATTGTACTTCTATACATGAGTTTGCCGAAGCCTGAAACAGCACAGTCACAAATGTTTCTGCCAACAAATACACTGTTTCTAAGAAAATGTGATCACACTGAGGAAACACTTCTGGGAGCTCCTATGACTAAACCTGAGCTTCCTACTCACAGGGAAGCAAGATAAAACTGATTTCATCAAACACAGTTACATACTCAGAATCTGTACTACTGCGCATATTGGCAAAACTAGTGTGCTCTCATGTAGTCCTTTTTAGGCAAAAAACCCGTTTCAGTGAAATGCATCTCAGAGGTATGCAGCTTGACCCCTCAGTTAAAAATCATCGAAAAACCGTCGTTTCTCCTAGCATTGTCTTTCTACAAATGTGTTTGCTGAAGACTGAAACAGCACAGTACTGCATGTCTCTGCCAGCAGATACAGTGTTTCTAAGGAAGAGGAAACACACTGAAGAAACTCTTCTGGGAGATGCCTTGACTAAACCTGAGCTTCAGTACTCTCAGGGAAGCAAGAGAAATGTTGATTTCATCAAATACAGTTATGTACACAGAACCTGTACTGCTACGCAGATGGGCAAAACTAGTGCGTTCTAAGGCAAGCCTCACTAGGCAAAAAACCCGTTTCAGACGAAGATGCACAAATGCATCTAAGAAGTGGGCACCTTGTTTTCTGAGTTAGAAGATGTCGTGAAACTGTTTTTTCTGCCAGCACTGTCCTTCTGTACATGTGTATGCTGAATAGTGAAACGTCACCGTGACGTATATTTCTGCCAGCAAATTCACTCATTCTAAGCAAATGTGAACACACTGAGGAAACACTTGTGGGAGCTCCTGTTACTAAACCTGAGCTTCCTACTCACAGGGAAGCAAGAGGAATGCTGATTTCATCAAACACAGTTACGTACTCAGAACCTGTACTTCTACGAAGATGAGCAAAACTAGTGAGTTCTAATGAAAGCCTCTTTAGGCAAAAAACACGTGTCAGACGAATTTGCACAAATGCGTCTAAGAAGTGTACAGCTTGTTCCCTGAGTTAAAAGATGTCGAGAAACTGTCGTTTTTGCTAGCACTGTCCTTCAATACATGCGTTTGCCAAAGCGTGAAACGGCACAGTAACGCATGTTTCTGCCAACAAATACACTGTTTCTAAGCAAATGTGAACACACTGAGGAAACCCTTATGGGAGCTCCTGTGACTAAACCTGAGCTTGCTACTCACAGGGAATCAAGAGAAATGCTGATTTCATCAAACACCATAACGTACTCAGAATCTGTACTACTACGCAGATTGGCAAATGTAGTGTGTACTAATGCAATCCTCTTTAGTCAAGAACACTGTTTCAGACGAAGTAGTCCGATTGCATCCAGAAGTGTACAGGTTGTTCCATCAGTTAGAAAACATCGAAAAACTCTCGTTTCTTCTAGCATTGTCATTCTACACATGTGTTTGCTGAAGCCTGAACCATCAAAGTACTGCATGTTTCTGCCAGCAAATAGAGTGTTTCTAAGCAAATGTGAACACACTGAGGAAACACATGTGGGAGCTCCTGTGACTAAACCTGAGGTTGCTACTCACAGGGAAGCCAGAGAAATGCTGATTTCATCAAACACAGTTACGTACTCGGAACCTGTACTGCTACGTAGATGGAAAAAACTAGTAAGTTCTTATGCAAGCCTCTTTAAGCCAAAATACCATTTCATACGAAGTTGCCCATATTCATCTCAAAAGTGTGCAGCTTGTTCCCTGAGTGAGTAAACATAGAAAACTGGCATTTCTCTTAACATTGTCCATCTACACATGTGTTTGTGAAGCCTGAAACGACACAGTAACGCATGTCTCTGCCAGTGAATACACTGTTTCTAAGCATATGTGAACACACTGAGGAAACACTTATGGGAGCCCTGTGAATAAACATGAGCTTCCTACTCACAGGGAAGAAAGAGAAATGCTGATTTCATCAAACACTGTTACATATTCAGAATCTGTACTACTGCGCTGATTGGCAAAACTAGTACTAACAAATGCTAGCCTAGTTAGGCAGAAAACCCGTTTCAGATGGAGTTGCCCAATTGCACCTCAGAAGTGTGCAGCTTGCTCCATCAGTTAGAAAACGTCGAGAAAATGTTGTTTTTGCTAGGACAGTCCATCTCCACATGTGTTTGCTGAAGCCTGAAGTGGCATATAAATGCATGTTTCTGCCAGCAAATACACAGTTTTTAACCAAATGTGAACACACTTGTGGTAACACTTTGGGAGCTGTTGTGACTAAACCTGAGCTTCCTACTCACAGTTAGCAAGAGAGATGCTGATTTCATCAAACACAGTTACGTTCTCAGAATCTGTACTAGTGGGCATATTGGTAAAACTAGTGCGTTCTAACGCAAGCCTCTTTAGGCAAAAAAACCGTTTCTGATGAGTTGCCCAAATCCAACTCAAAAGTGTGCAGCTTGCTCCCTCAGTTAGAAAACGTCGAGACACTGTCCTTTCTGCTAGCATTGTACTTCGACACATGTGTTTGCTGAAGCCTGAAACAACACAGTAACGCATGTTTCTGCCAGCTAATACAGTGTTTTAAGGAAGAGGAAACACACCGAGGAAACACTTGTGGGAGATTATGTGACTAAACCTGAGCTTCAGTACTCACAGGGAAGCAAGAGAAATGCTGATTTCATCAAACAAACTTACGTACTCAGAACCTGTACTGCTACGAAAATGGGCAAAACTAGTGCTTTCTTATGCAAGCAACTTTAGGCAAAAAACCCGTTTCGGATGAAGATGCGCAAATGCATCTCAGAAGTGTGCACCTTGTTCCCTGAGTTAGAAGAAGTCGTGAAACTATTGTTTCCACCAGCACTGTCCTTCTGTACATGTGTATGCTGAAGCATGAGACGGCACAGTAACGTATGTTTCTTCCAGCAAATTCACTGTTTCTAAGAAAATGTGAACACACTGAGGAAACACTAGTGGGAGATCCTGTGACTAAACCTGAGCTTCTTACTTCCAGGGAGGCAAGAGAAATGCTGATTTTAATAAACACAGTTGCGAACTCAGAACCTGTACTGTTACGCAGATGGGCAAAAATAGTGCGTTCTATGGCAAGCCTCTTTAGGCAAAAAGCCGGATTCAGACAACGTTGCAAAAGTGCATCTCAGAAGTGTGCAGTTTGTTCCCGGATCTAGAAAAGATCGAGAAACTGTCGTTTCTGCTAGTACTGTCCTTCTTTACATGTGTTTGCTGAAGCTTGAATCGACAAAGTACCGGATGTTTCTGCCAGCAAACAGACTGCTTCTAACCAAATGTGAACACACTGAGGAAACAATTGTGGGAGCTCCTGTGACTACACCTGAGCTTTTTAATCACAGGAAAGCAAGAGAAATGCTGATTTAATCAAACACAGTTACATATTCAGAATCTGTACTATTACACAGATGGGCAAAACTAGTGCGTTCTAATGCAAGCCTTTTTAGGCAAACAACCCGTTTCAGACCAAGTTGCGCAAATGTATGTCAGAAGTGTGCAGCTTGTTCCCTGAATTAGAAAAGGTCAAGAACCTGTCGTTTCTGCTTTCACTCTCCTTCTACACAGGGGATTGCTGAATCCTGAAACGGAAGAGTAACACATGTTTCTGCCAGCAAATACACTGTTTCTAAGCCAATGGGAATACTATGAGGAAACACTTGTGGGAACTTCTGTGATGAAACCTGTGCTTGCTACTCACAGGGAAGCAATCGAAATGCTGATTTCATCAAACACACTTACGTACTCAGAAGCTGTACTTCTACGCAGATGGGCAAAACTAGTGCGTCCTAATGCAAGCCTTTTAAGGTAAAAACCCCGTTTCAGACATAGACGCTCAAATGCATCTCAGAAGTGTGCACCATGTTCCCTGAGTTAGAAGACGTCGTGGAACTGTTGTTTCTGCCAGCACTGTACTTCTGTACATGTGTATGCTGAAGCGTGAAACGACACAGTAACGTATGTTTCTGCCAGCAAGTTCACTGTTTCTAAGCAAAAGTGAACACACTGAGGAAACGCTTGTGGGTGCTCCTGCGACTAAACCTGAGCTTCCTACTCACAGGGAAGCAAGAGAAATGCTGATTTCATCAAACACAGTTACATACTCAGAACCTGTAATGCCATGCAGAAGCACAAAAGGTTGAGAAACGGTCGTTTCTGCTAGCATTGTTCTTCTACACATGTGTGTTGCTGAAGCCTGAAACAGCACAGTAACACATGTTTCTGCCAGCAACAACATTTTTCTATCAAATGTGAACACACTGAGGAAACACATGTGGGAGCTCCTGTGACTAAACCTGAGCTTCCTACTAACAGGGAAGCAAGAGAAATGCTGATTTCATCAAACAGAGTTACGTACTCAGAACCTGTACTGCTACGAAAATGGGCAAAACTAGTGCGTTCTAATGCAAGCCCCTTTAGGAAAAAAAAAAGTTTCAGACGAAGATGCGCAAATGCATCTTTGAAGTGTGCACCATGTTCCCTGAGTTAGAAGACATCGAGAAACTGTTGTTTCTGCCATCACTGTCCTTCTATACATGTGTATGCTGAAGTGTGAAAAGACAGAGTAACGCATGTTTCTGCTAACACATACATTGTTTCTAAGCAAATGTGAATACACTGAGGAAACCCTAGTGGGAGCTCCTGTGACTAAACCTGAGATTCCCTACTCACAGGGAAGCAAGAGAAATGCTGATTTCATCAGGCACAGTTATGTTCTTAGAATCTGTACTGCTGGGAGTATTGGTAAATCTAGTGTGTTCTAACGCAAGCCTATTTAGGCAAAAAACCCGTTTCTGATGAGTTGCTCAAATCCATCTCAGAAGCTTGGAATTGCTCTCTCGTTTAGAAAACGTCGAGAAATTGTCCTTTCTGCTAGCATTGTACTTCTACACATGTGTTTAATGAAGCCTGAATCAGCACAGTAACGCATGTTTCTGCCAGCTTATACAGTGTTTCTAAGGAAGAGGAAACACACTGAGGAAACACTTGTGGGAGATGCCTTGACTAAACCTGAGCTTGAGTACTCACAGGGAAGCAAGAGTAATGCTGATTACATCCAACACAGTTACATACTCAGAACCTGTACTGCTACGAAAATGGGCAAAACTAGTGCATTCTATTGCAAGCTTCATTAGGCAAAAAAAAAAAAAAAAAAAAAAAAAAAAAAAAAAAAAAAAAAAAA
>OU015743.1:56633764-56649965 GCA_907169655.1 Acomys percivali | reverse complement strand
AAAAAAAAAAAAAAAAAAAAAAAAAAAAAAAAAAAAAAAAAAAAACCCGTTTCAGACGAGATGCGCAAATGCATCTCGGAAGAGTGCATCATGTTCCCTGAGTTAGAAGACATCGAGAAACTATTGTTTCTGCCAGCACTGTCCTTCTATACATGTGTATGATGAAGCGTGAAACGGCAGAGTAACGCATGTTTCTGCTAGCAAATACACTGTTTCTAAGCAAATTTGAATACACTGAGGAAACACTTGTGGGAGATTCTGTGATGAAACATGAGCTTCCTAATCACAGGGAAGCAAGAAAAACGCTGATTTCATCAAACACAGTTACGTAGTCAAAATCTGTACTGCTATGCAGATGGGCAAATTAGTGTGTTCTAATGCAAGCCTCTTTAGGAAAAAACCCGTTTCAGATGTAGAAGCGCAAATGAATCTCAGCAGTGTGCCCCTGTTCCCTGAGTTAGAAGAAGTTGTGAAACTGTTGTTTCTGCCAGCACTGTCCTTCTGTACATGTGTATGCTGAAGCGTGACACGGCACAGTAACGAATGTTTCTTCCAGCAAATTCACTGTTTCTAAGTAAAAGTGAACACACTGAGGAAACACTTGTGGGAGCTCCTGTGATCACATCTGAGCTTCCTACTCACAGGGAAGCAAGAGAAATGCTGATTTCATCAAACACAGTTACGTACTTAGAACTTATCCTTCTAAGCAGAAGGACTAAATTTGTGCGTTCTAATGCAGTCCTCTTTAGGCATATAACCCCTTTCATTCGAAGATGCCCAAATCCATCTCATAAGTGTGCAGCTGTTCCCTGAATTAGAAGACATCGCGAAACTGTCATTTCTGCTAGCACTGTCCTTCTATTCATGTGTTTGCTGAAGCATGATTCGGCACAGTAGCACATGTTTATGCCTGCAAATACACTATTTCTAAGCATATGTGAACACACTGAGGAAACACTTGTGGGAGATTCTGTGACTAAACCTGAGCTTTCTTCTCACAGGGAAGCAGGAAAAATGCTGATTTCATCAAACACAGTTACGTACTCAGAACTTGTACTGCTACGCAGATGGGCAAAACTAGTGCATTCTAATGAAAGACTCTTATGCAAAAAAACCTGGTTAAGACCAAGGTGCCTAAATGCATCTCATAAGTGTACAGCTTCTTCTCTCAGTTAGAAAACATTGAGAAACTGTCATTTCTCCTGGCATTGTCCTGTAAACTTGTGTTTCCTGAGTGGGAAATTGCATAGTAACACATGTTTTTGACAGCAAATTCACTGTTTCTAAGCAAATGTGACCACACTGAAGAAACACTTGTGGGAGCTCATGTGACTAAACCTGAGCTCCCAACTCACAGGGAAACATGAGAAATGCTGATTTTATCAAACAAGATTACGTCCTTAAAATCTGGAGTAATAAGAAGATGGACAAAACTAGTGTGTTCTAATGCAAGCCTCTTTAGGCAAAAATTTCGTTTCAGTCCAAGTTGCCCAAATGCATCCTAGAATTGTGCAGCTTGCTCCATGAGTTAGAAAACGTCGATAAACTGTCATTTCTGAGAGCACTGTCCTACTACACATGTGTTTCCTGAGTGTGAAACGGCACAGTGATGCATGTTACTGCCAGTAAATACACTTTTTGCAAGCAAATGTGAACACACTGAGGAAACAATTGTGGGAGATCCTGTGACTAAACCTCAGTTTTCCTTCTCACAGCAAGCAAGGGAAATGCTGATTTCATCAAACACAGTTACTAAATCACAATCACTTCTACTGAGCAGATAGGCAAAACTAGTGTGTTCTAATACAAGCCTCTTTCTGCAAAAAACCCTTTTCATACTAAATTGCACAAATGCATCTCAGATCTTTGCACCTTGTTCCTTGAGTTAGAAAACATCAAGAAACTGTCGTTTCTGCTAGCACTGTCCTTATACACATGAGTTTCCTGAAGATGGAAATGGCACAGTAACTAACGCATGTTTCTGCCATCAAAAACACTGTTTCTAAGTAAATGTGAACACATTAAGGAAATACTTGTTGGAGCTCCTGTGACTAAACCTGAGCTTCCTACTCACTGGGAAGTAAAAGAAATGCTGATTTCATCAAACATAGTTACATACTCAGATTCTGTAGTACTATGCAGATGGGCAAAACTAGTGCGTTCTAATGCAATTCTCTTTAGCCAAAACACGCAATGCATTCCAAGTAGCCCAAATCCATCTCAGAATTGTGGAGCTTGCTCCCTGAGTTGGAAAACGTGGATAACTGTTGTTTCTGCTAGCATTGTGTTTCTACACATGTGTTTGATGAGGGTGAAGAGCAGAGTAACGCATGTTTCTGCCATCAAATACACTTTTCCTAAGCAAAGTGAACACACTGAGGAAACACTTGTGGGAGTTCTTGTGACTAAACCTGAGCTTCCCTTCTCACAGGAAGGAAGAGAAATGCTGATTTCATCAAACACTGTAAGTTATTCAGAATCTGTACTACTGTGCAGATTGGCAAAACTAGTGCATTTTAACGCAAGCCTTTTTAGGCAAAAAACCCGTTCCAGGCGAAGTGGCCCCAATGCATCTCAGAAGTGTGCAGCTTGTTCCCTGATTTAGATAACGTCAAGAAACTGTCGTTTCTGCTAGCGCTGTCCTTCTACACATGTGTTTGCTGCAGCGTGAACCGGCACAGTAATGCCTGTTTCTGCCAGCAAATATACTATTCCTATTCAAATGTGAACACAGTGAGGAAACACTTGTGGGAGCTCCTATGACCAAACCAGAGTTTCCTACTCACAGGGAAGCAAGAGAAATGCTGATTTCATCAACCACAATTACGTACTCAGATTCTGGAGTACTACAAAGATGGGCAAAACAAGTGCTTTCCAATGCAAGCCTCTTTAAGCAAAAAAAGCATTTCAGACCACATTGTCCAAATCTGTCTCAGAAGTATGCAGCTTGTTCTTTGAATTAGAAATCATCGAGAAACTGTGGTTTCTCCTAGTACTGTCCTACTACACATGTGTTTGCTGAGGGTGAAACGGCAGTGTAACGCATGTTTCTTCCAGCAAATACACTGTCTCTAAACAAATGTGATCACACTTAGGAAACACTTTTGGGATTACCTGTGATTAAACCTGAGCTTCCCTTTTCCCAGGAAGCAAGAGAAATGCTAATTTTTTCAACCAAAGTTACGTATTCAGTATCTGTAAAACTGCCAAGAAAGGCAAATCTAGTGTGTTCTAATGATATTCTCTTTATGCAAATATCTGTTTCCGACGAAATTGCCAAAATGCAACTGAGAAGAGTGCAGCTTGTTCCCTGAGTCAGAAAATGTCGAGAAATGGTCATTTACGCTAGTAGTGTCCTCCTGAGCTTCCTACTCACAGGGAAGCAAGAGAAATGTTTATTTCATCAAACACGTTTACGTACTCAGAAACTGTCCTACTATGAAGATGGGCATTACCTTTTTGTTCTAATGCATGCCTCTTTAGGCAAAATACCCGTTACAAAAGAAGTTTCCCAAATGCATCTCAGAAGTGTGCAGCTTGTTCCCTGAGTTCGAAAACGTCGAGAAACTGTCGTTTCTGATAGCACTGTCCTTCTACACTTGTGATTCCTGAGTGCGAAATGGCACAGTAACACATGTTTTTGCCAGCAAATTCACAGTTTCTAAGCAAATATGACCACACTGATGAAAAACTTGTGGGAGCTCAAGTGACTAAACCTGAGCTCCCAACTCACAGGGAAACATGAGTAATGCTGATTTACTCAAACACTATTACTTACTTAGAATCTGGAGTAATAAGAAGATGGACAAAACTAGTGTGTTCTAATGCAAGCCTCTTTAGGCAAAAAATCCGTTTCAGTCCAAGTTGCCCAAATGCAACCTAGAATTGTGCAGCTTGCTCCATGAGTTAGAAAACGTCGATAAACTGTCATTTCTGAGAGCACTGTCCTACTACACATGTGTTTCCTGAGTGTGAAATGGCACAGTGATGCATGTTTCTGCCAGTAAATACATTGTTTCTAAGCAAATGTGAACACACTGAGGATAAACTTGTGGGAGATCCTGTGACTATACCTGAGCCTCCCTTCTACAGCAAGCAAGGGAAATGCTGATTTCATCAAACAGACTTACCAAATCACAATCTCTTCTACTGCGCAGATAGGCAAAACTAGTGTGTTCTAATACAAGCCTCTTGTTGCAAAAAATCCTTTTCAGACTAAGTTGCACAAATGCATCTCAGATCTTTGCACCATGTTCCTTGAGTTAGAAAACATCAAAAACCTGTCGTTTCTGCTAGCACTGTCCTACACATGTGTTTGCTGAAGCGCAAAAGAGCCCAGTAACACATGTGTCTGCTAAGAAATACCATCTATATAATAAAATGGGAGCACACTGAGATAACACTCCTAGGAGCTCCTGTGACTAAACATGAGCTTCCTTCTCCAAGGAAGCAAAACAAATGCTGATTTCATCAACATAGTTATGTACTCAGAATTTGTACTACTGCACAGATGGGCAAAATTAATGTGTTCTAATGCAAGGCTCTTTAGGGAAAGAAACCAGTTTCAGACGAAGTTGACCAAGGGATAACAGAAGTGTGCAGCTTGTTCCCTGAGGTAGAAAATGTCGAGAAACTGTCGTTTCTGCTAGCATATCATTCTACCCATGTGTCTGCTGGAGCGTGAAACAGCACAGTTACACATGTTTCTGTCCGCAAATACACTGTATCTATGGAATTTGAATACATTGAGGAAACACTTGTGGGAGCTCCTGTGACGAAACCTGAGCTTCCTACTCAAGGGAAGGAAGTGAAATGCTGACTTCATCAAATACAGTTACATACTCAGAATCTGTACCACTGCGCAAACTGGCAAAAATAGTGCGTTCTAAAACAAGCCTCATTAGGCAAAAACCCATTTCAGATGAAGCTGCCCAAATGCATCTCAAAATTGTGCATGTTGTTCCCTGAGTCAGGAAACATCGAAAACCTGTTGTTTCTGCTAGCATTGTACTTCTATATATGTGTTTGCTGAAGCCTGAAACAGCATAGTAACACATGTTTCTGCCAGCAAATACACTGTTTATAAGCTAATGTGAACACACTGATGAAAAACTTGTGGGAGCTCTTTTTGACTAAGCCTGAGCTTCCTACTCACAGGGAAGCAAGAGAAATTCTGATTTCATCAAACAAAGTCAGCTACTTAGAATCTGTAGTACTGCGCAGATAGGCAAAACTAGTGCATTTTAATTCAAGCCTCTTTAGGCAAAAAAGCTCATTTCTGACAAAGTTGACAAAACGCATCTCAGAAGTGTGCAACTTATTTTCTGAGAGAAAAAACCTCAAGAAACTGTCATTTGTGCTAGCACTGTAGTTCTACACATGTGTTTGCTGAAAGGTGAAACGTCACAGAACACATTTTTCTGCCTGCAAGTACACTGTTTCTAAGGAAAAGTGAACACAGTGAGGAAACCCTTGTGGAAGCTATTGTGACTAAAACTTTGCTTCCCTACTCAAAGGGAAGCAAGAGAAATGCTGATTTCATGAAAAACAGTTACGTACTCAGAATCTGTACTACTGTGTAGATCGACAAAACTAGTGTGGCTAATGCAAGTCTCTTTATGTAAAAAACCTGTATCAGAAGAAGTTCTCAAAATGCATCTCAGAAGTGTGCAGCTTGTTCCCTGATATGAGCATATCGATAAACTGTCATTTCTGCTACCACTGTCCTTCTGAACATGTGTTAGCTGTAGGGTGAAAAGGCACAGTAATGCATGTTTCTGCCAGCAAATGCAGTGTTTCTAAGAAAAAGTCAAAACAATGAGGTAACACATGTGAGCGCTAATGTGACTAAACCTGAGCTTCCTACTCACAGGGAAGCAAGAGAAATGCTGATTTCATCAAACATAGTTACGTACTCATTATCTGTACTACTACGCAGATGGGCAAAACCAGTGCATTCTAATGCAAGCTTCTTTAACAAAAAAACCGGTTTCAGACGAAGTTGCGCAAATGCACCTGAGAAGTGGACAGCTTGTTCATTGAATTAGAAAACATCGAGAAACTGTCATTACTGCAAGCACTGTACATCTACACATGTGTTTGCTGAAGCTTGAAATGGCACAGTAATGCATATTTCTGCAAGAAAATACACTGTTACTAAGAATATGTGAACACACTGAGAAAAAATTATGGGAGCTCATGTGACTAAAACTGAGCTTCCTACTCACAGGGAAGCAAGAAAATTGCTGATTTCATCAAACACAGTTACGCGCTCAGAATCTGTATTACTGCACAGATAGATAAAACTAGTATGTTCTAATGGAAGTCTCTTTAGGCAAAAAACCGGTTTCAGACGAGTTGACCAAAAGCTTCTCAAAAGTGCGTAGCTTGTTCTTTAAGTTAGGAAACGTCGAGAAACTGTCGTTTCTGCTAGTTCTGTCCTTCTACACATGTGTTTTCTGAGGATTAAACGGCACTGTAATGCATGTTTCTGGCAGCAAATACACTGTTTCTAAGCTTGAGAACACACTGAGGAAACACTTGTTGGAGCTCCTGTGACTAAACCTGAGCTTCCCTTTTCACAGGAAACAAGAGAAATGCTGATTTCATCAACACATTTAGGTGCTCAGAATCTGGAGTACTGTGTAAATAGGCAAAACTAGTTTGTCTAATGCAAGCCTCTATCAGCAAAAAAAAAAAAAAAAAAAAAATCTCAAAGAGGCCCAAATGCATCTCATAAGTGGGCAGCTTGTTCCCTGAGTTCGAAAACGTCGAGAAACTGTCGATTCTGCTAGCACTGTCCTTGTACACTTGTGTTTCCTGAGTGTGAATTGGCACAGTAACACATATTATTGCCAGCAAATTCACTGTTTCTAAGCAAATGTGACCAACTGAGGAAACACTTGTGGGAGCTCATGTGACTAAACCTGAGCTCCCGACTCATAAGGAAACATGAGAAATGCTGATTTCATCAAACACTATTACGTACTTAGAATCTGGAGTAATACGAAGATGGACAAAACTAGTGTGTTCTAATGCAAGCCTCTTTAGGCAAAAAACCCGTTTCAGTCCAAGTTGCCCAAATGCAACCTAGAATTGTGCAGCTTGCTCCATGAGTTAGAAATCGTCGATAAACTGTCGTTTCTGATAGCACTGTCCTACTACACATGTGTTTCCTGAGTGTGAAACGGCACAGTGACGCATGTTTTTGACAGTAAATACACTGTTTCTAAGCAAATGTGAACACACTGAGGAAACTCTTGTGGGAGATCCTGTGACTAAACCTGAGCTTCCCTTCAGGAGCAAGCAAGGGAAATGCTGATTTCATCAAACAGACTTACCAAATCACAATCTCTTCTACTGAGCAGATAGGCAAAACTAGTGTGTTCTAATACACGCCTCTTTATGCAAAAAACCCGTTTCAGACTAAGTTGCACAAATGCATCTCAGGTCTTTGCAGCTTGTTCCTTGGGTTAGAAAACGTCAGAAACCTGTCGTTTCTGCCAGCACTGTCCTCCTACACATGTGTTTGCTGAAGTGGAAAACAGCCCAGTAACATATGTCTCTGCCAAGAAATATACTGTTTCTAATAAAATGGGAACACACTGAGATGACACTCATGGGAGCTCCTGTGTCTAAACCTGAGCTTCGCTTCTCCAAGGAATCAAAAGAAATGCTGTTTTCATCAGACATAGTTATATACTCAGAATCTGTACTTCTGCACAGATGGGTAAAACTAGTGTGTTCTAATGCAAGCCTCTTTAGGGAAAGAAACCAGTTTCAGAGGAAGTTGAACAAGGGATCTCAGAAGTGTGCAGCTTGGTCCCTGAGGTAGAAAATGTCGAGAAACTGTCGTTTCTGCTAGCACTATCTTTCTAACCATGTTTTTGCTTTACCGTGAAACAGCACAGGTACACATGTTTCTGTCAGCAAATACACTGTTTCTAAGAAAATGTGAATACACTGAGGAAACATTGGTGGGAGCTCCTGTGACTAAACCTGAGTTTCCTACTCACAGGGAAGCAAGAGAAATGTAGATTTTATCAAACACAGTTACGTACTCAGAATCTGTACTAAAGCGAAGATAGACAAAACTACTGCATTCTAAGACAAGCGTCTTTTAGCAGAAAATCCTGTTTCAGACAAACTTACCAAATGCCTCTCAGAACTTTGCAGCTTGTTTCCTGAGTTAGAAAACGTCAAGAAACTGTAGTTTCTGCTAGCACTGTACTTATACACATGTGTATGCTGAAGCCTGAAACGGCACAGTAACGCCAGTTTCTGACAGCAAATACACTGTTTCTAAGCAAATGTGAACACACTGAGGAAAAACTTGTGGGAGCTCCTGTGACTAAACCTGAGCTTTCTACTCACAGCGAAGCAGGACAAATGCAGATTTCATCAAACACAGTTATGTAATCCAAACCTGTACTGCTAGGGGATGGGCAAAACTAGTGTGTTCTAATGCAAGAGTCTTTAGGCAAAATAACCCTTTCAGACCACGATGTCCTAATGCGTCTCAGAAGTGTGCAGCATGTTCTCTGAATTAGAAACCGTCGAGAAACTGTGGTTTCTGATAGGACTGTCGTCCTACACATGTGTTTGCTGATGGTGAAACAGCACAGTAACGCATGTTTCTGCCGGCAACTACACTGTTTCTAAGCCAATATGAACACACTGAGGAAGCACTTTTGGGAGCTCCTGTAACTAAATCTGAGCTTCCCTTCTCACAGGAAGCAAGAGAAATGCTGATTTCATAAAAAAACTGTTACACACTCAGAATATGTACTACTGCGCAGATAGACAAAACTAGTGTGTTCTAATGCAACCATCATTTGGCAGAAAACACGTTTCTTATATAATTTTCCAAATGCAACTCAAAACTTTGCAGCTTGTTCCCAGACTTAAGATATGTTGAAAACTGTCGTTTCTACTAGCACTGTACATCTACACATGTGTTTGCTGAAGCTAGAAACAGCACAGTAACTCATGCTTCTACAAGCAAATACACTGATTCTGAGCATGTGAACACACGAGGAAACACTTGTGGGAACTCCTGTGACTAAACCTGATATTCCTACTTACAGGGAAGCAAGAGAAACACTGATTTCATCAAACACAGATACGCATTCAGAATCTGTACTACTGCGCAGATGGGCAAAACTATTGCGTTCTAATGCTAGCCTCTTTAGGCAAAAAAACCCGTTTCAGATGTAGTTGCTCAAATGCATCTCAGAAGTGTGCAATTTGTTCCCTAAGTTAGAAAATGCCGAGAAACTGTCGTTTCTGCATGCACTGTCCTTCTACACATGTGTTTGCTGAAGAGTGAAACAGCACAGTGACACATGTTTCTGCCAGCTAATTCACTGTTTCTAAACAAATGTGAACACACTGAGGAACCACCGGTGAGAGGACCTTGACTAAACCTCAGCATCGTACTCACAGGGAAGCAAGAGAAATGCTGATTTCATCAAACATAATTACGTACTCATAATCTGTACTACTACGCAGATGGGCAAAAGTAGTGCATTCTAATGCAAGTCTCTTTAGGAAAAAAAAAAAACAGTTTCAGACGAACTAGCCCAAATGCATCTCAGAAGTGTACAGCTTGTTCCCTGAGTTAGAAAACATCGAGAAACTGTAGTTTCTGCTAGCACTGTCCATCTACACATGTATTTGCTGAAGCTTGAAATGGCACAGTAACGCATATATCTGCCAGGAAATACAATGTTTCTAAACAAATATGAACACACTGAGAAAACACTTGTGGGAGCTCCTGTGACTAAAACTGAGCTTCTGACTCACAGAGAATTAAGAAAAATGCTGATTTCATCAAACACAGTTTTGTACTAAGAACCTGTACTGCTACGCAGATGAGCAAATCTACTGTGTTCTAATGCAAGCCTCTTTAGGCAAAATCCCATTTCTGAAGAAGTTGACAAAATGCATCTCAGAAGTGTGCATCTGTTTCCCTAATTCAGAAAATGTCGAGAACCTGTCGTTTCTGCTAGCATGTACTTCTATACATGTGTTTCCTGAAGCCTGACAAAGCAGAGTAACGCATGTTTCTGCCTGCTAAAATACTGTTCTAATCAAATGTGAAAACACTGAGGAAACACGTGTGGGAGCACTTGTGACTAAACCTGAGCTTCTTACTCACAGAGAAGGAAGAGAAATGCTGATTTCATCAAACACAGTAACATACTCAGAACCTATACAGCTATGCAGATGATCAAAAATAATGTGTTCTAATGCAAGCCTCTCTAGACAAAAAAGCTGAAACGGCACAGTAACGCATGTTTCTGCCAGCAAATAGACTGTTTCTCAGCAAATGTGAACACACTGAGGAAACACTTGTGGGAGCTCCTGTGACTAAACCTGAGCTTCCTACTCACAGGGAAGCAAGAGAAATGCTGATTTCTTCAAACACATTTCCAAACTCAGAACCTGTACTGCTACTCAGATGGGCCAAACTAGTGTGTTCTAATGCAAGCCTCTTTAGGCATAAAATCCGATTCAGACGAAGTTGCCCAAATGCATCTCAGAAGTTTGCAGCTTGTTCCCTGATATAAAACATATAAAACTGTCATTTCTTCTAGCAATGTCCATTTAAACATGTGTTTGCTGAAGCCTGTAACGGCGCAGTAACGCATGTTTCTTCCTGCAAATCAAGTTTTCTAAGCAAATGTGAGGACACTGCGGAAACACCTGTGGGAGCCTCTGTGACTAAACCTGAGCTTCCTACTTACAGAGAATCAAAAGAAATGCTGATTTCATCAAACACATTTAAGTACTCAGAATCTGTACTACCACGCAGATGGGCAACACCAGTGTGTTCTAATGCAAGCCTCCTTATGTAAAAACCTCTTTTGAGACAAGGTTGTCGAAATGAATCTGAGAAGTGTGCATCTTGTTCCATGAGTAGGAAAATGTTGAAAATCTGTCATTTCTGCTAGCACTGTCCATCTACACATGTGTTTGCTGAAGCCTGAAACCGCACAGATACGCATTTTTCTGTAAGGAAATATAATGTTTCTAAGCAAATATAAGACACTGAGATAACGCTTCTGGGACCTCCTCTGACTAAACCTGAGCTTCCTACACACAGGGAAATAAGAGAAATGCTGATTTCATGAGACACAGTTATGTAATCAGAACCTGAAATTCTACACAGTTGGGCTAAACAGGTGCGTTCTAATGAAAGCTTCTTTAGGCAAAAATCCTGATTCAGACGAAGTTGCGAAAATGCATCTCAGAAGTGTGCAGCTTGTTCCCTGAGTTTGAAAAGAACGAAAAACTGTCATTTCTGCTAGCACTGTCCTTCTACACATGTATTTGCTGAAGCGTGAAACAGCAGAGTAACGCCTGTTTCTTCCAGCTAATACACTGTTGCTAAGCAAAAGTGAAAACACTGAGGAAATACTTGTGGGAGCTCCTGTGAATAAACCTGATCTTCCTCCTCACATGGAAGCAAGAGAAATTCTGATTTCATTAAACATAGTTACATACTCATGATCTGTAATACTACGCAGCTGGATAAAACTAGTGTGTTCTAAGACAAGCCTGTTTAGGAAAAAAAAAACCGTTTCAGACGAAGTTGCTAAAATGCATCTCAGAATTGGACAGCTTGTTCCTTGAGTTAGAAAAAATCGAGAAACTGTAGTTTCTGCTACCATTGTCTTCAACACATGGGTTTGCTGAAGCCTGAAAAGGCATATTATGCATGTTTCTGCCAGCAAGTACACTGTTTCTAAGCAAATGTGAACACACTGAGAAAACACTTGTGGGGGCTCCAGTGTTTAAAGCTGAGCTTCACACTCACATGGAAGCAAGCGAAATGCTGATTTCATCAAAACAGTTACATACTCAGAACCTATACTGCTACGCAGAAGAGGAAAATTACTAAGTTCTAATGCAAGTCTCTTTAGGCAAAAAACCCGTTTAAGGCGAAGTTCCCCAAACGTATATCAGAAGTGTGCAGCTTATTCCCTGAGTTTGAAAACGTCGAGAAAAAGTTGGTTCTGCTAGCACCTCCTTCTACACATGTATTTGCTGAAGGGTGAAACAGCACAGTAACACCTGTTTCTCCTAGCAAACACACTGTTTCTAAGCAAATGTGAACACACGGAGGAAACACTAGTGGAAGCTACTGTGACTTAACCGGAGCAAACACTTATGGGAGCTACTGTGACTAAACCTGAGCTTCCCTACTCACAGGAAATCAAGAGAAATGCTGATATCATCAAACACACTTACGTACTCAGAATCTGTGCTACTGCGCAGATAGGCAAAACTAATGTGTTCTAATGCAAGCCTAATAAGGCAAAAAACCCGTTTCAAGCGAAGTTCCCCAAACGCATATCAGAAGTGTGCAGCTTGTCCCAAGTGTTAGAAAATATCGAGAAACTGTCGTTTCTGCTAGCACAGTCCTTCTACACATGTATTTGTTGAAGGGTGAAACAGCACAGTAAGCCTGTTTCTCCTGGCAAACACACTGTTTCTAAGCAAAAGTGAACACACGGAGGAAACACTAGTGGAAGCTACTGTGACTTAACCTGAGCTTCCTTACTCACAGGGAAGCAAGAGAAATGTTGATTTCATCAAACACACTTACGTACTCAGATCCGTACTCTGCGCAGATAGTCAATCTAATTCTTTCTAAGGCAAGTCTCTTTAGGCACAAAACCCATTTCAGGCGAAGTTGGCCAAACTAATCTCAGAAGTGTGCATCTTGTTGCCTGAGTAGGAAAAGATCGAGAAACTGTAGTTTCTGCTAGCACTGTCCTTCTACACATCTATTTGCTGAAGGTTGAAACAGCACAGTAACGCCTGTTTCTCCTAGCAAAAACACTGTTTCTAAGCAAATGTGAATGCACTGAGGAAACACTTCTGGGCGCTACTGTGACTAAACCTGAGCTTCCCTACTCAAAGGGAAGCATGAGAAATGCTGATTTCATCTAACACACGTACTCAAAATCTGTACTACTGCGCACATATGCAAAACTAATGCTTTCTAATGCAAGGCTCTTTAGGCAAATAACCGGTTTCAAGCGAAGTTCCCCAATCGCATTTCAGAAGTGTGCAGCTTGTACCATGAGTTAGAAAAGGTAGAGAAACTGTTGTTTCTGCTAGCACTGTCCTTATACACATGTTTTTGCTGATGGGGGAAATGGCACGGTAATCCCTGTTTCTCCTAGCAAATACACTGTTTTTAAGCCAATGTGAACACACTGAGGAAACACTTGTGGGAGCTACTGTGACTAAACCTGATCTTCCCTACTCACATGGAAGCAAGAGAAATGCTGAATTCATCAAACATACTAACCACTCAGAATCTGTACTACTGTGCAGATAGTCAAAACTAATGTTTTCTAATTCAAGTCTCTTTAGGCAAAAAAACCCATTTGGGGCAAAGTTGTCCAAACGAATCTCAGAAGTGTGCAGCTTGTTCCTTGAGTTAGAAAGAGTCGAGAAACTGTCATTTCTGCTAGCACTGTAATCTACACATGTATTTGCTGAAGGGTGAAAGAGCACAGTAATGCCTGTTTCTCCTAGCAAACACACAGTTTCTAATCAAATGTGAACACACTGAGGAAATACTTATGGGAGCTACTGTGACTAAACCGGAGCTTCCCTACTCACAGGGAATCAAGGAAAATCCTGATTTCATCAAATACACTTACGTACTCAAAATCTGTATTACTGTGCACATTGGAAAAACTAATGCGTTCTAATGCAAGTCTCATTAGGCAAAAGAATCGTTTCAAGCTAAGTTCCCCAATCGCATCTCAGAAGTTCGCAGCTTTTTCTCTGAGATAGAAAAAGTCGAGAAAATGTCGTTTCAGCTACATCAGTCCTTCCACACATTTATTTGCTTAAGGGGGAAACAGCACTGTAATGCCTGTTTCTCCTAGGAATTATACTGTTTTAAGCAAATGTGAACACACTGAGCAAACACGTGTGGGAGCTCCTGTGACTAAACCTGAGCTTCCCTACAGACAGGAAATCAAGAGCAATGCTAATATCATCAAACACACTTACGTACTCAGAATCAGTTTTACTGCGCAGATAGGCAAAACTAATGTGTTCTAATGCTAGTCTTCAGTGTGTTCACATTTGCTTAGAAAAAGTGTGTTTGCTAGACAGGCGTTACTGTGCCGTTTCACCCTTCCCCAAATATATGTGTAGAAGGACTGTGATAGCAGAAATTACAGTTTCTTGAAGTTATCTAACTCAGAGAACAAAATGCACACTTCTGAGATGCGTTTGGGGAACTTCATTTGAAACGGGATTTTGCCTTAAGAGGCTAGCATTAGAACGTATTAGTTTTGCCTATCTGTGCAGTAGTACACAATCTGAGTATGTAGTTGTGTTTGATGAAGTCAGCATTTCTCTTGCTTCCTTGTGAGGAGGGAAGCTCAGGTTCAGTCACAGTAGCTCCCACAATTGTTTCCTCAGTGTGTTCACTTTTGCTTAAAAACAGTGTGTTTGCTATGAGAAACAGGCGTTACTGTACCGTTTCACCGTTCAGCAAATACATGTGTAGAAGGACAGTGCTAGCAGAAACTACAGTTTCTCGACGTTTTCTAACTAATGGAACAAGCTGCACACTTATGTGATGCGTTTGGGGAACTTCGCCTGAAATTTTTTTTGCCTTAAGAGACATGCATTAGAACCCATTAGTATTGCCTATTAGGGCAGAAGTACAGATTCTGATTACATAAGAGTGTTTGATGAAATCAGCATTTCTCTTGCATCCCTGTGAGTGGGGAAGCTCAAGTTTAGTCACAGGAGCTCCCACAAGTGTTTCCTCAGTGTGTTCACATTTGCTTAGAAACAGTGTGTTTGCTAGGAGAAACAGGCGTTACTGTGCAATTTCAGCCTTCAGCAAATACATGTGTAGAAGGACAGTGCTAGCAGAAACTACAGTTTCTCGACGTCTTCGAACTAATGGAACAAGCTGCACACTTATGTGATGCGTTTGGGGAACATCGCCTGAATTTTTTTTGTCTTAAGAGACATGCATTAGAACCCATTAGTATTGCCTATTAGGGCAGAAGTACAGATTCTGATTACATAAGTGTGTTTGATGAAATCAGCATTTCTCTTGCATCCCTGTGAGTGGTGAAGCTCAAGTTTAGTCACACGAGCTCCCACAAGTGTTTCCTCAGTGTGTTCACATTTGCTTAGAAACAGTGTGTTTGCTAGGAGAAACAGGCGTTACTGTGCCATTTCAGCCTTCAGCAAATACATGTGTAGAAGGACAGTGCTAGCAGAAACGACAGTTTCTCAACGTTTTCTAACTCAGGGAACAAGCTGCACACTTCTGGGATGCGTATGGGGAACTTCGCCCGAAACGGGTTTTTTTGCCGCAAGAGACTTGCATTAGAACGCATTAGTTATGCCTATCTACGCAGTAGTACAGATTCTGAGTACATAAGTGTGTTTGATGAATTCAGCATTTCTCTTGCTTCCCTGTGAGTGGGGATGCTCAGGTTTAGGAACAGGAGCTCCCACAAGTGTTTCCTCAGTGTGTTCACATTTGCTTAGGAACAGTGTGTTTGCTAGAAGAAACAGACGTTACTGTGCCGTTTAGCCTTAGGCAAATACATGTGTAGAAGGACAGTGCTAGCAGAAACGACAATTTCTAGACGTTTTCTAACACAGGGAACAAGCTACAGACTTCTGGGATGCGTATGGGTAACTTCGCCCGAAACGGGTTTTTGGCCTAAAGAGACTTGCATTAGAACGCATTTGTTTTGCCTTTCGGCGCAGTAGTACAGATTCTGAGTACGTAAGCGTGTTTGATGAAATCAGCATTTCTCTTGCTTCCCTGTGAGTGGGGAAGTTCAAGTTTAGTCACAGGAGTTCCCACAAGTGTTTCCTCAGTGTGTTCACATTTGCTTAGAAACAGTGTGTTTGCTAGGATACACAGGCGTTACTGTGCCGTTTCAGCCTTCAGCAAATACATGTGTAGAAGGACAGTGAAAGCAGAAACGACAGTTTCTCGATATTTTCTAACTCAGGGAACAAGCTGCACACTTCTAGGATGCTTATGGGGAACGTAGCCCGAAACAGTTTTTTTGCATAAAGAGACTTGCATTAGAATGCATTAGTTTTCCTATCTGCACAGTAGTACAGATTCTGAGTACGTTAGTGTGTTTGATGAAATCAGCATTTCTCTTGCTTCCCTGTGAGTGGG
>OU015743.1:55624071-55629827 GCA_907169655.1 Acomys percivali | reverse complement strand
GGAGGAGGAGGAGGAGGAGGAGGAGGAGGAGAAACACTTGTTTTTAAGCAACCCAGTATTTTATTATGAAAATTCTAGCAAAGCAATATTCTCTGTAATCCTAGACAAGATGCTTCATCAGTGAAAGCCTCAATTTTAGCTGGCACATGTCAGTACCACCAACTTCTGAGGGTTGCACTGAGTTTTCACATGAAAACATCTAGTAACTGATGGTGTTAAGAGCAGGATTTTTGTTTTTATTTTTAAGTGAAGGATTGGCAGAGTAGAACTGCTAAGAGTGAAACTGAGTTAAATAGTACTGTAGATCCTGGAGCAGCTGCCTACACTCATCCCATGCCTGAAGCAAAGCATTGGAAAACATTACAGTTGCTACACTTGTTTAATATGATGGGATATAGCCCTGTAACTGGTGTTATTGTGAGTAAAGGAATAATTAAGGGATTTTTTAAATTTCTGAAAGCTAGAAAAAAAAATAGCCAGTTTGCCTATTTGAGTACTAGGCATGCTTTTAAAGCCAGAGCAGTACATTTTGAATATGAAATGCTTTTGGAAGAATAGCAACCAAGGAGTGTATAGTTGACATATTTACTCTTTTCAATTTAACAAACTCTATAAACTAATCAATTAACAAATGTTCAAAATAATAACTATAGCATATAAAGAGCTTTCCTTTCCCCCAACCACTATTCTAAATACTATACTCATTAGTATATCTGTTCTTGAAAACCACCACCAAAAGACATACTCTCACAGGTGAGACAGGCAGTAATCTCAGAGACAATCAGTACCATTCATTTTTTAAAAATCTATGAATATTTCTAAGGGTTGACTAACAAATCAAATAGAACCGGAATATTAAATAATTTTCAAAAGTAAATATGCATACTTTCTTACCTATATAGCCCTATGTGCCCCCTCCAAAAAAAAAAAACAAAACAAAACAAAACTCCCAGTGAATTCAGGAATTCTGTGCTCTACGTAACTTTTTAATTTGTAAGCAGAAGTTTTAAGTGATCACATGTCAGTCAGTATTTTTATAAAGCATATAAATGGTATGTAGGAAATAAACTCTTCCTGTTTTCCCAACTGTCATTTTGCTCTTAAGGTTTATATTTTATTTTGCATTTGGATTTTTTTCCTCTTAGCTCTTCAAGCCTATTTCTTTAAAAGTTATTTTAAAAACAGCTTACATTGAAAACACACTTGATCACAAAATTTGCAACCTCATTTTGTTCAAACTAATATGAAAATTTTTCCATATCCTGTAATGAAGTTCTAGAGAATCAGTATGCAAGTGCTGGTGAAATAGCAAGCATTGGAATAGAAGTCAGTGAACTTTCATATTTGTTTCATTGATTATAAAAGTTGCAAGATATTTCTTGTGACACTAATTATATAGAATTAACAAATTATCATATGCTTCATACAGTTTTGAGGAAACACCCTAACTAAAACGTAGACATTAACATTCATGATTAAAAGTAGAAAACAAAACTTTATTTAATGAAACCATTTTAAAAGTTCCAGTATGAAGTAACAAATCAACAACCTTCAAGTCTTTTAGTCCCTTGCATTTAAGCTAAATAATCTCTTCAGAAATAGAACCATTTTTTTATATATATGCTGTATGCTAAACATGTATGAGTGGATACACATATAAAATTCAAGAGAAAAAACCAAAAGATTTTTAAAAATAAAAATCCAAAACCTCCCTTTGAGGTGTATTGCAATATGGTTCCAACATTCTCAGCAGCTTGTAATCACCAAGTTACTGATTTGAATCCTGGAATGAGCCTATTACACTGATTTGAATCCTGGAATGAGCCTATTACACGAAAGAAAACATCATAGAAGTCACACCTTGGCAAAAATGAAACAACAGCAGCGAAAGAGAAGCTTGAGTATTGAATTCACACTTCTGAAATATTTAACACGTACTTCAGACAACCAACTGTTTGAATGTTTCACAAAAAGAAAGAACTCAGAGTTGATAATACAGAGAGTTTGTCCTCACACTGAGCTGGACATTGCCAACATGTCTTCAGCACTGCTTAATACACATTACTCCATTAAGAGACAAATCAAGTATCAGATCTCACTGCACATATTACCATGTATATAGAAACTCTGGATTCCAAGAGCTCTGTAACTATATGCATAAAGCAAGATTTGTTCTAGACCTGCAGACATCATTCAAGACCTAGTCTTTGCATAACTGTTTCACAGCCATGTGCCAACTCAGAGTATCAGAATCAGTGCCCTAAGTCACCCATCTGCACCTATAGAAAAGGTCAGGTTATTGAGTATTTTCTGCTTCTTTGTCAGGAATCCTGAGACAGTTATTAAGAAAAGCAAAGAGGTGAGATGGATACTGCCAGCTCTGAAACAACAACCAGATGAGCAAGATCACTTTAAATGAGCTTTAACTATAAGCAAAAACCTAGAACTTGACAGCCCCCATTTTTTAAGGGCAGATGGTGCCTTGCAAATTGATCTTAGGAATCAAAGTAACTGTAATAAATGACTAGGAATCAAGCTTCAATAAATCACTTCATGCTTAAGTAGTTCAAGTTTTGATACTGTTAAATGCCTTTGTGTATTTGCTTCGAAGCAATTACTATTTTGTTGGATTTTGTAAAACTCATTGTCCAGATTGCTTATCTACTTTTAACTTTAAAAGGGCAGTAATCTTTGTTTACCTGCCTGAGTATTGGAAACCATCCATTGTAATCCTATGTAGGCTTATTTACTAGAGAACTACAGGTTATGCTTTGTACCACACGATCTGTTCCTATTGATAGATTTTATAAAACCATCTGAAGTCTTAATGCAGTCCTTTACATAACAGCTGTGTGGGTGACCACAGTGGTTCAGTTTCCAGCATGGTCAGTCATTGCCATTGTAATCACTGTAGCTGCGGTAGCCACTGTTCCTTCTTTCATGGATGCTAGACATCTTCTTCCATGCTGAGTCCTGGTGGAAACTAGCACTGAAGGACCTGCCGAGGCGTCCGTGCTGCTTCTTAGAGATATTGTCCTCACTCTCAGACTTGGCAATTCCCTGGACATGTGTGGGAGGTTGTGATTCTTGTGTAATGGTTCCAAATGGAAAGTTCCAAAAGCCAAATCTTTGCCAACTGAGTCTCTGGAATGCTATGATGCAATGCAAATTTCCTCCAACCTGAGAAGGAAGAAAAGATGAAAACAATAAAGAAAAAATAATTTTATAAGTTTGTGGGATCCTTATTGACTCCCTTTTCTGTGTGTGTGGTCTATTTTCTTTACTCACCTTCTTTTAAAATACTCATATCATGTGTGTGCGTGTGTATACAAAAATATTTTTCAGACATAATCTCCATAGCTTACTTAGGGTAGCAAGAAAGTTATTCTCACCTAGGCTGAGATTATAGGCAATGTGCCACCACACCCAGCTTCATTTATTCTTTTATCACTGTGTTAAGAGAAAAAAAAAAGGTTGCCTACTCAATCTATATAATATCTGCTTCTGAGAGCTTTGTTTCTGCAGTCATGCTTGAACACATGGCTCTGCCTTGTGACCATAATTTACCCAAGTTGGGCCAAGACTAGAATTCAGCAAAGGCAGGTAAGTCTCAATCTAGGCCTAAAATTAAGTCATAAATTGAAAGTTGGTATGCAAGAAATTAATATTGGGAAAAAGCACTGAATACAACACAGCCAATATAAGAATAGTTAGCATTCTGAGCCCCTTGGCTTCTGCCATCCCTGCAGTACAGGGTATCATTTCCTTAGGACTCCTTGGCTATGAGTTTAAAGTTTAAGTTTTTGACTAAGGTAGTTTGAACTGTGTTTCTGTTATTTACCACATCAGGAGTATTAATAAAATACTGCATTTTAGTCATTTGGGAAGTGGCTTCCAATGTAGTAATGTTCTTACCTTCTTTGTTTTCCGGAACTGCAGCCCCCTCTCCAGATGTCTGATATCTAAGAATTCTGGGTTTTGAGTGTTTAGATCAGTGACAATATCTGCCCATCTATCATAAGAAAAAGAACAGTTTTCTTTATTTGGATCCAAAGTACCAGTGTAATAAAACTTTTTCCAAGAGTAAGCTGCTACAATAGATCACAGCAGTAATTGGTGATTATTCTCCTAGGTCAGCATTGATCCATAGACTAGCTTTTAAGAGCTTCTTTTGTGTGTGTTACAGTTGGGGTTATCCAAATACTTTCAATGCTCTCAGTTTATAATTGGTTTCTATTACATAGTAACCTATCAGATGATATCTTGCAGGCTAAAGCAATGGCATGCCACACTATTATAATCAAGTCAGTTTATTATCTTGGTGGGGGGTGTGGAGCTGGATTTTTAAATGTTGCATAAGCTGGCCTTGAATCCTTTGGTTCACAGGATCCTTTTGCCTCATTGACCAATTTGCCACTATGTGTTTGGCTAAATTTCAAGATCCCAAGTCATAATGATATCAATTCTCCATAAACTAAACCATGAATTCTAGAGATTGTTATCAGTCTGTGTGTATGCACAGATGAGGGAGAAGACAGAGAAGGAAAGAAAGAGAAAAAGAGACAGACAGGGAGAGAAAGGACAGGCAGGTAGATGCAGCTGCCATAGTGTATGTGTGGTGTTTGGAGGATAACTATCAGGAACTGGTTCTCACCTTCCACCATGTGGATTCATGGATAAAACTCAGATCATCAGGCCTGCATGCAAGCACCTATACCTGGTAAGCCTCTGCACTAATCCTAAAGATATTTATTTATTTATTTATTTATTTATTTATTTATTTATTTTGGTATTTTGAAACACGGTTTTTCTGTGTAGTCTTGGTTGTCCTAGAACTAACTCTGTAGACCAGTCTGGCCTTGAATTCATAGAGATCCATCTGCCTCTGCCTCCCAAGTGCTGGGATTAAAGGCATGCATCACCAATGCCAGTCAAGATTTTTTAAATTAAAAGTGCATCAAGAATTTTCGCAGAATTGAACCAATTCTAAATATTTTTAGAGAAACAAAAAGTCTTAATATGTTACTTAAAAGGAAAAGCAGACCAAAAAAAAAAAAAAAAAAAAAAGAATAGCGTTTCATTTTCCTAGAATTCCAAAATAGGAAAAGCGCATCTGTGGTTTTGGGAAAGTGCAACAGACTGTCCGTGGGGCTGGAGAGAAATAGAACATAGCAGAACTTTCTGTGAATGGGCTGCACTATGACTGAGTAATGGCCACACAGCTGTGCACATTTATCTACATGCACCTAGTTACACAATTTTGATCTGTGCTTTCAGTGAAGGAAATATTACTCCACTTAAAGAAAAAAATAAAAGCTACTGAAACATACCTTTTACAGTGGATGGAAGGATGTTTTCGACTTGACTCGCCAATTAAAATCCAATATTCTACTTCTTGTGGTGATAGAGGGCCCCTGCTAAACAGAAAATACATTCACAGTCAGCTTGGTAAATGGCATTCACTCCCCACATTATGCTGTTATGCTGTTTCAACTAAAATACACTAAAACTCAAAGATGGCTTTGTTAAACTAGAATGGATACCAGCATTTAGTTTTGGGTCATTCAAGAAATCCTGGAATTAGGTTTAAACCTTAGTTACTTCCATATTCAAGACCTAGAATTACAAATGTTGGATCAGAGGTGAAGAAGATGATTTTAAACATACAATGTTCCAGTCCCATCCCTCAAAATGTAATTTGAGTCAGGAAATGAGCCTGGGGATTTAAGAAAGATTCAGATGGTTCATAGGCACAG
>OU015743.1:55599071-55621571 GCA_907169655.1 Acomys percivali | reverse complement strand
TCAGCACTCAAAGCCATTAACTGAGGTTTCATTAACTTGCATTCCTGGAAGAAATTAAATTATTCATTAACAAGTAGTCCATTAAAATTGGAAACCCTAAAAAGAACTGAAAGCTTGCACTGGCTGTTCACAGTGCTGAACTTACTGGACACTGAAAATAGCTTCTGGCCACCAAGTTCTGCCAGGCAGTGTCTGCAGCAGCTCCCCAGAGGCAGATTGACTGCCCTACGAGGAGTTGTGGTGAGGGCTCTGCACTTGTTAATGTTTCTGGCTTCTACTCTGAAGTTCCATCAAGGCATTCCACATAGATTTTCACTTCTGGGCAGATCAGCACAGATAAGGAGCCCTCTCTACTAAAATATCTACTTTTCAAAGACTAATAGCAATCAGCCATTCTGTAGGTTTGAGTTGTATTCCCTCGCACTTTAAAAACTGACCCCCTTGGCAGATTCGATGAAGAATTTTTAGAAATAAATTCAGCATGGTCTTTCATTTTCCATTAACAAACATGATCGTCAATAGCTTCCAGATGGTAAACTAAGATAAAATCTGTAACATTACTCTTTGTACACTCAAATGTTGTGAAACAATGTCTATAACTATCATTGCTTTTGAAAAACTCCAGAAAAAATTTAAGTTTAAATTAAGCTTTCTCTGTTAACTGAAACTATTGTTTTGCAGTAAGACATGAACTTGAAGCCTTTAGTCATGAGAGGCACTTTACCAGTGAGTGTACAGTATAAGTTCTGATAATTTACTGTGTTTTTTGAGACAAGAGTCTCACTCTGTCTCCCAAGTACTAACCAGGCCAGACCCTGATTCTGAGATGAGACAAGATTGGGCTCATGCAGAGAGGTGTGGCCACAGACAGAGCCATACCTCTGTAATTCAGGCTAGAGTTAAACACAACATGAAGCATCAGTTGGTCTTGCCCTTAGAGAAGTCCTGCTGCCTCAGCCTCCTGAGTGCCAGGACTACAGGCACTAAACCAATATGTGTGGCAACCCAGACATATTGAATAAAAGAGCTTTTTACCATCAGTGGTGGCACATGCCTTTAATCCCAGCAATTAGGAGGCCAAGGCAGGCAGATTTCTGTAAATTCCAGGTCACCCTGATCTACAGTGAAAGTTCCAGGACAGCCAGAGCTACACAGAGAAACAATGTCTCAAAAAAAAAAAAAAAGAAAAGAAAAAGAAAGAGAGAGAGAGAGAGAAAAGGGCTATCATTATAAATGTAACACAAAACTTCATTAGTGTGGTAACTACTTTTATGCTCTATAATATATTCAGGATTCTAGGGCCAGAGGAGATGCATAACAAAGTCTGCTCTCCTTGGAACTCACATAATTTTGTCTGCTGAAAACACTCCTTTACCATATCCTAGTTTTCCAGAAACCATGATGTGGGTTTCCTTCTATGGAACAATGTTTCTAGGTTATTAAATATGATATATAGTATTTATAAAGGATTTCTTTCTTTTTTCTTTGGATACAGGATTTCTCTGTGTGTCTTGGATGTCCCAGAACTCCCTCTGTAGATGAAGCTAGCCTCGAATCCATAGAAATTTACCTGCTTCTGCCTCTCAAGTGCTGAGATAAAAGGTGTGCACCACCACTGTCTGGCTATATACATGATTTCTAATAACAGGGTGGTTTTTTCTTGTTTTTTCCAAGGTACATAACATTCTACAGATGATTTCGAGATCAGCAAACTTATTTTTAAAGCAGAGCTGCTGTAGCAAAAAAAAAAAAAAAAAAAAAAAAGAAAGAAAGAAAAAAGAGGTGTATAAGGAATTCTGTTCATCCTCTCCCTTCCCCTCCAAAGCCTTTCTGCAGAATCCTCAGGTCTTAGCTGAGCACAATTAGAAAATGACTGTGTCTCTGTCAACGCACAACCAAACTCTTAGTAAAGAGGCTGGATACCACTTTGTAAAGATGTCTGGCAGGAGCCCAGTCTGAGTGGATGCCTTTTAAGTCTATGGTTGTGAACTAATAGTTTGCATTTCTAACAAGTTACCAGGTGATACATCCAGAGACAGTATTTTGAAAGCAGCTAGTTTAGAGTAAGTGGAGATTTTAATGTAACTCATGAGTACCTAGTAACTCTATTAGATACCATATGGGAACAACAGAAGTTCTAGCATGGAAGATGAAACAGCTAATGTGCAGGTATAAAAGTACAGTGTCACCAAAAGGTATAGAAATCAGAGGAACCAAGAAAGGGTAGCATTAAAGATGGAAGATAAGTTGATGAAGAGATGGGGTTTCAGCAATCTAGACAAAGGAAAGGGCATAAGGGGAAGCAAATCCGCAGGGGAACATACTTGGAAACATCACGCCACTAGTTAAGAACATGGGAGTATAACAGAGAAAGCCTACAGTCAGACATCCCTACAATTTCAGGAGAAAATCAGAGAAAAGATCACCTTCTAAAATAAAAAAAATCAGTTCTGCATTTAATCATAAGGTAGTTACCCAAGGAAATGATCTATGATGAGAAGACATATATGTTGTTGAGTGAAACGAGGTTCACAGTATACCCCTATATCAGAAGACACCTAAAAACCTAAAGCCTAAGTCACATAATAGCCATTTCCATAGCTGTACAATGGACAGGCAGAATGTAAATAAAGCTATAAGAATTAGGGTCAGAGTTGAAAAGAGTGGACAACGTGATGCCAATGGGATTCAGGCCCTTTTGGCATTATCACTCTCACTCCAATAAACTGTCAGCACTTTAAATTCTTTGATTTGGTTTAGTATGAACTTGTCCTTCTGCAGAAGACCCTTAGATAACTCTAGAAGATAACTGAGAATACATCTATATACGTTGAAAGTAAGAGGAAGATTTTGGAACTATGATAAGTAATCAAGCAGCATATCTTGTCCTGCAAGGCCCCTTCCCACTTGATGCCTTTTAAATACAGCAGGCACATGAGGACAGCAATGACACTTCAGTCTATATTCATTTCACATGATATCAGTACTATGGAGTTTATCTGTCCACAAGCCTAGAGAGCTTCCAAGATGGAATGGGGCGTAGCCACACTGCAGATTAAAAACAACTGTTTAATATGATCTGGAAGAATACTGGCAGTGAGAGAAACATTATTTAATATACATGTGCTCAGGACTACAGACTACTGATAACTGTGGTCAAGGGGAAAATATGTGTGATGTATGTAAAGGAAAGTAGAGGGTGGTATTGTGTTAAGCAAAGTAGTGAACCTACTGAAATAAAAATAAATAAATTCCTGAGCCTAAGTTTAATTTGCAAGTGAACCTTGACACTGCAACATGAGTCAGTACTCTGAAGTTAATTGAATGGACAATTACTGTTGTCAACATTTAGTGTACGCTTTCAGTGTGATCAATCAAGTCTCAGAAAAATATGTGCAGTCTTATATTAGCTGTTAAGTTTTATTATAATCTCCAGGGTTTTAAAAAAATTTATAAAGAGCTCCATTTACAGTTACTACTGAGGGCCCAGTTGTACTGAGTTCATCACTAAGCACCAGAAAGTTACTAAATACAGCATATGCAGTTCCCAAGAACACTGAAAGTCCTTTGTGAAGATCTGTCTAAACAGACAGAAGAAATGGTGTAGTTCAGAGTATTTGTTAAATAAGCAATACTAGCTGGCATGGTTTTAACCATTGAATATCCCAGAAACCACTGAAGAAGAAATCCCCTCTTCGCAACTCTTTCTTCTACAAGACAAAGTATGGACAAGATGAGGGAGAGATGCAGAATACCAATGCTCCACCCACCTCAGTATAACTATCAGTGATGTGCATCATAGATGGAATCAAAAGGCTACTTGCTATGGTTTCTGTGGGCACAGAGCAAGACATACTTTAAAAAGATGAAACACATGGTAACACATACCGAAGGCCAATAGATAGTAATAGGATTCTGGGGCTAAACTGTCCAGGGACATTTCAGAAATGGGGCCAGGCTACAAAAGGGGCAGAAGGTTGGGGAGAGCACTGATAGAGAAAAGAAAGAAACAAAATTCATAAAATATGTTGTTAAACTTTATTTGAAGAAACCATGACCTTCCCTTTGAATAAAATGGGGCTGTCAGAAGGATGGTTCAGGAGGTAACGGTACCTGCTGCCAAGCCCTCTGGCCTGAGTTTCATCCCCAGGACCCACATGGTGAAAGGAGAAAACTAACCAGGTCGTTCTGTGATCACACATGAAATAAATACACAAATAAATGTAATTTTTTATAAATTTAATTTTTAAAGCTTGTAAAGGAAAAGAGTTTATTCCAATCTACAAATAAAGCTGGGCATACGTGTAAGGAAGTGCAAACAGAAGTAAGGGAAATCAGAGGCTCCCAGTGCCAAACATCCTAACACATCTTAGTCCATCAGGAAACTGCAAAACAACATTTACATCCATCCACTCATTTTACAAATACATCATGGAGAACAGAAGGAACTAGACCATTGGAAAGTAAACCAAGTACTGTTGTTCTAGAGATCCTTACACTAAAATCTCTAATGAAATTATGTTCCAAAACAAAATGGACAACACAGTTGGTAAAAAAAAAATCTTAAAATTATGAATACTAAGCCAGCTCTCTGGAGCCATTTTGCTGCATTTTATTACTTATATTTTTATATTTTGAGAATGTTGTTAAATTTATATGCCTACTCATAGTTTCTTGATGTCCTACAAACTTTTGCATTGATCACCCACCTGTCACTCCATTCACCTTTATCATCTTTGAAGTTAAGTCTAAACATAATCCCTATCATAATACTCTATTTCAAAAACCTTGAATAAAGTCTTCCATTTCAAGGAAAGTTAGAAAAGTTTCTTCTTTAACAGAACCTTATAGCTGTCTACTCCATAAAATTCAAAGTTTATTGTGACCATTTAAAAGTTGAAATCATTAAACAATAAAAATAATTCAACTAGTATATAACAAATAATCCTTAAGACAAACTTCCTTAATATGTCTGTTAAAAGCAAGAATGTTTTACACTAGGATGTTGTCACTTCACAGTTTGTTACCATGTTGTTTTTTGCCATCATTTAATGCCAATCAAGCATTACATGTCCTGAAATGCTCTCACTCTGTTTTAAAATGAACTTCAAATTCTATGCTTTTTCCTAGAAGTTTTACTCTCATGTGCACACATACATAATGAGGTCCTAAACAATACAATCAGTGTGTTAAGAGCAGTTTTTATAACATGTCTTAAAATTCTAACATCTAAATAAAAATATCAGAAGGGGTAAAAATATTGAACTGTATACTGAAAGTACCCTACATATTACTATCATGATTTTCCTCTTAGATAAAGAGGTATGCAAACATCAGACTGTTGAGAGTTTACTTGGTGTTCCAGGAAACAATATAGCCAAGCTTGGACTTGGATGTGTGTGTGTGTGTGTTCATTTTCACCTACCTGTTTCTCCAGCTGTTTTGTTCTTCCCATGAGGCTTGTATAGAATATAAGAGCATCCTTTCACATGGAAGTGGTCATTAATTTGTCTAAACCATCTGAAAATAAGAAGATATGCTCATAGCAATAGTAGCAATAGTTTCATATCACAGATAGGCCACTGTTTTAATTGTACAGAAACCTAAGCACAGCCCACACGTGGCATATCTAAGGGAGCCTGGAACCCAGCACCAATGCCTATCTTTTACTGTCCACACTACAGCATTATCACTTCACAGAATTAGAAATAAGGTGTTGTCTCTAAGTGGCAGCTCCGTACCTCATGAGTGTTGTATTTCCAGTGAAAGGGCCAAACCTAATATCTTCAAATGGGGGTTGGAAGCCCAAAATATGTAATGCATCTTCTTGCGTAATAGGTGGGAGACTATAAAAAAAAAAACACTTCCTTTAATTTCACAGTTCCAATCATACTCAAACCCAATCCTTCAGTGTTACTAATACATAGGGTTAGCGTGTAAACAGTTTTAGTAATATTTTTTATTTATTTGATTGAAAAGAATACATGCAAATATTTTAACCTGAAAGGTTTATAATCTACCCTCAGAGTATTCCATTATAAAAGGTACCTTCAAACAATATATATATATATATATATATATATATATATATATATATATATATACACACATACACTGGCTTCTTGAGACAAAGTCTCACTATGGAACCCTAGATGTCCTAGAACTCACTATGTAGACTAACCTGACTTCAAACTCACAGAGATCTGCCTGCCTCTGCCTCCTGGGTGCTAGGATTAAAGGTGTGTACCACCACACTTGGTTTCCTTCAAACTACTTTCAGAGATGGAGTTTAGTGATAGCAGTAACCTGGCATACTTACTTCCCAGATCCCATTAGGCTGTATAAGAAATTCCAACAAGAAATCAATGAGGAGATACCACATGAAGTCTTGTATTGTGGTCGGCTTATGCAGTACCTGAGAAAGCAAACAGTTTCCTTCACTTGAATGAATACAAAATATGCAGAACAGAAATATATATCTTATAAGTGACTTAAATGTGACCATAGTGCAAACTTTAATGCAGTATAAAATCATTTGTTTAAAATATTTCCTACTAATTAAACACATAAAGAATCCATGGGAGTAAAAATCATTTGTTTTGTAAAAAAAAAAAAATAGCTACATTATGGCTAGTAACCTACTAACACACATCTTACTCAAAGCAAGAAAGGACTTATTGATATATAAATTCTAATACCAACCACTCAAATTTCTATGTGAATTCCTATTTGAGTGGGCACAGGATCATTTGAAACTTCAGAAATACTGAAGAGACAAAGAAAATCCTTTTGCCCTCATGTCGAGAGGTTCAGAGATTCCTCTTCTCAGACCGAAAGCACATCCCTTTATCACCCACTACATCCACATGAACTCCTGGGCAGGAAACCTCAGAACAGAATTGTCACTAACGTTGTAAAAGAAAACCACAAAATCGTCCAGAAAGAGACAGAGACAAAAAGAGAAAGCTGAAGATTCTAAATTGAGATTCATGGGCCATGATAAACAAGCAGATATATGATGAATTTTACCAGTCACTTCCTGGAGAATTCTTCAACACAGAACAACCAGGGAAACTATTATACCAAATTTAAGTATCATTCAGTGTAGCTTATCACTAGGATGGAATCACAAAATAAGACTGATTGACAAGGGCTGGAGGAGCTCAGTTAGTCTACTTCCAAAATCTGAGATATACCGGAAGTATTTAGACACAATTGTGGAACTAAAGGTGTTTGTAATAAATAGAATTTATTAACCTATACTCAGCAAAATTAATGTCAAATTATATATTTGTAAGATTGGATAGTAAAAGCTGGCATGGCCACGTACCATCGTCTGAGGTCTAACACTTTCCGCTGTTTAACATCTTCAAGAGGAGAATGGTGGGGACACTCCCTCTGATGTCGCCCTTTTTTATCTGAAGTTTTTTTCTTGGAAATTTGTTTCTTTGCATTGCCTAAAGAACAAAGGAATAAAACAGAAAAATGCTCAAATAGACTAAGCTACCGTGTCATACATTACAACAGAAGTAGAGAGGAACTGCCATGCATTCTGAAAATAGTATTTGCAAACATCCCAAAGTAATGCCTGTGACTTCTAGACTTCGAGAGAAAGCAAGAAGAGAATTAAAAGTTTTTTTGAACCACCCAAATCAAGATATCCAAGATATCCAAGTCCAGAGCGAGCATCTTAGAACTAGTTGAAATAACCAGTCCAAAATCTTTAGTCACATCTACAATTTCAATTTATGAACAGGAAAGAATAAAGTAGACCACTTTCCTCAAAATGAATCCTTCATATAAAACAATAAAACCCACATTAACATAGTTCTATTACAACACTGGATCCAGTATGATGATATTTTGTCCAATAACAACTCTAGGCCCCAGGGACTTGAAATGAATGTAGAGTGAAGCATGTGCTACATTATTAAAACAAAACACTACACTAGGAACCAGGATGCAAAACATGGCGCCTTCTGTGTGTATCCTGGCCCCCCCCCCATAAACACAATCTTTCCAAAGACAGAAAATGGGGAAGGAGAGATATGGAAAGTGGGCAAAAGAAGGCAAAAGCAGAAGGGAGCATTTATCTTGTTTAATTTTGATATATTTATTCATTTCTGAACCATGTTGATGTTTTATCCACTTAACATATGCATATTAAAATATTAATAATACCTAAAGCTCTTTTGTTAAAATGTTAACATTCATTTCAGCTACACTAATATCTTCCTGACATCACCTATTTTAAATGAAATAATCAAATCTCATGTGTAAATTAATTGAGGCTAATATTTTATTTTTGATTATCAAACACAGATTATGTACACGCCTACTTACAGACTCATATCATGAGATCTATTTCAGTTCCATAAACAATAGCCATGTAGCTTCTCCAGCCATCTAAGACTCAGGAAATCCTGCCATACAAGGGGCATCTGTAAAGCATTAGAACAATGAACACAATTTCCCCTCCTGTTTATTCTTTATATGTCTATATAGACACAGAGAACACAAAATGTTTCAGAGCTTAACAACCACTTGCAAATGTGAACTAAATCTCACTGGGCTAGATTCCCTCTCTGTTAATACAAATCTCAGAGAGAAGATAGAAAAGTGACTTTCCTTGGGGATCCCTCTTCTGCCTCTTTTCACAGCCACTGAAAGTTGTGAGACTAATGAAACATCAAAGTCTGTGGCTTCAGTGGGCCCAGACTGCTGTCACTCCTCACTGAGCTCTGTGATTTTGTCCCTGTGCTGCTTTTGGTGTGTATGTTGCTGTGATTCTCCCTGAATTAAATGAGCAAACACATTGCATGTAAGCAGAGACCTCCGTAATGTTACAGGCAGATCTGGTTCTATAGCTGACATTTCACTGAACTTTAAGGAAGAAAGCAATGTCAAAGTAGAAGCTAGATCACAGCACAGCATACGAAAGTAGCCCCTCACACTTCTGTCATGTCACTCAATCACAGTGACTTTTTTCCATTGTTCTACACCATCACCTTATCATTTTTTCCAACCCTACCCATTAAACAGTCACATGGACCTCCCCAATAAAACACACACATACACACACACTACCCTGCTATTCAGAGAAAGCTCAGAACTAGTGCAGTGGCATGCACCTGGAGTGCCAGAATTCAGGAAACTGAAGCAGGGAGGTTAAGAATTCTAGGCTGGGGGCTGAAGAGATGGCTCCAGAGTTAAGAGCACTAGTTGCTCTTTCAGAGGACTTTGGCTCAGCTCCCAGCACCCACATGATAGATAACCATCTATAACTCAGCTCCAGAGAACCCATCATGCTCTTCTGGCCTCTAAGAATATGAGGCATGTACATAGTGTGTAGACATCATGCAGGCAAAACACCCATACACATCAAGTAAAAATAATAGATTTAAATTAAAAGAATTAAAAGGCAAGCTGGAGTACATAGCCAGAGCTCTGTCTCCAGAAAAAAGAGAAGGGAGGGAGATAGGAAAGGAAGGAAGATCCACCATTGCTTTTCTTCACAGAAGCACATGACAGAGCTCTGGGCACCAAGCACCATCCGATGAGGTAGGAAGGAACCTGAAAATAGGAAAGTTGTCAAAGAATGAGAGGCCCAAATCTTGTGCTAAGACCTGAACCATATATGCACAAAGTAGACCCCAAGCTACACAGCCAGGGATAATGGGCCCAACACAACACAGAACTCTCTTTAAAAGAGAGCTTGCAATTTCAGTTCAACCAATGGGGGGAAAATGAGAGATAGAGACAGAGACAGACAGAGAGACAGAGGCAGAGGGAGGTGGGAGAAGGAAGAGAGAAGAGAGCTAGCTAGTTCACTTGCTTGTTTGCCTACCTGCCTGCCTGCCATCTGCTTGCTTGCTTGCTTGTTGGGGTAATATACCAGAGATGATACAACAGTCCCAACATCCAGGATACATTAAAAAACAATATAGCATGTGAAGAAACTAAAAAATGAGTCACCCTCAAGAAAAGATAAGGCCAACTCCTACCTTAAGCCAGATTTTGAAATCTGCAAAGGTTTTGAAGTAGATATTATAACTGTGCTAGATGATGTAAAGTGCTCTAGTAATAAATGAAGATACCAAGTCTCTGCAAGTGAGAAACAGAAGCTGTAAAGTAATGTAATTTCTAGATCTAAAAGTAAAGAATGGAAAAGGACATACCACGCAAACATCAAAAGATACCCGGGACAACCATGTCAATATCAAAGCAGTTTTCATAATAAGAAGGTCCTGAAATACATTCCCTATTAGTAAAAGGAACATTTTTCTCCCAGTAAGGTCTCCTCGTGTGGCGTGGGTTAGCCTGGAGATCACTATGTATTTCAGGCTATCTTCAAATGCACGGTGCTTCTGCTTCAGCCTCCACAGTATTGGGATTACAGATAACTGCCATCATGCCTGACTAACGGGGGTCAATTCTTGAAGGAAGCATAAAGATTAGAAATGTGAGTGTTCCTAGGAACAGAGCTTCAACCCACAATTTTAAAATGTCAACATGGAGAGTAGAGTGCACCGGGAGGCTGTCTTCTACCAAGACAGCAAACACAGTGACAGGGTGCTATTCTGGAGACTTCCGCAAGGGCAGCACATTTTAAGGAAAGGCCAGAAAGGAAAGAACACTTAATTTTGGTCAATTTCAACACATAGCAAGGTAATTAACACTCATTCCTCAGTCCAGTGACCAGCAACTAAAAATGTTCCTGCGTCATTTAGGGGCATGGTTGGGCAAAAAGGACCAAGAGTGAAGAATGAATCATCACTAAAGACTCTACCAATAGATTCTAGAGGAAAAGTACACCTTCAGGCCCCCAAAGGAGATAGCAAAATTTGCAGTAAGACAATTCCATAATTATTATACTTAGAAATTTTTACATCTTACTACACACCCACAGAAAATGGTAGAAAGCACTCCCTAGCTTGTTTTAAGAGACCTGAATAGCACTAATTCTCAAGCCTATAGCAAAATATTAAAAAAAAAAAAAAAAAAAAAAAAAAGACATTGCACATAAACACTGACACAAAACGTGCCAGTCCTCTAAGGATTATGCATTTACACAACAGTCTCGGGAACAACTGGCTTCACAAAGGCACAAACAGGAGTACAGAGGTCTTTATAAAACCATCAGAATGACTACCAGTAAAATAATCCTTGATCTATCTGGCTGTGCAACTTTGGGCAGGAGATTTATCCCCTCTAAGCCTCAATTTCTTCACCTATGCAATTAGAATAGTGGCACCTACTTTATGTAATCCCTGCATTACTGTTAACTCTAGGAAAATGAAAAAGCATTAGTATGTTTTTGTTTTCTGATTGTTTTCACTTGTAAACTTCTAAGTCAAGAGCACTCCAGTACACTGCACCCTAAGTGATGCCATCCTCTTACATTGTGAGGACACAGGCTATTCTATGTAGATAGAGGCCTTTCTGGTGCTCAAATTTGGCTGTTATTGTTTGAGTAGTCATTAAAAGATGATGTTTGCTTTTATTCCCAGTGATTTAGCATTTCCTTTCATATTTCTGTAATAGTAATGAACATATATTTCCAAATTTATATATAACCATTCTTATTTCTATTTCTATATTATATAAATTATATTATATAAAATTCTAAATATAAATATATATTTATATGTTTATATATTTCATATACTAAATTTTATATATAGAAAGTTTCATGATATGTTGAATCCTTAAGTAATCCTGATAAAATTTTGATATGACAAAGAATTCTATATTTATGGGTTCACTGTTGTCCAAAATTTAAAGCAATTTGAATGCTTTATGACCTTGTTCTGTCTCTGTTCATATCATCAACTTATTTAGGACAAGTGTTTCTTAAGTTTGGCTTCACAAAAATACATCGATGCCAGGTCTAACTGAACAATGAACTTCCTTGCCATCTGGAAGTTTTAGAACTATCATTGTAAACAGGGTAAGGAGATAGCAAAGGAATTTTTATTTTAAAATTTGGAATAAGTATCAATATGGAAAGAAATATAAACAGGTCCTATAAACATATACATGTGAGCAATAAAATGGAGTTTAAAATACAGTTTAGAAAAGAGATCTTTGAAAAAAAAGAAAGAAAAGAGATCTTTTCTCAGTTAATATTCTATAAAACTGTAGCAACAAAAAATCAAGATTTTCATCAAAATATGTTATTTTTGCTTTCAAATTTTTCAATGCAATAATATCTTAATATCTCCTACATTAGAAAATGTGACATGTCCCTACAAAACTATAAAATAACAGTATTAATCTAGCCATGTCAATAGCCTTTTCTAAACTATTGTTTCCTTATCTTAACTACTTAGATTTCATTCTTTTTGATTTTCACAGCCCTTTAAATTCACACGAAAGAAAGAAAGAAAGAAAGAAAGAAAGAAAGAAAGAAAGAAAAGAAGAAGAAGAAGAAACACTACACCAACAGACAAGATGGTACCAATGCTCCTTGTTCAGCAATAGAAAACATTTCATTGCAAGATTTAGCAATAGATGGCATTTGTTTCCTGATTGTTGTCACTTGTAAACTTCATAGGTCCCTCTTACCTGATTTGTGTTTCAAATTTGTAGTCACCCCATCAAACTCAGATTTATCAATTTCCCATGCTAGAGGTAGCTTGCCCAGGTTGGTGGATAAGTTTTCCAAGCTATTTTCTTCATTATAGATTATTTCTGATGTATTAGTTGAGATACCAATATATCTTGAGCTATTTCCAGCAGAAAGCGAGGTATTATGAGGGCGGCCAGAAGACTGTGCTGGGTTGGGAGTTTTGCAGACTGAGGTTGCCTGGTTGAGAAAGGCGTAGTCTGAACAGATGGCATAAATTTTTTCCCGAGTATGAGTCACTGGACAACTTGAAGGATAATGTCCATCTCCTCTGGGGCCCACAGGTGCTCCCGAGGCACTTGTGCAGAAAGATTGTACAGCACCTTGTAGATCCTCTTCTGAGGACTTGTTCTCAGATTTCTGCTCACCATGTCCAGAATCAGTGGATCTTCCAACTTCTGCAATGTTAGGCATTGAAAGCAACTACAGATGACTCTGTTCCTAGGAAGAAGCCACAGTAGTCCTCTCTCTCTTTTGGAAAAAAAAAAACTTTGACAAATGCTTACAACATTCTATATAACCTTGAGAGTTGACAAATGATATCCTAAGGACAGAGAGAGGAGAAAGGCTGACTGTTAATACAGCAGGTATGATGAAGGACAATAAACTTTATACTAAATTATGATTTATAAAACTGCACTCAATGCATATTGATTTTATGACCGTACATCCTGAGTTATGATCACTAGCCATCTATCTTATATTAAAAATTAGCTTAGGAGATAGGGACTATGGCTTAGTTGGCTAAGTGTATACCATGTAAATATGAAGACCCAAGCTTGATCTCCAGTGTCCACACTAAAAAGAAATAAATAAAAAGCTGAGTGTACCATAACAGAAGCTCTGTGAAAGAAGAGGCAGGAGCATCCCTAGTCTTGCTGGCCAACAGTCTGCCCAAGTCAGTGAGTTTCAGGTGCAGGGAGAGACCTTATTTTTAAAAATAAGAGTAATGAGGAATACATCCAATATTGACCTCTGACCTCCACACACATGTACACATATGCATGTACATCTGCATACACATATACAGAACACACACACACACACACACACACACACGCTCGTGAACACACAAGAATTAGTTTAAAACAAAATATGAAAAGAAAATAGAAATTACCCAGTTGAAAAGGAGGAAGTCACATCTGTAAAGACATTACAGAGATGAACAATGAGTGCATGAAAAGAAGTTCATCATCATTAGTTACTATGGAAACACAAATCAAAACCACAGTGGTTTACCAACTCATACCCACCAAGATGTCTATAATAACAAGACACAGGCAACAGTGAGTGTTGGGAAGTGTGAAGAAAATCAGATCCTTTAGAAGATTCTGTTAGAGATAAAATGGGCTTACAGAGCAGTTTTCATGCATTTCAACACTTACCTTATAGTCTGAAATTTTCTCTTCTAGATACATATTAAAAACATTAAACCATGCCCATAAATAGCAGCAGTACTCATAATGGCAAAAAGTGAAAATAACCAAAGCCTTGCAACTGACTAATGGATAAAAGTGACATATGCATTTGGTGAACTACTACTTTGCAATGAAAAGAACTGATCCTGATATCACATGAATGAAATTTGGAAACATGCTACTGAAGAAGCCAGTCACAAAGCAACTGATCCCTTAAGAGTCCAATTTTACACAAAATCTCCAAGAGATATAAGTCTACAAAGGATGGTACAACTTGCCTTAAGATGAAAGGTTCAGAATGATGAGCTTTTTCTTTAAAATAATGAAAATATTCTATAACTAACACAGGAATTTATAGTAAACTTCCAATTTAGAGAGTATCCTAAAAAGCCACTGAAGTGTAATTGTAATGAGTGATTTGTGCCATGTGAATTAAGTCTAAATAATATTGCCTAAAGTACTGCACTGACAAGGTGGTAAAAAAAATGTATGTAGGGATAAATATACATGATGATAATATCATGTACAACAAATAAAATTTACAATTTAAAGATGCTGTCATTAACTTTTGACCAGTCTCAGGGAAAACTGGGCTGCAAGTCTAACCTGATTCCACTGAGGAAGAAAATGGTAAAGTTCAAATAGCCACTGAAGGCATTCAAAGAAGCTAGAGCCTTACAAAGAAGCAAGTCCTCAGTGAAGCATACGACCACAGGAAACCAAAGCAGGTGCTAGAAAGGGCAAGAAATGCCTTTCCAGGTTCCAGTGACCAAGCAGTGCATGAGAGACTACCCACCCATGGGGGTCATTTTGACTTTTAGGTATTAATATATCTTGTCATTTGCTTACTTTAAACATTAGACATAAAAGTAATCATGGGTTATGATTTTCTTAATAACAATCATATAAGTATGGAGTGGCATAAGCTTATGGCTGAGCCTCTAAAAAACAGATATGATGATGTACAGGTGAATCTCCAGCATCTCAAAAGGGGTAAAGGTCATGTACATCATCAATGGGATTTAAGGATATACACATCTACGAAGGGACTCCATCTATGCCAAGTAAGTTCACATTTCTATCAGTCATGAATTCTTCTCACAACTTCAGTAGGTTTTTTTTCCCCTCATCTGCAGTTAATAGTGGGTCAAAGGATGGACATATCAACAAAGGTGGTAACTGCAGTGGTTTCATTTAGAATACTTTTTGGTAAGGAAGTCTTAGTGTGTCTACAGATAATGTCTGAGCTTTCTCCTTTTTCCTCATTCTGTGGTGCGATGGTGATGGCGGAGGAAAACACAAAGGGAAGTGCAATATATGAAGTTTGTAGATCACACTGGTCTTCTCTGCAGACTGCGTTTCTCTGATTCTCCATCCCCCCCCCCCTTCCTGTCTGTCTGGTGGAGGAGCACAAATGTGTCCGTAGTTGGGTGTGAAAGGATAACAGATGGTCAGCTGGGGTAGAAGACAAAGGGTACTGAGTCAGTACATCACAGACCTTCCCTCTGTAGATCACAATGCACCATCACTACCTTTCTCAACTTGAATACAATTTTGACTGTGGGACCAGCAATATGTATCACAGTTTGACAATTTTATGCTCATTTGGAACATGCAGAAAGAAAAAAAGTATAGGCAAAACAGAATATGGTAGGCTATTTCTGTAATCCCAGGACTCAAGAGGCAGAAACAAGAAGGCTGCTGCAAGATGGAGTCTGGACTAAATTACAAAGCTAGTTGTAAGCCAGCCAGTAGTACACATTGGACAAAACCCTAGCTCAAATAACCAAAGCTAAACAAATAAAATAGATAAGGAAAACAGCTTCTTTTAAGAATGAAAGATATAGGGGAGGGGAATAGGATGAAAGCGGGAGGGAAGGAGAAATGGGAGGATACAAGTGATGAGATAACAATTTAGTTGTAATCTGAATAAATTAATAAAATTAAAATTAAAAAAGAATAAAATATATGACTTGATTAATAAAACATGGAACCATCTGATTCTGGTTTGGTTTTGTTTTGTTTAAGCAATGGTCAGTCTACAAGAATAATCTTTGTTCTCATTTTAGCTTAAAAAAAATGTAACTGCTATCCACCTCAAGATATATTTTACAGCAATTGTCACTCAAAATGAAAGGTATCAACATTTCCTCATTTAAACCACTGTTTTATGTGAATATTTCTGAAAATATGTATAGTTATATGTTTTATAACACAAGTAAAGTATATTGCAGAAAAAGTATGAAGTATCAGAAAGTTATTTCACAGAAAATGTAAACTAATTACCCAGAACATATGCCAGCATTTTTCTTCTTTCCACACCATAACTGACCCAATCTATGTCCCTTTTCAATTAAAGTCAAAGGTGCTTCGCCTATGGTACCCTTAGGACTTCATTCAGAGCCTGCTTTCTTAAAATGAGGAAAGCATAATTACTTGAAATACAACCGTTACAGACATAGATAGACTATTCTAGTAAGCTGCAATAGCATCTCAGGAAAAACCGAGGTGTGCAGGGTTGGCTGATTGCCCACCGCTGAGCCTGAAGGCGTCTGCGATGTCTATCTTCTTTCCTCTTTATGTTTATAATTTCATGCCACCCATCCTTTGAACTCTCCTTTCTAGTCTGATCCCTGAAAAGACAGCAGATAGTAAAGTCTGTTGTGCGTATATGCTCGTAGAAATCCCCTGCCTAAAGCCCTCGGCTCTTGGAGCATAAGGCCAATTCCTTAACTAGTCTAAAGTCTATCTCTTGTGCCGCCCACAGACGCTCTCTGTTCTTTCACATTACTTTCTGGTTTTCTGAATGCTGTCTTTCAGCCCCCAGCCTCTTACTAATTCACTCTCACCATCTTTCAAAGGTCACTTTCTGCAGAAGTTTTCCTTGCTATCCTAACTAGGCCAGGTGCCCTGGGAGCCTTTCTTTCTGAACAACAACAACAACAAAAAAAGGTTGTTTATCTGTGTAGCATAAGAAAGGTTGCCTCTTTGTGTACCACAGAGAAACCCGGTGTGTGTGTGTGTGTGTGTGTGTGTGTGTGTGTGTGTGTGTGTGTGTACACAAGTGGCTTCCTCCTGAAAGTCTAGGTTTCCTGAAAATTGCATTCTAAGGCCTAGCCTTTGTAGAAGAAGCCAGGTACAACAAATACTTTTTAGATGCCTACATTACGCCAGGCATTATTGTAATTGTTCTCTCTCGTTTTGATTAAGACTTGGTAATGAGAAGCCTTGCAAGAATACAGCTCAGTGCCAAACTGTATTATTCACAGTATCTCACAAGCAATTTGAACCCCAAGCTTACAGGACAGCACTAGAGAAATGACTTGTGAAAGTCATTGAAATGATCGGTTCTGTCAAATAAGCATACCATTTGCAAACCCAATACTGATCACTTGAGTTATATTTTTTTCAAGTTAAGTGCTTTTCATGTCTACATGCCTAAGTATGCCGCGTTCAGTAAAGTCTTCCACATATCACAATAGTATAATTAATATTCCCTATAGAAAGCAACTGAGACACAGAACAGAAAAGTGTTTTGCCGAGGATCAGTAAGAAAGGCTAAGACAGTAGCTGGGCCCCCCATTTTCTATCAGCGCCCTTGCCTGATGGAGTAGAGCAGTCCCACTCTGGGAGGCCTACCTGCTAGTATCGGATTCCTGCGGAGCGGGGTGCGCTCTTGGAGCTCAAGCTGTAGAAAGCCAGGAGACTTCCCACCGCCCCCCTCCCCCTTGGAGGCTCCGAAGCCACCTGAAGGTGACAGTGGTGCAGGTAGAGGAGACCCGGGAGCGTAGTGGCATTGCGAGTGCAAATGCAGAAGCGCCGATTTCCTGTGTCCCCGACCCCCACCCCACCCCATCCCCACTCCTGCCCCAACGTGGCCAACCCAGACCTGGGAGTCTCCAATCCTCACGGGACAAGGCCAGCTAAATTCTCCTTGGCTCCTCCCGGCCAGCTCCCTCGCTCCAAGCCGGAAGAAAAGGTTTGCCACGAGGGGGAGCGCGCAGGCCCGCAGGGTGCTGCTTCCAACCCGCTGGGACTGGAAGGCCAGGTAGCCCGCTGCCAGTGACAGCCCCGGAGCTGGGAGGGGAGGCCTGGATGGATGAGCTGAAGTCAAAAAAAAAAAAAAAGAATTCCCAGGCGGTGGTTCACAAGGCCGACTTTAGCTCTCCAAACAGGGCGGATGGGGATTGGGGGGCTAGGAGGGGGATGTCTGTGTTTTCCACGCCCCTTACCCTGTAGAGGGAGGGCAGAGCCAATGACTCCTCTTGACCTGACCTCCCCGGCCGGGACGCGGGTGTGCAGAGAGAGGATGGCCACCCCAGGCCAGGTGTCTGGGACCTGCTAGCGCAGCGTGGACACCCACTCCTGGAGAGGGTACAGGGATACCCACAGATGCACCCCCAAACCGAGCTTTGTTCCAGTGATTCTATCCCTTACACTTCTCCCTCCTTAGAGACTCAGCTCTACCCAGATCCTTCCCGGGTGGGCCTGCACGGAGGCTGTGACAGCACTCCGGAGAGGCGGGGCGCAGGACTGCCCCTGGGCCCGGCCCCCTGCTGGGGAATACCTCTGTTCCCTTGTGTCCTGGAACTTAGGTGCTGGAAGGCAACACCAGATAGGCGTCCTCACGCCTCCTACCCAAGGTCCAGAATCTTTTGTCCCATTAAACAACAAGGACAGCGCCGGGACCTTGTGATTGGATATCATTGACAACATCGGCCTTTCTTTCATCGTTTAATATATACTTGCCATTTGCAGTTGCGGTGGATTCCGTTGACAAAATATATTGGGAAATCTTAGCTGTGACTCCAGATAGGGCAGTTGCGCAACTGTAGTATTTAAGCGTTGCCCAAAGGCCGTGATCCAAAGTTAAAAAAGAAAGAAAGAAAGAAAGAAAGAAAGAAAGAAATAGAAGAAGAAAAAGTAGTGGGGGTGGACCCCTGGCAGGATTTCCGCTAGTCCTATGGTGGACTACATATCCCAGGGAGCCAAGGGCCTAGGACGCGTGTCTTCTCTGACCCACTCATCCACTAGCAGAAGACCTTACTAAGCCAGGCCTCCGCGCAGGCCAATCCTTCACCTCTCACCTTGGCTGGAACCTGCCACGGATTCGTCCCCAAAGTGATGCTCAAGGGGGCATGAATAACACAAGTTATTGTCTGGAGAAAGAGGAGCTTCTGTTCTTAATCGATTCAGCAGAAGGAGTGGCATCCTTAGTCTGGACTTGCCAGCGTGAGGATTGTGACTTTGTTGGGCACAGCGGAGACGCCAAACACCCTTTAGGGACCTTGGTTGCTGCTAGGACTGACCACCGTGCCTCTACCTACCCAGGCTAGCTCGGTCCACTTAGCACCTTGGCATTTATCCGTGGATCTTTCGAGACTCGGTCTTGTAAATGTTCAGCATTTTGCTGCTTGCCTTCCTTTTTCTGGGGACTGTGCCAGCACTTGCCCAGACCAGGGGAGAGAGGAGACTGAGCCCAGAGAGGAGCGAAATATGGGGACCTGGGCTGAAAGCAGACGTAGTTCTGCCTGCACGCTACTTCTACATTCGGGCGGTGGATACCTCAGGGGAACAGTAAGTAGAGAAATGACTCCTCAACAATTTGGGATTGTGGTTTAAAATTACATTTTCCCCTGTTGTTGTTGTTGTTGTTGTTGTTGTTGTTGTCTTTTCTCCGGATGTTTACATTCCAGAACTTTTGAGTGCTGTCTAAATCTGGTTATAATAGGCTTCCCCTTACAAATCATTTTTTCTCTGTAACTTTAAAAGTAATTCCGAAATATGTATTCAGTGTAGTATAAATAATATTGCTATAACGAGAACTCTTCTTAGCTACTTAGATTGGAATCAAGGCTAAACAAATCTCTGTTATTTTTCAGTGCTTTGCCACAAGCTGTTTCAAGAAAAATAGTACAACTGGAAAAACTAAACATATCCCAAATGCAGGAATACTCAGTCCAAAACACTTGTGTTGCTAATATGACAGACTAATCATTTTGATTTTTCCACAGCTAAATATAATTTGAAGTACTGGTATATTTATTTGTAATAATAGTTTAATTAAGCCGGGTGTGGCGCCGCACGCCCTTAATCCCAACACGCGGGAGATAGAGGACCGACTCTGTGAGTTCAAGCCTGGTCCACAAAGCGAGTCCAGGACAGCCAAGGCTAAACAGAGAAACCCTGTGGGTGGGGCTATATACTCACACATGAGTCCATGTACTGGAGGAAGCCAGAAGAGGGCATTGGATCTCCTTCATATGGAACTGCAGGTAGTTGTGAGCCTTGGGGACAGTGGGTACAAAGAACTAAACTAAGTGACAATAATTGCTCTTAACCACTGAGCTATCTCCCTATCCCCAAGAATACTGAATTTTCTTTTGAGCCATTAAGAGCAATTTTTCAAAATAAGATCATCCTTGAAGTAAACATTTAACAAATGACAAATTGCCAGGTGTGTTGAACATGAATTAGAAGCAGGCTGATAGGAATAGTCTTCTTATTTGTATGCCAAGTAGATTGGGACCCTTAATGTATCTCTTGGCAAGTGTCTAATGAAAATATTTTATGTTATTTTTATCTTCTTTTTTATCTTTATTCCATCATATTGGTTCTGGTACTAAAAGCCTAAGAGAGAAGCAAGCAAACATAAAAACACATTAAAAGAAGGATGTAAGAAAATACTCAGCCTTTACAAGTTGATGAGAATAAATAGTTTACATTTGCTTAAAATAACCCTCATATCTCATTGCTTCCCATAACAGGTTTATATCTTCTCCAGGTGAAAAAGCATTCCAAGTTAAAATATCAGCACCTGATGAGCAGTTCACTAGAGTTGGTGTCCAGGTTTTAGATCGAAAGGATGGATCTTTCATTGTGAGATACAGAATGTATGCAAGCTACAGAAGTCTGAAGATAGAGGTTAAACACCATGGTCAACATGTCGCCAAGTCTCCTTATGTTTTAAGAGGTATTTTAAAACAAAACTTTACAATAGGATTTGAATACAAAAACATATCAATAAGAATTTTATTAAAAAAAAAACGTAGCATACTTTTTTCACTAAAAGAAAAAAACTAGATGTTTCTCTTATTGAAAGCCAAATTAGGAGGCCTGGCAAAGGGGAGACATTGATTATACACATGGTCATTATAATTCACTAAAGACCAAGAAATATTTCTTGAGAAGTTGTTTCCTGAAGATGCATCAGTAAGAATGATTAAATTAAAAAGCTAGAGAAATGTTTGGCAGTGAAGAACACATGCTGCTCTTGCAAAGAATGAGAGTTTGGCTCCCAGCACCCATGTCAGGTAGCTGTTGAATTTCAGGGAAGAGAATACCTGTATTGCACAGGCACCTGCATTCACATGTGCATAATACACACACACACACACACACACACACACACACACACACATACACACATAATTTATAATAATAAATGTACTGTCATTAGAGAAGTTTTTAATGCATAATTTACAACAAGCTTTTATAAACTTTTTGGAACAGCTTACAATAAGAGATATAACATACATTTATGTTTATAAATAGTAATTGATGTGTGTATATGCACATGTGAAATTGAAACAAAGTCTCAAAAAATCATACTTACTATTATAACCACTCTCTCCTCTATGTTGTACTACTTCAGACTATTTATTCGTTTTGTGTGTATGTATGCAAGTCTTAGTTTTAAAGAAGAATTAATCAGGGGCTGGAGAGATGGCTCAGTGGTTAGCAACACTGACTGCTCTTCTGGAGGACATGGCAGCTGACAACTGTCTGTAACTCCAAGATCTGACACACTCATATACACATACATGCAGGCAAAACACCGATGCACATTTTAAAAACAGAAGAAGAAGAAGAAGAAAGGAAGGAAGGAAGAAAGAATGAGTGAATGAATTATAAGGGCTCAGTGGTTAAGAACACTGGCTGCTTTTCCAAAGGACATGGGTTTGGTTCCTAGCACTGTCTGTAACTCCTTTTTGACACTCCTTTCTGGCCTCCAAAGGCACCACAGGACATGCAGGAAGCAATACACCTGTACACAGAAAATAAAAATAACAGAAAAATAAACAGATGAGAATAGTCAAGTTAGATATGTAGTCATAGTAAATCCTTGTGTGAATGAACTAATTAAGAATTTATAATCCTCAGTAAGAGTGCAAGGTGTGGTGGCATATGTCTTCAATCCCAGTGCCCTGAGGGCACAGAAGGAAGTGGCCTGTATGAGTCTGAGTGCTCTGAGGGCACAGAAGTAAGTGGCTTGTATGAGTTTGAGTGTCCTGAGGGCACAGAAGGAAGTGGCCTGTTTGAGGTTTAGTGCTCTGAGGCACAGAAGGAAGTGGCCTGTATGAGCTTGAGTGCTCTGAGGGCACAGAAGGAAGTGGCCTGTATGAGTTTGAGTGCTCTGAGGGGGCAGAAGGAAGTGGCCTGTATGAGGTTGAG
>OU015743.1:55583116-55593838 GCA_907169655.1 Acomys percivali | reverse complement strand
CCTCACACTCCCCACACTCCCCACACTCCCCACACTCCTCACACTCCCCACACTCCCCACACTCCTCACATTCCCCAAATTTCAGGTCCATGCGTGCATGGCAAGCACTTTACTGCCTGAGCCATCTCTCAGATACAAGGGCAGTATTATATCACTGACTCTATTCTTGCATGTTGAATTGTTCACATTTGTGGCTGCTGATTTCTACAGTATTATTCACAGATATTCTCACCCCAGAGATTATTAATTCCCTTAAGATATATGTGTAGCCATGTAATATTTTAAAAATACTGTTGACATGGCATAGAATTGCTGATATTACCTGCACATTTATATCAATAAGGAAGCAGAGGACTTACAAAGCTACAAGTCTGTTTTCCTTTATGGTGTAGCCTTAGGACATCCATGTTATTAATTTGCTGGCTATTTCAGTTTTAGATGTGTAGCTGTGTATGGGAAATCTGGGACTATATCAAATAAACCTTTAGCTCTATGTCAATACAATATATAATAAGAGTATTTATTCAGTTTTAATGGAAAGGGAAAATCTGTCTGAGGTGGCAAAATTGTGCATAGAAAAGGAAAGAAAAATGAGTAAAAATGGGAAATTAGTGAAGGCTCTTATACACTCCTATTTTGCAGCACAAGTACCAGATAAATATTGATGGCACTGTGGCAGCATACCGCTTGCCCTATCTCCTGGTGGGTGACAGTGTGGTCCTGAAGCAGGACTCCATCTACTATGAACACTTTTACAATGAGCTGCAGCCCTGGAAACACTACATTCCAATCAAGAGCAACCTGAGCGATCTGCTAGAAAAGCTTAAGTGGGCAAAAGATCATGATGCAGAGGTAAGGTCAGTCTCTAGATGGTTTGCTCTTACACAGGAGTGTTGGAAACATCCCTGAATACCTGTGTTCAGATGGACCTTTTACCTGTGCATGGGATGCTACCTGAGCAAGGGTAGCATGCAGTTCCCCTCAAGGTGAACATAACAACAACATTATAGATTAGCTGACCACTCTACTAAACTCTGGCTTTGGTTGTGTTTTTTCTTTCAGTCAGTTTGGCTGTTGGCATAAGCAGTACCTATCTGGCAACAGATGTCAGTAACTACTGTAGAATAAAACAACAAATTATTCATTGAAGTTAAGATTGAAACTAAGTGTCTGCTAAAAACTGAATAGAGAGCATGCAAAACTTCATATTCTGTGTAGTTGATAAGTTGTTGTTACTTTGCTTGGGTCTAACTCCTCTCTTCAGAGAGGCTTATCTCTAAGACTTGTCCTTACAGATGGCAACTTGGCAACTTGTACCTGCAAACCTCTCTGAGCTGAACAAATGTGCTATGTGAAATGTACCTTTTGCCACATAAGGGTATGGGTTTTTGTTCAAGGATATGTTTTCTGTGTCATCTAACAATATAGTCTGAAGGTCTGCATGTGTCTGCAAGAGAAAAAAATGTTCCATTAAAGGGTTTTGTTTGCTTGTTTAATTCTCTTAGGCAAAGAAGATAGCAAAAGCAGGGCAAGAATTTGCAAGAAATAATCTAATGGGTGATGATATATTCTGTTATTACTTCAAACTTTTCCAGGTTAGTATTCTCACTCTGTCTCTTTCTCTGTCTCTGTCTCTGTCTCTGTCTCTGTCTCTCTCTCTCTTTCTCTCTCTCTCTCACACACACACACACACACACACACACACACACACACACTCGTGCACTTCATATTACTTGTGACTAGACATGTTACAGGCAAACAATAGTTTACATAAAAATTTCTAAAACTTTATTAATATAAGGACATATATGTACCACTTTGGTAAAACTTAGGCACAGATACTAAGTAATAAGTATTTGGGGTGTGGGATGTAGCTTAACTGTGGCACATATGTCTGGTATGCATGAGCATTGGATTCAGTTCCTAGCACTGTAAGGGGGAAAAAGTTGAATACCAAGAATGAGACAACATCAAGTGAAAAGTGTTGATATTAGGCCTCAGGACCTGGATTTTGGGGCTGGGCTGTATGTATGGAAAGTAAGTCAAACTTGGGTAGGAAAAGGCTATGTCCTCCTTGGGGTCTATGTGGTCATACTGTCCTCAAACAAGCCCAGGCTCATTTACTCTGGGAGCTAAGCAGGATTGGACCTGCTGAATACTTGCATGGGGGACTGCTTGGCAGTACTGGGTACTGAGACAATCAATAAAAGTATGAAAAAAGCTTTCATTTTAAAAAAATGCAAAGTATAATCAGCCTTTTGGCCCCAAATAACTCATGCCTTTTCTTGAAAATTATTTTTATGAACCAAAAATTTATAAATTATAACCCCAACATATCTGATGATTTAAAAGGTTTGTCTTTTAAAAAGAATGCATAATTAAATTATTTGGTGATGATGATGATGATGATGATGATGATGATGATGATGATGATGATATAATAGAGCTAAGTTAAGATTCTTGTCTCAGACTTACAGATATCAAATATATCTTGGTCTCTGCTATAGAGCAAAGTTGGTCTGCCTCTGATTTGTATTCATCTATTTTATAATTTTTCCTAGAAGGTAGTGAAGGGATACAGAGAGTAAGCTATGTAAAGTGAATGAACTAGACTAGGGGGATTATCATCTGAACAGCTAAAGATCCATTGTGTTGTGTCATTTACTTAGCTAATGTTCAGCAGCCATGCCTAGTACCATACTCATTGCAGAAAAAGAATATAATCAAGAAAGGTGGTGACTCAGAGTCATGCAGCCTTAGTAGGGAAAGAAGTAGGCTCTGTTCTCCTTATAAGGAGGATTTGGGGCAACATCATTTACACTTAAAGATGAAGGTAGATATTATGAGATATTTACTTATATGAATTTGAGATATTAAGGTGCAGATACAGCTTACCAGTCAAAAACGTATACTGATCCTGCAGAGAACCTGAATTCAGTCCCTATCACCTATGTTAGGGCGCTCACAATTGCTTGTAATTCTAGCTTCAGAGTATCTGATACCTTTGGCCTCTGCTGTTATCCAGACTCATGTACATATCCACACTCAGACACATAATTTAAAACACAACAATGTTTTAAAAATGTAAATATGCTAGATGTAGTGACACAAACCTGTAATCTTATCACTCAGGAGTTAAAGACAAAGGATTGCTGCAAGTTTGGTGCTAGTGTGGTCTACTTACCAATAGGCCAACTATAGTGACATCCCGTCTCAAATGTAAAACAAGATAGGGCTAAGCAGATAGTTATATGTGTTGCGTGCTTACTGCGAAAGCCTAAGGAGACAAGGTAGGATCCCAACATCCTGTAGAGATCCATTTTTGGCAGAACTTACCTGTAATTCCTGGGGCTCAAGGCCAGCCAATCTATTCAGTTAGTGAGAAACTCTGCCTCTAAAAATAATGTGGAGAATGACTAAGACAGACATATGATATCCACCTCTGGCCTCTACACATCAACGTATGCAACACACACACACACACACACACACACACACACACACACACACACTAATAAGGGATATATTAGGAATTGATAGCCAATATTCACAGCACAATCAGGAACCCTGTATCAGGCCCTTAAAATGGATATGGAAGACACCGAAGGTACATATACATTAAATGGTTGCTTTACTTGTAAGTTCCAGGATGTCTCATTTGGTGAGTATATTTAAAGCGTTGCTTAAGGAATTCTTTTGTATTACTGTTTAACAGGGCTATGCCAATTTACAAGTGAGTGAGCCCCAAATTCGAGAGGGTATGAAGAGGGTAGAGCCACAGACTGAGGATGACCTCTTTCCTTGCACATGCCATAGGAGAAAGGTAACAAGACTAACTTTCTGGCTCCAGTAGTGTGACAGCACCAGTGAACATACTTACTGTCTGTGAAATATGCAGGAATTCTCAGTGCTTGTTAAAATTTGGTAACTTATTATCAGTCTGTACACCATGACAGTCCATAAGTAGGAATTTTGGTTGTTTACAAGTTTGTCTTTCTTTCATGAGAAATGATTTGCTATGAATTCACTATCCCCTAAGGGGTATATCATCTATGCTAGTCCATTTCTGTGCAGTAAGAGCCATAAAGTCACTATAGCCAATAATGAAATGAATTAAATGTCACATTGTTTTGGCTTTGTATGATATGGGGAAGTTTTATTTCCCTTTTATCTCATGTGATTTTGAGAGAGTAGGTACTAAATCAGTATCTTTCACAAACTACTGGAAGTTTGAATGAGAGTGGCATGTCTGCCACCCCATCCCTTCATACATAGTATCCATTACACGGGGTGTAGTGTGACACAGACCCCTGGTTATTTAAGATCTGAGTGTGGTTTTACACTGGCCAATTCTGGTCCTCCAGAAATAGTCCTGAGCTTTTAAATCACCTAGAAGAAACTTGGTTGTTCCCCCCCCCTCTCTTTTTAGGAAAAAATAATTATCTGCTATGAGCATTCCTGATTCCTAAGGTTTTTAGTGGCTCATAACATTTTTCTTCTTAATTACAGACTAAAGATGAACTATGATATGCAAAATATCTTCTATTCAATGATGGTGCTTTGAAGACACTTCTTAACTGTAAAGGTTATTTTTAAGTATTAGTTTTACAAACAATGTAAAATCTACTGGTGACTGTTCACCTCAGAGTATTTCTTCTTATGTGGTATTCCCATGACTGTCTTTTATAGCACATTTAAAAAACTTTTATAATAAAACTGCCTTTAGTTTAAAGGTCTATTTTGTACCAGTTATTATCTATGAGTAGAAAAAGGAGAGTCTGGGCCCTTGATTCTTGAAATCTGCTGATACTCCAGAGGTTGACACAAAAAGATGGCCAGGAGTTCAAGGCCAGTCTGAGCTACATGTTAAGGTGGAAGACAGCAAGACTCTGTCTTAAAGTACAAATTCCTTTCTCTGTCCTTTAAGCTGTTTTTATTTTGGAATGACTATGCACTCAGTCGCAGCCAGACCTCATTCTAATAAGACATGCAAGAGTTGCCTTCCTCTGGCCTCTGCCTCTGTTGTTAGTCAAATCTCTTATCATTTATTATCATGAACCCTATCATTGTCCACCCAATGCTTGTTTCCTTCCTGCCTTGGTATGTTTTTCCCTTTGTGTGGAAGCTAGGATCCATTTTACTTTGTCCAAATCATCTCAGGAATGTAGCACCTCTGATTCTTTGTTATGTAGTCACCATACTTTGCAGTGGTTGCCTGTAGACTCTCCCTTATACACCAGGCATCTTGACTACAAAGTCTATTCTTTTTACAGTCTAACGGGCTTGTCTGAATATGGAAGAAACAACAGTTTATAAATGAGTAAATAAATGACAGTTACCTTGAAATTGCAGTTAAAGAACTAGCTGGGGGCCGGGCATGCTGGTACATGCCTTTAGTCCCACCACTCAGGTTTCTCCTCCAATTAGATAAGCCCCACCTACATTAGAACAGTCAATCTGCTTTACTCCAAGTTCACTGAATAAAATGTTAATCTCACTGAAAAATACCCTGACAGAAATATCCAAAATGTTTGACTTTATGTTGGGTAATGGCCCAACCAAGTTAACCATCACTAATGAGAATTCATACAATGAATATGTATTGAGCACCTAATATGCTTTCACATATTGTACTACCATCTCTTCTGAAAAAAGAAAGGGAACTTGCAATCAAGAAAATAATTAAGTATGGGTTATGGCTAAAAACGTCATCACAGGGATGGGTGATACTGCTTATTTATCACTAATATAAATATGCAAATAGAGTTTGTTTCTATACCTTATGATAAGCCACTGTTAAAATATTAAAATTTTTAATAATAATTTATAAAAGCTTATCAATAAGAAGAGCTTTAAATAGCATTTTTTCATATATCTATTGGAACTGTTCATATTTTCTTTTTCTGGTTGCATTCATTTATAGTGAATTACACTAATAGTATTTTAATTTTGAAACAGTGTAAAAAGCCTTGCTCATTATATATTATTTATTTGGTCAAAGCTGAATTAATTGGTACCATACAATTTGGATATTCATATTTTTTCTTTCTTTCTTTCTTTCTTTTTTTTTTTACTTCTTAAGAATTTTATACAATGTGGTCATTTAATAATTTGTTGTATTTCATTTCTTTATTTTTAAGACATGATCTTACTAGGTAATCATGGTTGGCCTGGAACTCTGTATGTAGAGCAGGCTGGCTTCAAATTCATAGAGTGGCAGGATTAAAGGAGTGGGGCACCACACCTGGCCTTGATTTAGGACATTTTAAACTACAACCACAGGCCAAATCTGGCCCACTACCCATGTTTGTACAGCTTCTAAATTAAGAAAAATTTTAACATCAAAAAATAGATTTCAGTACATGTAGAACTCAAATTTTGGTTAATAAATAAAGGTTTATGTCACTTCTGTAGGAAATAAAAACATACCACATACTTAGTCTCTAAAACAACAACAAATGTATTGTTAAAATCTGGAGGTCAGTCTGAAGTCAGTTTCCCTAGGTTGGTTAGTTGATGTTAAGGACATTTTACAGGGTTTCTGATGAAAGCACTGAGGGTGGGGGGTTGAGGTGGTATTCTTGGTGTGTGTGTGTGTGTGTGTGTGTGTGTGTGTGTGTGTGTGTGTGTGATGCTTTCCTAACATTTCTTGCCTTGGGAACCCTCTCACCGTCTTCCTATCCTGCAGCTTAATATCTTAAAATTATTCTGCTTCTCCCACCACAGCACCACAGTGTTTCTCTGAACACTGTAGCAACTTGATTCACAATAAGCCAAGTGTCCATGCCTGGCAAGTGGATACAAAAATTGTTTAATAGGATTCAGTGATAAACATGAGTTGATAAGAAGAGGCAAAGGACACTTGCACGTTCTAAGTGCAAGATGACAGTTCAAAAATCTTATTCTATGATCCATTTATATGAACTATCCAAAAGCATAAATCTATAGACACAAATCATGTTAGCCGTTGTCGGTGTTAAGGGCAGGAAAGGGAATGACAAGTTTCTTCTAGAAATTATGAAATGTCCTTAGAATTTGATGATGGCTGCAAATGATTGTACAATTACTGGAAATCACCAAAATGTATACTTTATTGAAAGTTAGGACATGGAACTAAAGTAAATAAAGCATAGCTAGAAAAATAGCAGATATGAGCAAGTGATGTAGCTTAGTGGTAGAATGTCTGCATGGCCAAAGCCTAGGATTCCAGCCCCCTGTTAAGGAACAGCTGACTCCGTTTTTCCTTTTAGTTAAGCAGTGTTAGACTTTGATCATATCCTTGGCAAGAGGTTGCTTTGATTTTGGTTTTTTTGTTTTGTTTTGTTTTGACCTTGTTCTTCCTCAATAATCTTGCTAATTACATGTTGGAAATTGTTTCCATTGTTCAAAGAATTGACTGACCATAAAATGTTTCATGGTATGTTAACTGTCTACCCATATCATGTGCCTTTCCTATGGTCATAAAAAATAAATCCAAAATTCTGTTTGTTTGTTTGTTTGTTTAATCACTTAATCATTTGCCATAAAAAGCATTTTCTGTTTCGGGTCTGGGCTGCTTTCGTTCTCCTACTTTTGAGGAGAGTGTAAATCTGGTGTGGTTGTAAAAATAAATTTTTGCCTTGAAACATCTCAGTGTTAGCTCCTTGTTATCGATGCCTTTAACATCCCCAAGAACCCAAAGAAGAGAGGAAAGTGAAGCTGGGGAAGGAGAGAGGTAGTGAAGGATAGAGGGAAAGAAGAAAGATTAGCAGACAGACATAAGGAAGTGTTAATTAAAAGTGTTAAATTATTACTTGAGAAAGCGCTCGCGATAAATGTCTTTCTCCTAGTTGTCCCTTAGTATGTATTGTGTCAGAAATGAGGGCAAGTATCTGTGTCTGAAGAGGATTCATTCATTCAGCAAACATTTGCCAGGAGTTATCCTATATCAGGGGATTCAGTCACACACACACACACACACACACACACACACACACACACCACAAAATACCTTTTCTTCATTAAGGAAGTTTACACTTTGAAAGGTCTCACTGGGGGGAAAGGGGCCTTGTAAATGAAGTCCTAAGTGAAAGGTGCAATCTGAGGAGCTGGAAGGATAGTCAAATGTCTGCAGGGAGCCCTGCTTGGTTGGTTTAGGATGGAGGCCATCCACGGAAACATCTGGAGGAAATTCTGAATATTTGGCTCTGAAGAGGGAATTGTGAAGAAGAGGGACTGAGTAGATAGGTCCCCTACCCTCTGCACTGTCCACATGAAGTGATGGGCACAGGTGCTAGTGACCCACCCTTCAGGCGACAGTGATCATGGGAGGCACAGATTTAGAAGCGTCCAACCTTTTGACACTGTTCTGACCTTGCCATCTGCAAAGCTCACATCGAATCAGTCAAGTCACGAAAAGGAAAATATTAAGTCGCAAAATAAATGAATAAACAGTATAAATAAATGAAAATATTTTGAGCGCACGATTTTGTTTTGGGCCTTATGCATAGCGGTCCTGTGCGCATGCGGCACCGGGTTTCGACGCGCCTGAAAGCCAAGACTATAAGGAATCCATGGCAGGGTGTGAGGAAGGGTTTAGTCAGGGCTGATCGTATTTTGAAGGAGCGATCGTACCGGAAGGGGCCAAGGTAGCTACAGAAGCGGCTTTCCCGCGCTTGGCTGCACCAGCGCACTGACTCTGGCTTCAAGATTACGTGCACCTCGCTCCTGAGAGAGGCGGGGCCGAGCTTAAGCAAGCGGAAAACTCTCCTTCCCGGCGAGCCTCGCGGCGCGACCTCGGGGGCGGGACCTGCGCGCGCGTGCGCAGTGGCGGGCCGCGCTGACTAGGGTGGCGAGGCGGTCGCTTCGAGCGTGTTAGTTTGCTCCCTGAAGAGCGTGAGGGCGGTTGGGGTGCTGGCGGTCACTCTTGGGTTCGCTGGTAAGCGCGGCGGCGGCGGTGGCGGCGGGAAGTGGGGCGGCGGGGCCGCTCCTCAGGAGCTGTCGGTCGCCGCTTGAGGCGTCTGTGGAAGTTGTCCGCCTTCGGGCGCAGCCGACCGTCTGTTTTGCCGGGAAGGGCGGACGCGGGTTTGGACGGCGGTCAGGCGGAGCCCGGCGTGGCGATTCTCGTGGGCTGTCGTGGGTGACGGGAGCAAAGCCTCCTACCCGTCGTGAGGTTCACCCACGGGATGGCGGCTGCCCAGCGGGACACACGCGTTCGTTGAGCGAATAAACGACGATTCCCTTGGAACCCTAACCTCGGGTTTGGATTTTTTTTTGCTGGTTTGGTTGGTCGACCCCGGCCGGTGACAGTCAGCGTAATGCTGCGGGGATCAATGCGTAAATATTTTTTTAACTGGAAATCAGATGGCCGTGGTGTTTTGACGGCGTACTGAAAGATATGACCATAAAACACTACCTTCTGAGTGTAAGTAACTCCCCCCGCCCCTCAGGCTCTTGATAGTCCACGACGTTTGGACGCAGTACCGAATCAGCTGCATTTGTTTTGTGTGCCAGTATTCAGTCGTCACCTTCTACCGGGTTGGTGAAGTTTTCTGACATTGACCTGAGCCAGGCTTCAGTCCTCCCTTACTTTAAAAACAAACAAACAAACAAACAAAAAAAGCTAGAAATGAAATCGACACTATCCGTTGCTTTGAGCTTTTACCATATGGGCGATTTTCAGGGTTAGTGAAGCAGCTTAGAACGAGTTCATCTTGAACTCTGGAGAGCAGTTTTCCTTAAAAACAAAACCCCAGGTTAATCCAGAAGAGCTTTCTAGTTTGCTGTTAATTTGAAAACAGGTCTATTACTCCTTTCTGAAATCCCATTAAAAATACAGGGCAATGTGTTTGGGTTTTGTTTGTTTGTTTTGGGCTTTTTGTTTTGTTTTGAGATAAGGTCTTGCTCAGGCTGCTCTCAAACTTGCAGTGATTTTCCTGTCTCTTGTCTTTCAAGTCTTGAGATTATAGGCATGCCCCGCCCAACCTGGCCCTTTCTTCTTCTTCTTCTTCTTCTTCTTCTTCTTCTTCTTCTTCTTCTTATTCTTATTCTTATTCTTATTCTTATTCTTCTAATTCTTCTTCTTCCTCCTCCTCCTCCTCCTCCTCCTCCTTTTTTTGGACACAAAGTCACTAGAAAAGACACATTGGGAAATCTTAACAGTTGAATAATGAACTCTAAAAAGCAGTGGCTAAATCAGCAGTGGGGAACAATAAAACTGGTCTGAATAAATTATAACCTTCAGAACACACAGAAACTGGCAGTACTAGATGTAGTTGGAAGAGGAAGTGCATTGATGTGGGTAGGGGTGGAAGAGGTAAAACGTCAGGTTAAATCTTTTTAAGGAGCAAGTAGGATATTTCCATTACTTTGCGCGCTTCACCATCTTGACTGATTGTATTCTCCATGGTTAGAAGACCAGGAAGAGGCTTATTTTAGCAAGGTTTTTTTTTTTTAACTGGAGGACCCAAAATTGTAAGGATACACTTATGAAAATAAGGGCCTAAAGCCATAGTTTCTTCATCTACTTCTCTTTCAACTTCCAAAATGTGACCTCCAGGCTAAACAGGGTGGGGATGGGATGAACAGGACAATTAGGAAGAGTTTACATATACACAAGTTTGCAGTGGTAGCTTCTGGTAGAAGCGTGAAGAGATCTCACTGTTTACCTGTTTTTTTTTTTCCTTTCTTTTCTTTCTTTCTTTCTTTCTTTCTTTCTTTCTTTCTTTCTTTCTTTCTTTCTTT
>OU015743.1:55570988-55583106 GCA_907169655.1 Acomys percivali | reverse complement strand
TTTCTTTCTTTCTTTCTTTCTTTCTTTCTTTCTTTCTTTCTTTCTTTTTTAATTTAATTTTATAATGGGAGTTAGAATATTGTCTTTGGATCCCCAGCATTCATTTAAAAGCCAGGCCAAGACTTGGGGAACCCAAATAGTCAGATACCTAAAGCTTATTGGCTGGCCAGCCAACTTACCCAGATTGATGAGATCCAAGTTCAAGGGGAGACTGTGTCTTAAAAAATAAAAGTGATAGAAGAAGACACCTGATGTTCACTTCTGGCCTACACACACACACACACACACACAGACACAGACACACACACACACGTGCACTTGCACATATGTACATACAAAAAATAATAAATTATCTGTTGCCTATTTTTAAAAAGTAGTTTTAAAATTATGAACAGATTATTTGATGTAGCATTTCCTCTCCCATGAATTTTTCTTACAAATATACTTACACATGTATATATAATATCACTTAGATGAGTCACAAGAAGCAAATAATACTGGTTGCCTTGAGAGGGGTTCTGAGTGCAAGGCAAAAGTGAAATGAAGCAATAGATTGTTGGTATTTTTTGAGCTTTGAACCCTGTTACTGTTGTTACCTACTGAATGATAATGAAGACACCGGGGGTGATAAATGGAAATTCTGATACAAATGATATGCTGAAAAATGAAAGAAAGCTCTCTTACAATGGAAAGGAGGTAACGAAACAAAACAATCACAAAAATGATAGTGCCTCTTACCCGTTCATGCTTATGATTCTTCAAATCAGTTGTGATTTAGACTGGGTTCTAGGCTTTAATTTGGCTTCAAATTTGCTTGAACTCTCTTCATTATGGGATTCTGGCTGAAAATGAGAAACTTCTTGCATAATTTTTCTCTGGTTCAGGGTAAAATTCAGTTCAAAATTTTTAGGAATTTGCCTTAGCGCAACTCAGAAACAGCACTTTGAAATGTTCCAGTAGCTAAACGCAGTGTCAATAGGGTCATATGACAAGGACTGTGGATACATACTTCTGTTATATAGAAAGGGGGAAATGAAATGATAAAAATGAATTACTAGCTGTAGGGAAATTAAATTGAAAGTGATTGAGATAATATTTTTAAAAAGGAATGATGAAAATTATTTAGTAGTATACATACATTCTGCCAGCTCCTGTAAGTAGTTTTGAATACCCATAAAAATCTCCAAAGTAGTATATGATTAATTAATAAATATATAGAGAGATGCCAATTTGTAGAGTACTCATTTCTAATTGTGAATATTTCAGCTTTTGGATGTGCTCATTCATAATTTTGGGGTCATTCCCATGTCTGACAACACTCACCTTTCATAACAGAATCTTCTTTTCAGGGAGATGCCCTTTGCTTCTCGAATGTAATGCACTTTATGTTTATTCTTCAACAGTGAAAATGAGTCATACAGAGGTAAGATATTTTCATATGTTTCATATCTTCAGATTAACTTTTTGGGAACTTGGGGGAATGGGTTAATTATTAATTCTGTATAAAAGCCTTGTTTTCACTTTGCAAGGTGGAGGCAGTACAGAATTAGAATTGGAAAGTAAAGACTCCAGAACAAGGCTACCTGACTTTGATTCTTAGCTAACGGCTGTGTAACCTTGAGCAAGTTACTTAATCTGCTATGCCTTATTGTAAAGTAGGAATAATAGTACTTGCCTCTTATAATTCCAAAGAATGCTTACTTCAGTTAATACATTGACACTTAAAGTACCGGACAGTAAACACTTCTTAAATACTATAAATATCATGACTTGTTTGGAGGACATGGACTTAGTCATAAGTCCTACAAAAAATATATGTACATAAATATACAATTTGTGTATATTTATGTATATGTATATTTATGTACATAAATATTCAGTTGTTTAAATAGTCAAGGAAATAATTTGATTTTTTTTAAATTTTAGGTAAAGTTAAAAATACCTTTTGGAAATAAATTACTGGATGCTGTTTGTTTGGTACCTAACAAGAACATAGCATATGGGATAATTCTTACACATGGAGCATCCGGCGATATGAATCTTCCTCATTTGATGTCACTGGCATCCCATCTTGCATCTCATGGTTTTTTTTGCCTGAGATTTACTTGCAAAGGCCTTAACATTGTTCATAGAATTAAAGCATATAAAGCAGTTTTGGTAAGAAAAAATATTTTTACTTATCTGCTAAAAATTCTTCATAAATTTAAGATATTTTGTTGTCTTATTTGATACTTAGATAAAAGTATTTTAGTGAGTATCCTTAGAAACGTGGCACTACATGGAGGCTATTTAATGGTCATACTTCTCTCTTTTCTTGTCATCAGTTTGTTTTCATCGAGATGAATGTTGTCATCATAAGTGTTCTTTCATGCTGCTGCCCAAGAAACTACTTAGAATTTTTCTCAGTGGAATAATGTAACTTTAGAATATAGTTTGCCAGTCCCCAAGTATACTATTTATATAAAAATATACCACCTTTATAAGTTGTCCATAAGCATGACTTAAAAGCCCTGGGTAAAAGTCAACCCAGATATTCCTTTTAATCTAAATTATTTACATTAGATACTAGTTTTTTCATCAACTTTGAAACTTCCAGCTTTAAAATAATTCATCCTTTGGCAGGATAACTGTTTACCTATCTAATTGATGTTGTGAACCTGAGAGAATGGGGTCAAAAAATGAGGTTGACTAAAGTCTAATGGAATAGCCAACTATATTTAGAGCATCAGACAATTTATACTCTGGGGGTTAAGAAGAATCCATGAGTAAACAACAAGGACAAGCCACACATGGAAAAAATATGATTTTCCATAGAGGCACATGAATAACAAAAGTTGAAGTAAACTCACTCCTGTCTGCAAAACCTGGGAGGAGCGTAAAAACACATGCCAAGAGCAATTCTGTGTTTTGAAGAAACTGAGATCACAAGACTCTTATCCTGTTTTCTTGGAACTTTCTCACAAGCACTCAGAATACTTAGACTGTGTTCTGACATTTTCACCTTTTTTATTTTTTAATAACAGGATCTCCAGAGTAGCTTAGCTTTGAAATGTTTTAGATAAAGCTAGTTGTCATTTGATTCATGAGTGTCATATAAACAAACAAATTATAGTATTAGAACAATGAAAGCAATTGAACAAGAACAGTAAGGTAATCAGTGTTTTATGGCCTTTTGGTATAAATAAATCAATTTCAAGGGTTTATCCTCTGTGCTGTAATACCTAAAGGAGACAATTTAGTCGAGAAAATAAGTAAGTTTAAAGGCAGACAAGGGCCCACTTAATACACAAATGCTTCTTTTTTTTTTTTTTTTTTTGGTTTTTCGAGACAGGGTCTCTCTGTGTAGCCTTGGCTGTCCTGGACCCGCTTTGTAGACCAGGCTGGCCTCGAACTCACAGCGATCCGCCTGCCTCTGCCTCCCAAGTGCTGGGATTATAGGCGTGCGTCACCACGCCCGGCTACAAATGCTTCTTTTAGTCCAGATTCGAATAGCTGTAGTTCTTCCTTTGCCTCTTGAAATAATGTGCAAGGACTGCCCAAAGCAGTGTTTCCTTCTAGAGTTTTAAATATTGTTTAGTGCATACTTATGTAAACATTTTAATTTTGCTGAAATTGCACTGGAAATACCAAGCGCAGCTCATGAGGCTGGAGAGAGATGGGTAAACAAAGTACGTTTTTCAGCCATGCTTGACTAGGTTGTAAAGTTAGCTTTTTCATAGGCTCTCCTACGTTGTCTTCGAAAAGTAGAACTCAAGATTAGAGTGATTATCCAATTGCTCACTCAGGGTCATTTTCAGGCAGTGGAAGATACATATTTTTTTTTAATTTATTTTATTTATTGCATATGAGTGCTTTATCTGCAGAAGAGGGTATCAGATTACATTATAGATGGTTGTGAGCCACCATGTGGTTGCCGGGAATTGAACTCAGGACCTCTGGAAGAGCAGGCAGTGCTCTTAACCACTGAGTCTTCTCTCCAGCCCGGAAGATACATATTTTAAAGGAGGCTTCAGTAAGGGAGCTGAGGGAACTGTCTCTGGCATAGTTTATGCAGTTTTTACTTTTGATTTTGCCCACACAGGAAAAGTCGCTTTCTTTCCCTCTTATCAATTTTAAGGTTTGATCATCCAGTTTATTTATTCAAGGAATTAGCCATCTCTTTGTCACATGAATAATCTCCTTATTTTCTTTAAGTATTTTAATAACAATTTGAATCAGTGTCCAAAATTGACCCAAAATGGAGCAGACATCTTTCCCCTTTATTTATATGCCTTTTCAATATTCTTTTAGACTCTATCCCATACTTCTTTTGGAATAGGGATTATGATCATAAACATTTAACTTGGAAACCATCTAGTAGTTATGATTTTGACACATGTGCTCCTCCTTTCTTTAAGAAACGATGCACAAGTTCAACATAGGGCAAAATCATTCTTGGTTTCTGCATTAATATGCTCTTTGAGAGTCCCTACTGTCTTACCTCTCATAGCAGACTTCAAGTCCAGTTCAGGTGCCACTTTATTTACAGCTGTAGAGGTGATTGGGAGCTGGGAGAATGGAGGAAATAAATGAGACTAAAATCTCATGCAATAATCAACTGAAGTAAACTCAGTCCTATGCACTACAGTTAGGGGGAGCGTAAAAACACATTTCAAGAACAATTCTGTATTTTGAAGAAACTAAGGTCACAAGACTCTTGTCTTGTTTTATTGGCATTTTCTCACAAGCACTCAGAATCTCACACAACTCCATTCTTGGATTGTGTACCAACCGTTTACTGCTTGAATATTTTTATAAGGGCAAATTTTATTTTTTCCTGACATAATAACCAACATAAGGATTAATAATGAATATATGACCAGAAGAGGAAAGAACTATATCTCCTGTAAGAATCTGTACAGTTGTCTTTGCATAAAATTTTATATACGTCATTAATGATAAGAATATCCAGTGGAATATGATATGAGAGGAATTGACAATTTTTTGGTTGGTTTACCTAGAATTACCTAAAGACCTCAGGAGAATACAAACTTGCCGGTGTTTTTCTTGGAGGTAAGCTTCAGTGTTAACTGTATTATTATGATGATATTAAAATTGATAACAGGAAATTAATTTAAGAGTTATTTTGTTTAAAGCAAATTTAAAGCATTTGTGTATAACACTCTCCCTTTATTCACAGTTGATTCATTGAAAAAGAATTTCTTGGCCCTTTTAGTTATTGAGAAAAATAATTGATTCTTTTTAAAATTTGGCTCAAGCCAGATCAGTTTTTAGCTTTTAATAAAGCTGTAGGTTTCTATTAAGACCATTGGAATTTGTTAGTCACCACAGTTTTGGGTTGTGATTTTTTTTTTCACTCATAAACATGAAAAACAGCAAATCCAGTTTTACCATACTATCATTACTATTGTATGTAAATATTTATATTTCTAATTGAGCTTAATTGGTTTCAGGTCGTTCGATGGGCTCAAGAGCAGCTGCTTCTGTAATGTGTCATACTGATCCAGATGACACTGATGATTTTGTTCGAGGTCTCATTTGTATTTCTTACCCACTGCACCATCCAAAGCAGCAGCATAAACTCAGAGATGAAGATCTCTTTCGTATAAAGGATCCTGTACTGTTTGTGTCAGGCTCAGCAGATGAAATGTGTGAAAAGGTGAATTGGAACTTTGTTTGTATGAGTGAAAGAAATATACTGGGGGCAACATTATTTATTACCTATCACATTCAGCCTCTGGACATGGTGACTCATACCTTTAATCAGGAGACAGAGGCAGATGGATGTCTATGAGTTGAAGACCAGCATGGTTATATGTATAGGAAGTTCCAGGACAGCCAGGACTATATCCACCCTGTCTCAAAACACAAAAACAACAACAAAAGTGCTTATTTGTCTAATGTTGGTGTGTATCTTTGTTAACCTCTATCTTTAGAGTACATAAAAATAAAAACATATTAACAAAACACATCTCCAAAGAGATTTGACAATTAGATGTAATTCTTATTTGAAGAATTAATAATATATAATTGGTAGGATTTGGGAGATAGTAGGGTATATATTTGCTTAATCACTTTAACTTTTAGGCAGATTGTTATTATTAACTCCAAAATGAACTTTGGCAGTATTCATGTATTACTGAATATTGGCCAAGTATTATGAAACTACTGTTTCCCATAGCACACAATTTTTTTGGGAAAAAAATTAAACTCTAATCTGATTAACTTTTTCTTGTCACCAAATGCTTGATATATTCTGTAATGTGATTGCTTGAGAAAACTGGACTGCCTCTGTTGTAGATGTTTCATTATATACTCCATTGTCTATAAAGTTGTGTGTAGAGCAGGTATTTACTGGAAACTCTTGAGTGAATGTCAGTCCAGTTAGATGAGGGAAGGATGATCTTTACTAAATATCAATAGTCTAATACCCTCTTCTCTTTCCTCTTCAGAACTTATTGGAGAAAGTAGCACAGAAAATGCAAGCTCCCAGTAAAATCCATTGGATTGAGAAGGCTAATCATTCCATGGCTGTGAAGGGACGGTCAACAAATGATGTATTCAAAGAAATAAATACACAGATCTTGTTTTGGATCCAAGAAATCACTGAAATGGATAAGAAATAATTGTTGTTAAAAGCCATGTTATTTTGAATAAAAGTATGGTTAATTTGATAAGTAAAGTATACCTCTCAGCATTGTGAGATATATTTCAGACTAATGTTCTTTAATGTTGCCCTATTTTTGAAACATTGTATTATGAAAATATCCTTTACAAGATGTCTTTTTAAAGCACTGTTATAGTTATATGGAGATAATGTACAAATATTGAAGGTTGTCTATAATTTATTTTCATTCGTATAGTTAAGTTTTGAAAAATTAAACATTTGCATTTTGTTAAAATGGTGCTTTTGTCTTACTTGAAATGCTTAATTTTGAAAAGCAGTATCACCTTTTAAAAAGAAAAAGTGCTGGCAAGATGGCTCATTTATAAAGGGCTTGTTAGGCAAGTATGAATACTTAAATTTTATAAAGTTTGTTTTCATTTATTTATCTTGGGGATGTACAGATGTCAAAGGACAACTTGGGATAGTGGGTTCTTGTTAGCAAATGACCTTAGCATCTTGCCAGCCCCTGAATTAAATCCCTAGTACCAATATAAAGAAGTGGGTACAACAGCATGCCCTGGGACTTGCTGGCCATACAGTTTAACCAAATCAGTGTGCTCCATCTTCAGAGGCAGTGTCTTTCAAAAGTAAAGTGGAACACAAATGTATAAACCTCTGGACTCCACCTTCATATTCACATGTGCGCACGCACGTGCACACACACACATACACAAGGTTAAAGGGATAGTATTATGGGGATTGTTCAGACTTGTAGCTTGAAACCCCGGGCTCAACACTGTTAAAAGAAGCAGGTAGAACATGGAGGTGGTTTCAAACAACCCTGAATGTTTTGAGAGTGCAGTAGCAGTTTTCATAGAATGTGTACTTACGGTCTTTTAGTAAAGCTTTGATAATAGGTTTGCAAAAAATACTTGAGGGCTTTCAGCATCATTTATGAAGTCAATAGAGAATTCATTAAAGAGAAAGTTAAAAATAGCTAAATAGTTCAATTAATACATGCAGAATTAGGGGTTCTTAGAAGGTATACAAAATGAGATTAATGTTAAATTTCTAAAGACATTTTGAATGACTGGTACTATGCTAAATTTTATCCGTAGCTTACTTACTATTCTAGATACTAAGCTTCAGCTTGTCCAGACATCTTTGTGAATCCCTCATTCATTCTACCCTGGTAGAGTAGATCAGTTTTAGTTATTATTTATTCCATACTTAGATATGATATAAGTAAAAACCTGGGTAGTTGTTCAGATCATTTATATTATAGTAGAAAAATGATGTATAGCTATAATTTCAAATTTTCCTTATCACTGTACATAATACTCTTTTTAGTCATTCCCTTAAATGTGTAAAACGAATGAATATTTAAAAAATTTAAATTCTATGGGTGTCAAAATATTGTAAGCCAAAAAACAAACAAACAAAAAAGTACCCCAACCGATCAGAAATATAACCATTGGTCCAGTAACAGCTATATGTCCATTGACAAATGAACAAATGTAGCTCAGTGGTAGAGCTCTCGTCTAGCATGAATAAGGTCCTGGATTCAATCTGGCCCACAGAAAAATTATAAAAGTGAAAGAAAGGACAGTACAAAAGGAAACTTGCAAACCATCAAAATATAGACATAAAGATAAAGTAGGTTTAAAAATAAGGCTATGCAAAATTCCAAGCTTAACAAAGCTAAAACATAGGCAACTGTGCTGGCTAGTTTCATGTCAGCTTGACACAAGCTTGAGTTATCTGAAAGGAAGAAAACTGAATTGAGAAAATATCTCCGTAAGATCAGCTGTAAGGCATTTTCTAATTTGGTAGAGCCCAGCCCATTGTGGATGGTGCCATCCCTGGCCTGGTGATCTTGAGTTCTGTAAGAAAGCAGGATGAGCGACTCATGGGGATCACACCAGTGAGCAGCATTGTTCCATAGCTTCTTCATCAGTTCCTGCCTCCAGGTTCCTGCCCTGACTTCCCTCAGTGATGGGGCAGTTGCCTGAAGTGTAAACTGTAAATCCTTTACTCTCCAACTTCCTACTGCTTCATCACAGCAGTAGAAACCCTAAGACAGTAATCAAATATACTACTTTGAATAGGAATTATAGACACTCAAAAATTAACACTCAGTGGTATATAAAAAAATTAGTATGGAAGGACACAGTCAACAGAACAAAATGACAGACTACAGACTGGGAAAATATCTTCACCAACCCTACATTGGAAAAAGGGCTGATATCCAAAATATATAAAAAACTCAAATACCACCAAACCAAATAAGCTAATTAAAAAATTAGGGTACAGAGCTAAACAGAATTCTCAACAAAAGACTATCAAATGGCTGAGAAACAGTTAAGGAAATGCTCACCATCCATAGTCATCGGCAAAATACAAATCAAAATGACTCTGAGATTCCATCTTACACCTACCAGACTAAGATCAAAAACTCAACTGACAGAACATGCTGGTGAGGATGTGGAGAAAGGTGAACACACCTCCGTTGCTGGTGGAAGAGCAAACTTGTACAACCACTTTGAAAATCAATCTGGTGCTTTCTCAGGAAATTGGGCATAGTGCTACCTAAAGACCCAGCTATTCACTCCTGGGAATACACCCAAAAGATGCTTCACCAACCACACCAAGAACATTTGCTCAACTATGATTATAGCACCTTTATTCATAATAGCCAGAATCTGGAAACAACCTAGATATCCCTCAACTGAAGAATGGATAAAGAAACTCAGATACATATACACAATGGAATACTACTCAGCTATCAAAAACAAGGAAATCTTGAAATTTGCAGACAGATGGATGAAACTAGAAATGATCATCCTGAATGAGGTAACCCAGACCCAGAGAGACAAGCATCATATATCACTCATAAGAGGATATTAGTCCAACATAGATGTCCTCTGAGAGACTCTACACAGTGGGGGATCCAGACGGATAGTGGGACATGCAGCCAGACTCAGAGTGAAGAACTGTGAATCGTATGGAAGAGTTGGGGGATGGAAGGATGGGGGAAGGGGATGTGGAGGGAGTTGTCAGGGCCTCCATAAGGAGACAATCAAGGCTGGCAGATCTGGACCCAAGGGGGCCTGCACAAACTGAAGCACAAACCAAAGACATTGTAAGCAGGGAACCTAGACTCCTGTTCAGATGTAGCCAACAGACAGATCGTTCTTCGCGTGGGGGGGGGGGCGGTGAAGCCACGGACTATCTCTGACAAGAACTCTGGTGCCTGCGATTTGATCTCTGCCTCTCACGGGAGAGGCTCTGTGGGAACTGCTGCTAATGGGCTGTCCTCCTAATGTCCTAATTTTTACATCTGCCTTTATTATTACAAATATATGTATTTTTGTGCTGCTCACTTATGACTCATCTAAACAGAGGTTTCCAACACAAGGAAGCACCTATGTGGCAAATTATTCTCTTCCCAGTGGGCATTTATATAAGGAGCAAACCACAGAGCTCCAGAGGCTGTTCCAAGCCTGTTTGATATGTATAGGACCTTGTCAGTGGAGAACTAACTAGGGATACAGTGCTAAAGCTTGGGAACATGGAGTACAGAGGACAATACTAAAATGAATCCTCTTTGAGTTACTTAACATTAAGAGAATTTGAGAAAACGTGCCATCATGTAAGAAAAATCAAGATATCCACTCAGTTCCTTTACATGTTATCAGAAAATCCACCACCACCACCACCACCCAAAAAAACCTAAAAAGACTTAAAAATCTAGAGGAAATGATACCATGGCCACTGTGCATGTGTAGAGGTACAGAAGTGAAGGCATACTTGAAGAACAGAGTGATTACAAAGGTTCTTAGAGCTATAGAATCTCTGCCAAACACTCTGGAGAACTGTCTTTGTAAGGTCAGAATCGAAGATCAGAAAGAACACAAGGTAAACACAAGTGCCTTTAGTCTACTCAGTGGCCAGGAGACTATCAGTTCTGTTTAGAATGTGCTGTTTCTCTCCTGAACCCCAGTTCTGTGGGAAATAAGAGCTCAGCAATTCTGATGAACTCAGAGGAGGACTAAACAGTTTACTTCAGCAGAATAAAGACCTCTTTTCTCTACTCACCTTGAATAAATGAAGTGCAAGAAGTAATAATTACATCATCAAAATAAAAATGCCATACATCCAAAATAGTGTTGTTCACACTGTCCTGTGACTAAATCTGTGTTTGCCTAGTGAGCTTCCAGGCCTACCCACTTAGATTAGGGACTAAGCAGTCTAAATATGCCTGTGACCCATGCTTATTTCTGATCTTAGGACATCAAAAGAAAATTCACCAGTAAGCCATTCAAAAGTTTGATTTTGAATGTATGAAAAGACTGTTAGTAGTGAACTTGAAAGAACCTTTTATTGAAAAGAAGTAGAAAGTGTTCTAAGAAGCCATGCAAGCTCAACTGAGACAGTTTATTATATGTTCTACACAGTGGCAACAGTATATACTTAAACTAAAAAGCTATTTGGTATATGTCAAATTCAAACTAAGGAAATCAGTTTTATTTTTATTGTTTTGTTTTTTTATACAGGGCCTTACTATTAGCCCTTGGTGTCTTGAAACTTGCTATGTAGTCCAGGGTGGTCTAGAACTAACAGATCTGCCTGCCTCTGTCTCTTGAGTGCTGGAATTAAAGACTTATGACACCATGCCCAACTATAGTATCCAGTATTTTTATTTGTTACACCTGTCAGTTAACATTTATTCCAGGAAAAGACTATTTTTTTCCTTGACTACAAGGAAGCATAAAATACTTGAAAGGCCAACGTAAAGAATTTCTGTGATATCCAGGCCAGATTAAGCTATATAAAGAGTTCCAGGCTACCCTGTGTCACAGAAGAAGACCTTGTGTCTCAAGAAAAAATATAAGCAAGACTAACTACATAATTATGCCAACAGAGGTGGTGCACACTTGTGCTGAAGCAGGAGGATCTCTGGTTGAAGGGCAGCCTGGAAGCCTGGATTACATAAGGGTTCCAGGCCAGTGCCGCCATATACTGCAAGGCCTTGCCAAAAAAATATATAAATGGCCTGCATACTTCCAATACTAGTACCAGGCATGGGCTGCACATGTTTTACCTGTGACCTTTTGTTACTGCAGGAGTTGCTGTGAGCTCAGTTAAACAGCCACTATGACACGTACCTTACTTTACTCAGGCCTGGAGCAAGCACTGCACCATTGGATACAGGCACTGAATGACAGTAGAAGTGTTTTTTTTTTTTTCTGGCAGAATTTTGCCTGTGTTTATGAGATAGATGTATTTAAGAGGCTTCTGAAGTTAATGCCTTCTGAATGAGGCTCCAACCCATTATGGCAAAAATATATCACTTCTTTAAAAACAAATTGAAGTCTATATTAGATAAAAATGCATTTTTCCCATTATGGGACTTTCTAGACTACTGGATTTTTAACAATGCTTGGATACCAATCCTATTTACAATTTTTCTAGGAGTTGTTTTTGAGTTAATCCTTATAAGAACTTGTG
>OU015743.1:55542262-55570588 GCA_907169655.1 Acomys percivali | reverse complement strand
GCTTTGGATCTCATCATATCTGTAATTGTAATTGGTCCTAATAGTTTCCACCAGCTTAGCCAGAGCACCCTTGTCTTCTAAGTTAACCTGTGTGAAAGCAGCGGTGGTGCCAGTCTTCCTGTTGACCAGCAGCCCCAGCCTCGCCTTTCCCTTAATGATGCATCTTTCAACACAAGGCAGGTAGGAAGACCACCAGATCAATGAAGTCTACGTCATTGGCAATCACCACCAGTCAGCTTCTTGTTCTCCACCAAGGTGATGACTATATTGACCCCTGATCGAGGGACAGGTGGCCTCTTAGTTGGAACGTCCCCAAGCAGCTTTCTTCTCAGCACACAGCAGTAGCCTCTGCTTCTTCTGCTCTGTCTCTGGCCTGTTCTTGTGGACGAGGTTAAGTAAGCAACTGGGTAGCTGTGTGCTGGTCCCAGGCCTGGGTGCAATAATTAATGGAAGAAGTACTTTGAGCCACTTATGAGGATGGCCCTTTACCGCTGCAGCCTGGTGTAGCGGGGCCATTTGTTTATTTTTTTAATTAATTCAGATTACATCTCAATTGTTATCCCAATCCTTGTATCCTCCCATTCCTCCCTCCCTCCCTCCCCCTTTTACCCTATTCCCCTCCCTGATGTCTGTGACCAAGAGGGACCGCCTCCCCCATTATATGGTCATAGGCTATCAAGTCTCATCTTGGTAGCTTACCCACCACCAGGAAGTGGTCAAACATGGGGCATCAGAATTCATGTCCAAGTCTGTCCCTGCTCTCCACTCAACTGTGGAGAATGTCTTGTCCTTTGGCTAGATCTGAGAAGGGGTTCAATGTTTACTGCAAGTATTGTCTTTGGTTGGTGCAGTAGTTTGAGCAGAGCCCCTGGGCCCAGATCTGCGTATCACAATGGTCTTCTTATAGGTTTCTGGGACCCTCTGCATCCTTCTATTTCCCCATTCTCCCATAATTTTCTCACCTAGAGTCCAAATAGGATGTCCTCACTTCTATCCCAATCTCCTGGTAAGTGAAGACTTTCATGTGACCCACCTCTTGGGCTAGTGCTCAATTAGAAGTGAGTATATACCATGTGAGCCTTTCTACTTCTGGATTAACTCACTCAGTATGATCATTTCTAGTTCCATCTATTTGCCCACAAATTTCAGAATTTCCTTGTTTTTTACAGCTGAGTAGTATTCCATAGTGTAAATGTACCACAGTTTCTTTATCCATTCTTCAATTGAGGGACATATTGGCTATTTCCAGGTTCTGGCTATTATGAATAAGGCAGTTATGAACGTGGTTGAGCATATGTCCCTGTTGTGTGGTGGAGAATCTTCTGAGTATATTAAAAGGAGTGGAAATGCTGGGTCTTGGAGGAAGCCTTATTCCCAGTTTTCTGAGTTAGTGCTAGATAGATTTCCAAAGTGGTTGTACAAGTTTGCATTCCTACCAGCAATGAAGGAATATTCTCCTTTCTCCACATCCTCGCCCACATGTGCTGTCACTTGAGTTTTTGATCTTAGCCATTCTGATGGGTGTAAGATGGAATCTCAGAGTCGTTTTGATTTGCATTTCTCTGATGACTAAAGACACTGAACATTTCTTTAAGTGTTTCTCAGCCATTCGATATTTCTCTCTTGAGAATTCTCTGTTTAGTTCTGAGCCCCATTTCTTAATCGGGTTATTGGGTCTGGTGGTGTTTAATTTCTTGATTTCTTTGCATATTTTGAGTATAAGACCTTTGTCAGATGTAGGGTTGGTGAAGATCTTTTCCCATGCTATGGGCTGTCACTTTATCTGTTGACAGTGTCTTCGGCCTTACAGAAGCTTCTCAGCCTCATGAAGTCCCATTTATTGATTGTGTAGCAGGGCCATTTAATGAAGTGAGTGAAATCTCTTTTGGGCTGGATATCCTGCCCAATGCCAAAGTTCTTGGGCCTCTTCTCAAACAAAGGATTGGCCACCTTTTGGCCTCCTGTTTCTTCACGACATCGGGGGCCCGGAGCCACCTTCTTCCGCTAAGCCTTCTTTCCTTTGGGCATCTTGCTGGGCCAGAAGAGAGAGGTAACTGTGATTTCTTATAATTATGTTTGAAAAAAAATCTACTGTGGAAAGAGCCCACAGAGAACCAGGTGCTGTAAAACTGACAGGGTTTCTGAAATTCAGAATGTTAAGTGTGGCATCTATTGCTTGCTACAAGTGCCTCAGAATGTAATTAAGAATTTGTCAGCTCCCAACTACCTCACTGTCAAGGTTTAAATACCGACATTACTGTTATCTTTGTTGTTATCTTAGTTTCAACTAAAATTCATCCCATGATTATTAAATATTAATGCAATGGGCTCTACTTGGTGCTTGGATACAAACATTCTGATCCCAAAAGGCATGTAGTTACAGGAAAGTTGCTGCTCAGCATACAAATATTTAGAATATGTCTAAACCAACCTAAGACTTTAAGAGTAATTTAATGATGGAGACATTAGAGCTAGAGTTTCAACTTTTGGTTTGTTTGTTTTTGTTTGGTTTTATGAGACAGGGTTTCTTTGTGTTTAGCATTGGCTGTCCTGGACTTGTTTTGTAGACTAGGCTTGCCTCAAACTCACAGAAATCCTGCCTGCCTCTGCTTTCCTGAGTGCTGGCATTACAGGTATATTCCACCATACCCAGCTTGGGATTTCAAATTTTAAAATTACATTCATGTATTGATGTTAGTTTGGTTAGTTGGTTGGTGGTACCTCGGTCTCCCAAGTACTGGCATTAAAGGTATGCGCTACTATGACCGGCCTTGAGGACTCTTCTGTTTTTCCATGAGATGACTTATTGATTGATTGATTGTGCAGAATAAATCTGGGGATTGATAGTCTAATTTCTTTCATATTTCAAATCTACTAAATTTTAAAGTCTAGTTGCTTTGTTATCCCACTGGGTCCTAGGAATTATGGCTTTTAAATTGCATGCCATCCTGAGGAACAGGATGAAATATATTATGGTAGTTTGAATAAGAATGGCCCCACGGGCTCAGAGATTTGAATGTTTGGTTCCCAGTTGATAGAATGTTTAGGATGGATCAGGAGGTGTCCTTGTTGGGAGAAGTATGTCACTGGGGATGGGCTTTGAGGTTTAAAAAGCCCATACCAGCCTCAGTCACTATCTCTCTCTCTCTCTGCCAAGAACCTATGGTTCAAATATAAAAGCTCTCTGCTATTGCTGCGCCTGCCTGCCTGGTGCTGTGTTCCCAACCATGATGATCATGGACTAACCTTCTGAAACTTAAGCAAGCCCCTAATTTGATGATCTCTTGTAAGTTGCCTTGGTTATGGTATCTCCCTTACAACACTAGAATGGTAACTAAAACAGATGCCTTCCTGCTAGGTCTCTTCTTCAGTGTATATGCTGTATTATCCTACATAACTTAGTGGTCATCTTTGTTTCAGATTGACTGTTTCATATTACTGTACTTGTAACCTCCATTTAACCATGGCTCCAAAGCATGATGATATTGGTGCTGGAAATTCAGACATCAAAAGAGAAGGTGCAAAGAGCTTTATGTGAAAAGTGAAAATAAGATAGGACTTTTTGAGACAAAGAAAGATTATGTGACTTTCATTATGGTGCGTTATTCTGTTATTTGTTGTTTTTAAACCACTACCTAACATAAATCAAACTTCAGGGGACTCAGTAGTGGAGTGCTTATCTCATATGTTCTGGACCTTGCGTTTAATACCTAGCACTGCAAAAATTAGTTTACAATTTAAAATTAAACAATATTGTGAATAATAAGAAAAAGCATAGTGTATCCAGTGTTTGGTGACATTTACAGATTCAAGCATTGTTCTGGCCTGGGAACGGACCACTAAGAAGGGAAGCACTGTAACTGAGAAGGGTGGTAAGGAAGTAGTTTTGGAGGAGCGGACTTAATGAGGACATTTTCCAGTGAGCATATACTGGGGTGAACCCATCATTTGTGGCTTCAAAGGTGATTATGTTTTGTTTGAGTTTTTTTTGTTTTGTTTTGTTTATTTTGTTTTTGAGACAAGGTCTTGTATGTAGCCTACACTGGGCTTGAACTCAGGATTTCCTGTCTTACCTTCCTGAGGTATAGGCTAGTGTACCTTGCTAAGGTCTTGCTTTGTTGTTTGGCCTGCTGTTTGACAGACAATTTGATTTAGGGCATTGTTCTATGTAGTTATGCTTACTGACAAGCCTAAAATCTGTGTAAGTCTAAATGTTACCTTGGCAAATTTTCTTCTTGCTGTGAACAAGTTACTCTATTGTTCTATTTATGCCTAAGGCTGTTTGGATGACTTCTCCCACATTAGGGAGAACAGGTTCCCTTATAATTTACTAGTTCAAATGTTAATCTCATCTCTAAAATACCCTCTCAGAAATATCTATGGTAATATTGGATCATGTATCTGGGCTCCACAGCTCAGCTAAGATGACATATAAATAACCACCATACAAAGCTAATCCTGGTCTGAGTACTTGTTAGACAGAGTAGTCATCTACAATATGTAAGCTCACCTTTTTAACCAGTATTTTTTATTACAATTTATTGACCGAGCATATGTCACTTATAACCTGACTAACCAAAACAATAGGAAAGGAGGATTAACAAACACAATAACAAAACCGTAAGGATATCAGTTCCGAGGAATGATTCTCCTGGCGTAATCCACAGGATTTCTTCTGCTAGAACCTGGAGTAACCAGAACCTGGAACCTCAGCAGGAGCCAGAGCTCCAAAGCCTTCCCTTAAGCGGTTCTCTCTAGGAGTGTCTCTAAGTGGAGTGATGAACAGCCAAAACTATCTGAATTCTCCAACTGCCCCCATCTCCAGTTTTCGACTCTTTTTTTTTTTTGACTTTTTAACTTTTTTTTATTAATTTATTCTTGTTACATCTCAATGGTTCCTGAGGGAGATTACCTCACCCTGTATATGCTCATAGGGTATCAAGTCTCTTCTCAGTAACCTGTTGTCTTTCCTCTGAGTGCCACCAGGTCTCCCCCTCCAGGGGACATGGTCAAATGTGAGGCACCAGAGTACGTGAGAAAGCCATATCCCACTCTCTACTCAAGTGTGGAGAGTGTTCTGACCATTGGCTAGATCTGGTTAGGGGTTTAAAGTTTACCGCCTGTATTGTCCTTGGCTGGTGCCTTGGTTTGAGCGGGACCCCTGGGCCCAAGTCTGCCTATCATAATGTTCTACTTGTAGGTTTCTAGGACCTACTGGATCCTTCTACAATGCTATTCTCACATGGTTCTCTCATCTAGAGTCCCAATAGGATGTCCTCCCCTCTGTCCCAGTTTCCTGGTAAGTGAAGGCTTTCATGGGACATGCCCCTTGGACTAGTATACAGATACAAGTGAGTATATACCATTTGAGTCTTTCTGTTTCTGGGTTAACTCACTCATTACGATCATTTCTAGCTCAATCCATTTACCCACAAATTTCAGGAATTCCTTGTTTTTAATAGCTGAGTGAAGCATCAGAGCTTTTAGCTTTCGGCTCATTTATATATCTCCTCCCAGGGTCTGTCCACGGGATCTTTTCAGTTAGCATCTTTCAAGCTCCCGCATAAGGTGGCTGATCTTCTAGTGGATTAACCTCACCTGTTCTCTCACAAGACCATTCTGATCCCACACTTGGGATCATAAAAAACAGGTTTATCTCTCCTTCAACAATAGAATACAATTGTAACATCTTTGCTATCTTTTCATTCCTATAAATCATTACTCTGACCCAGAAGTCTACTAAGAATCATTTTCACCAAATGTAGGTTTTTCTCTTCCTCACAATAGCTGACAAGATTTATTATCTGTAGAAAATGACACTTAATATTATGCAGTATTTCATTGTTCTGCCTACTAAATTCCATAAGATTTTTCCCTATGAAAAATAGGCAAAGAATAGAAACATATTCTTTATAAAAACATATAATCTACACCCCTTGGCTTTTGATATTAAAAACACTTAGAGAGTCTCTCTCTTTTTTTCTTTTTGTTGTTGTTGTTGTTTGCTTTTGTTTTTTTTTGAGACAGGGTTTCTCTGTGTAGCCCTGGCAGTCTTGGACCTGCCTTGTAGACCAGGCTGGCCTTGAACTCACAGCGATCCCCTTGCCTCTGCCTCCCTGAGTGCTGAGATTATAGGCTTGTGCTACTGCACCTCGGTGAAATTCACTTACTCTTTTTTGTTTGTTTGTTTGGTTCGTTTTGTTTGTTTTTTCAAGACAGATGTTGTCTTGACTGTCCTGGACTCACTTTGAAGCCCAGGCTGGCCTCAAACTCAGAGATTCACCTTCCACTGCCTCCCTAGTTCTGGGATTAAGTAAATGTTTTTCTTCATATTAGTAACTGGTTGGTCTACTAAAGGAAATGACTAGTACTAAAAGAACTAAAGTCCCTTGACAATATGGATGGTAGTTTCACCTTTACCTTTGTGTTTATAAACAATCTTGTCTTCATCTATGATAGATTTGCCTTAAGTCTAGAAGGATACCCTATAACAGCTTTATTTTAAGTTACAACTCACAGGCACTGTTTTCTTATTTCCAGAGTTAAAACCTTTTCAGGAAGAATAACAACCACTCAGTCATCCAATGACTTTGAATTTCAAGGAAGCCGTTCTTGTGAAAGTCACTCATCTTCAGGTGGGACCAGGTCATCTTTGTCAATGTTTCACAGGAAAGTAAAGAAAATTTTCATAAGCCACAGAATAGAAATGGAAAGAGAATATCAAGCAGCACAATTTTCCACCAAAAATTTATTTTCAATAATGAAAACGAACAGTACAAAAACCACACCTCCTGATGATCTTAGTTTTGAAAACTCTTTTAAATTTACAAGAGATAAGGATCTCGATGTGACACCATGCCCTTCTGTGCATTTACTTCTTTCTAGCAACCAAGTTAAACATGTGGAAGAAAACATAAGAAGAAAAATCCTTGTGAAACCCAGAGATAAGCTAGTAAGGAACAGTGATTATCTGCACCACAGATCTCAGAGGCCATTGATTCATAATCAGCATCCTAAAGAAATGGTTACTCCTGCTGAAGCACAAGATACTTTCCTGAACCAAAATGTTATTCAGAATGAAAGGATTCCTGAACCACAGTTTACTAGCCACACCCAACAATTTATTCACATCCACAAAGAGTCAGCCAGCAACCAGCTTGGATTTGATCAGTCTCTAGATTTTATGAGAGTGCCATTTTCTAACAGTACACAAGACTCCTTCCAGACCCAAGATATACATCATAAAGAAAAGAGTCAAAATTTCATTCACATGCCATGTATTGTTGAAACACAAGACTTAACCAAGGACATCGAGTCTGATGGACATTTCAGTGATACCCAATATTCCCTTTATTTTAACGACCCAAACAAGAATAATTATTTAGTCAAAGGGCAAAATAGTGTTTTCCAGAGTGCTGACTTTCTATCTTTAAGTAAAAATTCAATGGCTCTTTCACCTACCATTAAAATGCAGAGAAATAGAAAGATACCAAACAATGAAAGAAAACTAAATCTTAAAGTTCCATCTCTGAAAGCAAAGAAAATATTGTATTCACAGGTATTTCCAATCATAGTATGTCACACTTTAGAAAATAAGATTGAATTAAGATGCAAGAAAAAGAAAATTATACATCAAAGGAAAATAATGTCAGATATAGCTTTGCATCTTATTTCTGTATCTAAGCTTATCACTCCCCATGTTAAAAAGTATTTCTTAAACCACCTACTAAAAGTAACTCCAGACTTAATAAAATATGAACATTTTCTACAGGAGCAAAATAGGTCACCAGATGCAAAGAAAATCAGTTATTCAAGTTCTACTAATAGAGTAGGCTTGGGTGTTATTGAAAACTTAGAACACTCATTCATGGTCAACACTGATGAACTAGAAGCTCCTTGTTCATTACCTGAAACAAACGGAGAGATTAAGGAGTCTGATGAGGACTCAGTTCAGCAGACATTTGACCTGAACATTCCAAAGCATGAGGGGCTTTCAGAACCTTTTCCCAAAATAGAATCGAACAGAAGAATGAAACTACAGAAGAGAATACAGCATATAGAGAATGTAGATGAGCTAAAAGACAGAACAGCAAACACACAAAGGTGCTTTTCAAAAGAAAAAATGCAGAAAGCCAAAAATTCAATGGAAATCCTTTTCAACTTTTCAGATATCAATTTACTTATTTCCCTGGGATCCCCAATGCATGAGAAAAATGAGCTGAAAGACATAAATATTCAAGTGGTTACAGGAAGCACAAATCTGCAGGAACACAAACCATTAATGACCAATATTACAGGATATGGTAAACCAAGTGACAATGAAAAGCTGGAATGTGACCATAGAAGCAATGAAAAAAATAGACATCAACATGAAAGGATGTCAGATACCTCTCAGAAGACCATGCAGGCTACCATTTTGGAACCCTTTGATACAGAACTATGTAGCAGATTGGAATCCAAGTCAGACACAAAAATAATAAATTGTAGTCACTCTGCACTAAAGCAAGAGAAACTACTAGGTGAAAAGGAAACAAAGGAAGTAAAGCATACTGATAACTCCATAGGTAGAAAGCCACAAGAGTGTGACAGAGAGAAGGAAAAAAGAGAAACAGCTCCACTGCTGGCAGAAGATTTTAGAGCAATTATATGTCTGAAACAAAAGGAAAGAAGTGCTCAATTTGAAATGAGACCGATCCATTTGAAAAATAGAAGAATTCAAAGCAAAGAAAAAGTACAGTCGCAGATTATTTCTACACAGAAGGTATGGAAAACTAGATCATGTCCTCTCATAGGTCCACTGCAAGATGAGAAATTAAAGCAAAGTACAGACAAACCTACAGACAGAGAAGAGATTGCCGGTCCCATATACCCACCTTCACTGCAAGAGAACTTGCCCACTGGTGAGTATTTAATTAAATCGACAGAATGTGGGGTCCCATTTAGTGGAAAGCCCACAAAGACATTGGATGGTCACAGTACAGAAGACAGAGAAGACTTGAAAAAGGACTTATGTGCAGTTGCCACAAGACCTTTCAAAATCAGGAAAAAAACATCAGGAACAAAAAATCCACTGGAGGAGATTAAAATGGTGAAAGAAATGTTTCAAGCAGAACCTTTCAGAGAAGCAGTTAAAGAGGTAGTTGATTCACTGAGACTGGATTCATTTTTGGGTGCAAATGTGAAGAACAGCACCTCTACAGAAACAGAGCTCCAAGGTTCTGTAGGGTTAGAGTTGTGTCCTCCAACATCAGAAAAGTTAACAGTGGGAGACTTTCTGAGCCAATCAGGAAAGAGTAATGTTCCAAATAGTAGGAAAGATACAAGGGAAACTCATTGTAGTTTTACCCAGAAACCTTTCTTGTGGTCTTTACATTACTGCATGCCTGTTTTGACTTATTCTATAAAAAAGAAAGACAAAACAAAATTCACAAATATAAGAACAGTGAAGCACAATATGAATAAGGTGAAACCACCAGCTTCAAAAACATTCAGTATCACAGGCAATAAAAAGAAGACAAAATTGGCCATCAAGGCCAAATTTAAAAAGATAAATCAAGCTAAAGCATTTTTATCTGAATGTCAAAACACTGTTTGCTTATCTATCCATAGCAGATTGCTGGGAATATTCTGTCATGCTCAATTAAAGCAAGGAGAGCTAGCAAAGAAAACATGTGTTGATGAAAGTAATGCTTTCTATGATAGAGAGAAAAACCTTCAAGAAAAGAAACAAATCCCTTTGGTACAGGTAGCACTTCAGCATGGCCAATACCTGCGGGCTGATGCAGATCAAAGCAAGGAAGCTATCTGCAATGAGGCAGACCCATCACCTGTGTCCTTACATCAAGAACAACCTGTTAACAGTCAGAGTGTAAAGTGCGAAAAAGATTCTCTGCAAAGCACTTTGGAGGCCAGCCTACAAATGGATCTCATAATATCTAAAGGATTACAGAAAACTACCAAAACAGAAAATGGCATAAACTTCCCTGTGGTTCCTAAAATTTTATCTCCCGAAACAGGAAACTCTTCACCTGGTGAATTTACAAACATGACAGATGATGAAAACTCTGAAAAAGAACTAGATTCATATCCTGTAGAAAAAGTCTCAGAGACATCAACAAATCTGCAGGTGACATTCCTGCAGTCTTCTGATTCTGTTACAAAATCCTTCGTTTCTAGACTGAAAAGGAAGAAAACAGCACTAAGATTAAAGAAGCAGACACCAGTGAGTCAGAGACAAAGAGCAATGAGGGAAATACCATCACAGACAGTTAACTTTAGGTACAGCAAAAATATATGCAACAAAGAAGTGAAAGATTCACAGAAAAAGGGTAACATAGTAGGTATCTGTCTCAATGTCATTCACTCCAAGGTACTTATTTTGCCCAAAAAACATATTAGAAATTCAAAGCCATGGACAGAAAAACAGAGAATAAGAAGACTTGGTTATATGCAACTACTGCAAGAGAATTCATCAAATGGAAGAAATATACACTGTCCAGGTTCTGCTGATGCAAGTAGTTTCTCTAGAATGAAGAAGTGTAAAGAGGAAAGAAAAGAGAAACCAGAAAATAGCCCTGGCTATATATTTGATATGTATCAAGAAAAAGACCATGACCTTGTTAGTTTGGACAAACAACTGAACCCACTAGGGAGAACAACCACTCAGGTAAAACCACAAACACCTACAGAAACAATTTCATGTTCCACAACATGTCCTATCCCAGGTGAATTTCAATCAGAAATTCTAGAGGGTGGTTTCAGCATGTTCCCTCTAAAGTTTGGGGAAGTCAAGGACAATGCATTATCTGGAAGAAAATGTGATCTATCTAATGAAAGACGACACAAGAAACAGGCTGAAGACAGTGAAGAGGAAGAAAAGGAACTATTAGTCTCATATTCTAATCCAAATCATTGTGAGGAAATTAAATGTGACTTGATCAAAATGAAAGGCATGAATCAGGAGAAAAAAGTTGCAAATGAAACTTTCTCTTTGTCAAATGTTGCACTGGATGTTAAGATCAACAGCAAAATAGCAACAGAACACCAACCAAAGGAAAAAACACCCCATTCTACACAAATGAAGCCAGAGATAGTGTATCATGAAGAGAAGGTTGCTTCAGATGCTATCAAAGAAATTTATATTCAGGATAAAGAAGAAAAGGAAAATAATGGTAATGACACACTATTAAAGTCACTCCCACAGAATAGCCAGCATTTTATATTTTGTTCACATCCAATATCTCAAAAATTAGGAAAACAAGGAAGGAGGAATGTTCTGTTCATTGAGGAACAAGATCTGACACAGCAGAATCAGTCAGCAGATACAACTCGAAGAGAGTATGACATGTATACATCAGGTTCAAAGCTTGTTCCCCTAAAATCAGAAGAACCACAAATAGATAAAACTAAGATTGACAGAACAAAATATAACAGCCCAGCTGATGAGATTCATGCACAGGAACTGAATAGTTGGGATAGATTGGAAAAAGAAAGGCTCAAAAATGATCTACAAGTAACCATCCCAGAGTCTTTGACTATCTCAACCCCTAATGTACCAAGATCTAAAAGGCAGAGCACGATGTCTGTAAGCAAAGCTTTACAAGGTAAAATGTGTTCAAGTTGTGTAACTATGAAAGGAAGAAAAGCTTCTGTTTCAAAGGTATTGACTATTGCACAAGGTAGTCATAGAAAAAACCTACTTCTAAAAACCTTGAAATCACAGATTTCTGAATTATTAATAAATTCTTGTGTCTTACCTGATAATCTTAATGTAATCAAATTGAAAGACCCAACAGCAGAGAAAAATAAAAGATTGTTAACCCAGGAATTGGAAGCACCAGTGTCTTTGGCTTTCTCCACATCTATATCTAAAGAGAGAGAGAATTTAAAACTCATGGAATATGGAGGTGAAATGAGTACTAACTATCTTACTGTTAAATCAAGTAAGTCAGCAAGCTGTCAGACACTTATTACCTCAGGTGTTGGAACACCAAAGCAAAGTAAAGCCTTGTCAGGTTCATCCTTAAATGCCACCTTCTTTTCTCATATGCCTGTGTCTCTTGATGTTAACACAAGTAATGGAATAAAAGATAAAGATACAATGTGCACAATGGAATTTAGAAGTGAGCTTTATGGCCAGTCAGTACATGAAGAAAGAGCTTGCAGTACACACTACGCCAACAAGGACACTACGTCAAATGGTACCAAACATGTAAAAGGTCAAGGTGATGAAGAGAACTCATTGACTTCCCAAGATTTCAGTATTAGTTCCCAGAACAAAGCAAGGCCTAATTCTGTGCAACCTGTTTTACAACTGACTAATTCAGCAACACGTCCAGAATTAGAGAGAGCTCTATATCATGAGCAAGCACAGCTAGTCAATATAAATAATCTTCAATGCATGGTAGGTATAATGTCTCCACTTCTAAATACAGAGGAATCTCAGACTGGCCACATACCATATAGAAAATGTGACTATTGTGTTTCTGAACAAAAAGCACGGACTAAAAAGGACTTTACAGCTCTGGAACCTTTACAAGAACACAGCCCTATGTCATCTGAATACAAATGTGATAGCTGCACATTAGAGTTTCTAAGCAAAAGAGATGTGAGTCCCAGGGCAAGACAAGCTTCAAAGTTGCTTAAAATTTCAAGACATTACACAGGAGTGCACAGGAAGAAAAGGCACTATAATAATAAACACCAGTTGAGAAAGGTGGGATGTGTGAAAGAGGAACCACTTCATGATGCTGGAGATACTGTGAATTGTCCACTCAAGTTCATAGCTGATGAACCATCACTTGATACAGCAGCAAGGGCTGATTTTTATAGCAGAATGCCTCAAAAATCTTTGGCAGAGGGAAAGGCAGAGTTACAAGCAAACTTAACCACAACTTTCAGGGGACCTTACAATTTTTTCATACCCTTTTTGTTTGACTTTAAAAGGCAAGTAAACACAGTAAAATTGTCAGAAAATGGAATTATGTTGAATCAGAAAAAGAAGCCACCAATTTCAAAGATAATTAAAACAAATGGATACTTTATCACAAACCGTAAGAAATTTAAATTAAGAGCAAAAATGAAAGCCATATGGCTCAGTGAAAAAAATGATATACTTCAAAGCACTATTCATTTCATATCAACTACCTCTAATGGGAAAAATAAATTCAAATCAGAGGTATATTTGGGAATATCAAAGTTTACCCAAACACAGCCAACACATGGGGAAGGCATAACAGAGTTGACAAAGATGGCTGACAAAGGTGGTTCCAACTTGTTAAAGGGAGCTAAACTACATGCTGGGCAACTTAGGGGAGAGAAACAAGAACTGCTAATAGAATCTGTTCCATTTTATACAAACAACTTATCAGTAAATGCACATTTCATAAAGAAATCTAGATTTGGGGAGTCAGAGGAAATGCCTTTAAGAGAATATTTACCTCAAAGAAATCAAATGTTTGAAAGCAATCCAGAAGTTAATGTCAAAATACAAAAAAACATGCAAGTAAGCCTGGGAAATGCATTCTCAAATGTGGAGAAATCACACAATTGTTTAGAAATCAGCGAGCCAGCCAAAAATACTACCAAACATGGTGAAAAGGAAACTGGTCAGTCATCAGTTATAAAAGAAAAGTGTCCATTTTATTTGCCAGCAATAGTCACTTCCATTGCCAGGCATGTAGTTGCTTCCACAGAAGTACCTAACCTGTCAGCTCAGAAAGGTATACCTTCACAGCTACTGGAGTCAACAAAGTCACAGTCACCTCATGATGGAGGCCAGGTTACTGTAAACATAACTGAGACACAGGACTTTAGAACCCTAGAGATAAAAGATAATGATCAGGTAAATACAGATATAAAATCCATGTACACGTGTACACCAACTCAAGGAAATTGTCTTTTGCAAAAGGACAAAGAAAAAGTGAAAAGGAGTGCCCAGCCATTTGGAACAAATCAAAAGAGACAACTTGATCCTTTGAATCCAGAAGTATTTTCAGCTAACCCAGTGCACCACAAGGACATCATGCTTCAGAAAACAGCTATTTATTTAATAGATCAAGAAGGAAATACAAAAGTTGGAGAAGACTTTAGTCAAGAGGTTGTTCTTTCTTCTAATGTATATACTCTTCAAACTGAAAGGCAGAACAATGAATTTAAAACAGGTTGGAAAACAAAGTCCAACTCTTTTGCCCTGGCAAAGAAACAGGAAAAGCCTGCTATCTCAAGACCATTATGGAGTTCTTATGCCAGTGACCCTACCTATCCTGAAACTGTAAGACAGAAAGATAAGGCAAAAATATCAAATGTGAAAAGTGCTATGTGTACCAAACAAACAAAGCTGAAGGCAAAGAAAATACCAGTTTCTCTACTTCTTGGGCATGGGGACAGAAGCAATGAGAGAAAACTGAGATACAGTCTGCAGCACCAGAACAGATTGGAGCTGAGAAGAAATGTACAAAACCTAGTGATAGAAGCTAATTTTGACTTAGGGTGCTTTACATCGCCAGTTCAAAAGCTTACCAGAGTAAAACTGGAGAGAGGCAAGATGAAAGAGAAAGAAAACACTCTTCCCCAGATAGTTCTGGAGAAACCATCCAGCCAAAAGCAAGCTGCAGGGTCAGGATGCAATGATGTACCTAGAGAGCTAGAAGAAAATGTTAAAGGAGCACATGACCACTGCACTTTCAAGGACCTTCACCAGCAATGTATGCAACAATTTTGGGTTAAGTCAAAACACACTTGTAAACTAGAAGATTTACAAAGAAAGATGAACTCTGAGTTAACATCACAGAATGATGAAACTGATAACCTTGGGCTAGATATCTCAAGAACTAAAGGAGGAGCAAATGTCTACCATGACCCACAAGACATCAAACCATTAGGCCGACAGAGGATAAAGGGACTGCAAGTAATGGATAAGCCACTAGAGTCAAAGGAATCATTGCTTATTCCCAGGCTTATGGTACAGCAACAAAGTCTTTTCACAGATTCTCTCCTGGGGTCTATTTCCTCTCTTGCAACACATCAGTCCCATACTGAAGATCCAAAAGAAGACATGAAAACATGTAAGAAAAGCTTAAAGAATTCAACTCAACAGCTGAAGAAACTCTCAAATAAAGAATATATTTCAGAAATAGGTTACATGCCAGGAAGTATTGAAAAACTACTTTTGCTTATTAAAGAACAGGAAAAGAGAAGGAAAAAAAGTGGAGGGGGTAAAAAAATTGAAATAACAGAAGACATAAAAATGAGAGCACAATTTAGCAACACAATAAAGAAGAATGGTATGTTCAGGCAAAGATATGGCACAGAGCCAAAAAGTATGTGTGTACAAGGGATCAGTCTAGACTACGTTTATACGTATAAGCTTATAAACAAAAGAACATCTTTCACACAAAGTGTCCTGTATCACAAAAGAATGAAAATGAAGGTGAGGAAGACAACTTCTGGAAGGTTGCTTAACATTACTGCGTATATAACCCATAGCTACAGAAAGGAGCTAAGACATAGCATTAAGACACAGAAGGAGCTGCTCCAAGGGAAAACTGTGGAATATTTACTTTGGAAGGGTTTTTGTGCTTCTGGCTATATTGCATCTAAAGTAAAAAAGCTGATCGAAGTAAATGAGAAAAAAGACCCACCACAAAGACCATATATTACTCCACAGATAAGTATGAGGAAAATGAATGAAACTAAAATGTTATCTGTGCAGCCTCTTGATAGTTCAATATCAAGCACAATCAGAAACTCAGCACAACATACTATAAAGCAAAAAGAACATCAAATTGTTTTACTAGATATTATCTCACAAAATAAAGATCAGTTAATGACTGGCCAGCGGGTGGAGGATCTGAGATATATCAATGTCCATGGCCATTTGGAAAAAGAAGCATACCGTGCCATGTTTCCAGACACTGGAGAAACTGATTACAGTAGGGTTGAGGCCCAAAGGCACAGAGCAGGTACAGAATTTGAATTCTCCACTGCACAAAGAATAAAGCAAGGAGTTGTTAAAGACTCCATCAAACACGCATTTTCAGTTCCACTCAGAAGAGGAGGACCCATGAAGATGAATACTTCGAGTTCCAAAGGACATGGTATATACTTCATGGAGCTGGATACTTTCCAGAAAAAGACATTCAAGATGCAAGAACTTCTTAAACAAGAAAGTACTTCCAGGGTAAGCTTGGGACCCGTGGCTTGCCCAGTTAGGGAGTCCTTTGACTTAGAAAACACTAAGGTACCTAAGGAAGTGGGAATGTATCATAGCATAAAAAATATTTCCCATATGTCTGGAAGAGAAGGATTAAGGAAAACTGACACAGAACTAGATTCCAAAGCACAGGCATTTCTTTGCACAGATCTACATGACCGCCACAAGACAGGTACAGCTCAGAAAGACTATACAAAGTCAGGACACAGGGCTAGAATTGGTCTGAATTCTGTACTTTGCCACAAGAGGGCTCCTCTCCACTTCACACCAGGCTTGAGGACAGCGAGAAAAGACAGTGGTTACAATGATGTAGGTGCCAAAATGGATCTCAAGGGAGAAGAGGCAAAGCCATCTGACAGTCAATTAAAGTTAAATAAAAAGAAAGTGGACATTTCTAAAAACTTGAGGGCAAAACAAGTGGCCATTTTCACTCAGAATAAAGAAAAAATTCTGGATTTTTTTTTATTTTGTGTATTACAACAACTTCAGGCTGAAAATACACAGAAACAAATCTCTGCCAAAGCAGCTCTAAATTCAAAAGTTATTAACACAGAGATAGAAAAAGCTTCAAGTGAAGTTAACATTCTAAGAAATCAAGCCCCACATTCAGAAGGAGTTAACCTTCATGCTAAAGGAGGGACAGATTGCCAAGAGAATGCATGGGAGGCTTTCCCAGTGTCTAACACTCACCTTTTGGTGGATACACATAGGATTACATCACTGCAGGTAAAGAAAGCTTTAAAAGCAGTAGATAATCACACTTTAAATACAGAAAATAGAGAATGGAAAAAAAGGATAAAAGAACAAAACCAGCACCACCTGCCATTTTCCCCCAAGAATTTGGAGGACCATTTATTATGCTTCCAAAACTATTCTTATGTCCAGCCACAATTAGAGCCTCAGACAAAGGAAGCATTGTCAGAGATAAGCAATGTGTCAAACATGACAAAGGGAATAGACTTGTCATCTAAAGAGCAACAAAGTATTGGGTATGAAGGTAGACGAGGGTGGACTTTCCCTTCAGTTAGTCCAGAGCAAACAAAAGAACAAGATACTGTGTTGCCTTCAGAGTCAGGCAATAAAACTATAAAACGCCCACGTCTTTTGTTGTCTAAAAGAAAGCAGTCATCTGATGGAGTACAGATAAGTAAGCCAGTGTCAAATGATAGTTCCTCTATGCTAAGAGCTCTGAAAAAGGAACTGTCAAACAAACCAAGTGAAAAGAAGCAAGAGGTGATGTGTCTACTTAAGGTGTTCTTACAGTGCCCTTCATTATACATGCAATATTTGCATGAAAATGAAAACCAGAATGATAACACAGAACATAGAGGTATGAAAGACACCATATACCCTAAAAGACAATGCCTAAACTTGAAGAAATTGCAACTTCCACTTAGTAGTTCCACTTACTGTAACCCAAGCAATAAAGTAAAACCACAGTATTACAAAAAAGAGAAAATGATATGTATGAAAGATAGAACGGATAAACCAGGTTCAGCTGCAATAAAAGCATGTGACCCCATCCCTTTACCTCACTTCAAATTGGATAAAGAAAAAATTGATGTGAGTATCTCACGTAATGTAAAGCAAGAGAAAGATAAATCAAGCCAAGAGAAAAATGGCATAAAAGGAATGAAGATGAAGGGAATAATAGACTCTAATATTACCTTAAAGATAGAGGAATCATCATTGCCTTATCCATCCCATGGAAAGAGATTAACTTCACTGGGTGACACTACAAAACAACAAGGCGGGGTACAAGAAGAACTAAGTAAATCAGACATGCAACCAACAAAATCTTTTATTTCATTACCTTCTATATCACATACTAGCTTAAATTCATTATTAAAAGTAGGAAATGATAAGTCAAGACCACTAAAGAGCTGCCTTCCACCACCAAATCCCCTACTATCACCGAAACGCAGAAAAGTACTATTTTCAGGGGCATTTAATAGAGAAAATTTAGGCAATTTAATAGAATTAAAATGCCTTCCACAAAGGAAAGAATATAGGAATAATATACTAGATTTGAAAGATATAATAGGCCTCCTATATATCACTCAAAAGAGGAAGAGATCATCTTTTAAATACATGTTACATGGAAAGGAACCATGGTGGAACAATAAAGTACAAAAAAATATTCAAGGCAACAAAACTAATCTAAATGTAGTTCAGAATAAACCTCAGGATTCAGTTCCTTCCTCACCTTATCAGGAATGGGATCCTAAAATAATGGAGGCACACTTACAAGGAATAACCAAGTTCTGCCTTAGCTCTCCAGCAATGTTAGAATTCTCACATACAATAGGAATGTACCGGGAAGCAACTGATGGTATTTTAAGCAGTATTGAAAAAGCAAAACATATACCACTGAAAGACAAATTGCAGGTAGCTTCCAAGGAAGTGATGCATTCCAGGAGACTCTCCTTGAGACAGAAACAGTCTTCAGCATCACAGGAGTTACTATTTAATGTTGAAGAAAAGGTAAAAAAGATACAGGGAGATAAACAAATTAAAAATTGGAACAAACCTTCCATATATTCTCCTTCTTACTCTGAAATGGACAAAAGAATAAATGGAGAGGAAACTATGCAAATAAGAGCCCAATCTTTTAGTCATCACACAAAGCTCCCAGAACCATCAGGTATAGGAGAAATAATTTATAAAAAGTCTACCTTTGAACCTGTCTTGAACAGTGTAAAACATTCCATACAATATGCAGTCCAGAAAGAAGAGGAGAGTACAAAAACAGAAAGATACATACATCTGAAAGAAACCTCAAAACGAGGGAAATTCTGTCAAGGTAATAAAGATAAAAAGAACTTGGATCTGGAGGAGATGGAGCAGGGAGAAGGAGGCAGAGATGGTCAAGGGCAAGAGAAAAGATATCCAGATGATGGAGAGAAAAATAAATGGAACCATAAATCTGACACTCAAGGGAACATGAAGCACAACAGTATAGAGCCAAGGAAAGCACACCAAGAAGGGAAAAGCAAAGAGAAAGTAGCTCCTGAATATCTTCCTTCAAAGTCTTCCCATGAATTAGATATCCGAATAGAAAGAGAAGAAGGCACTCAAGAAATCATACAATTAGTACATTCACAAAAACAACAAATCGAGAAGTTGCTTGAACCAGGAAAGTTTGGACTTACAAAGTCAACTGAGGATGATGATAAGTCAAATGTAAAAACAGGGAAACAGTGTGAGTCACAGACATGGATGGGTAGAAAAAAAATTATGGATACAAAAGATATAATGCATCGCAAAGACACAAGTTCCAACAAAAATCAGTTACCACTTTCACATGTATGCAGTATCACTGAGCATTATGGCCCAAACACAACAGATGAACAGATAAATGTACATGAAAACTTGAGACATGTACAGGAAAGAAAATGCAAACTAGGTGAAAGTTTGACCATTTCATCTTTACTATACAGTAAGCTAGACACAAAAATCAAAGCCAAGGAAGCAACATGGATAGAAACAGGATCCTTCTCTCCATACTCACAGAGTGTGGAATCTTCAGATGTAGAAAAATTAAATGGTACATCATTTTCTTTTAATTATATCATAAGTGATTCCAAAAAATCTAGATGCATGTTATATAAAGAAGATGGAGTGAATACATTTGAGAGAATCATAAAAAATCCCAAAGCCAAACATGTGAACATAAAGAAATCATCCCTTTCATGTGTACCCAAAATAAAGAGATTTAAAGTGAATCTTGAAGAGCAAAGTACAATGAAGCAAGAAGGCAGTAAGGAAAAAGTGATGCTTCGGAGAGAAACATATCCTGTCATCATATCTTCAGATATCTCTAAATTAGGCATAACAAAGGAAGTTGAAACAGAAATAATGCAAAGGCATGTGCCATACACTGTGCTACAAAAAATATTGCCTATAGGGCAAGTAGGATCAACAAAGGCCATTGATAACCATTCAAAAAAAAGAAAACTACATCCAACATGGGAAGAAGAGGAAGTACAAACCTCAGCCATTGGTAGTTTGACACACTCCAGTGCCCCAATTTTCAAGACAAAGATATTTGCATCTCCTCATATGTCCAGTGTCAGTGAATACAGTGCCCTGAGCAAGAAAAAGACTGATAGGTGGAGTCATCATGAAAAAACAAGGCATAAACACAAAAGGGCAAGACACCATAATGTGATTGCAACAAAAAGTGATGTTTCTGCACCATTGCCTTTAGGACAAGTAGCATCCACAAAGCAAATTGCTAAATGTGCAAAAAAGAGAAAACAGTATCCAGTGCAAGAAGATGCAGAAACCTCAGCCATAGATGGTTCGACATACTCCAGTGACATAGTTTCAAAAGCAAAGATATCTAGACCTTCTCATGTGTTTAGTGTCAATGAGCCCAATATTTCAAGGAAGATGAAGACTCCCCAGAGGAACAATGAAGAAAAGATAGGACAGAAACAGAAAAGGGCAAGACAGTCTAAAACGTTTGCAACAAAGAATGATACTTCCATGCCTTCTGTAGCTCACAATGGATTGTCTCCTCTACAGGATGAGTTTTTTATGACAACATGTACAGGAGAACTCATACATGCAGATTCAAATGAAGGCATTATGCTTCCTAATGTAATTCAAGCCAACCAACAAGAGTTATATAAAGAGGCAAAAGGCAGTGTAACAGGTGGCAAAGACAGAATAACTCTGAGAGCAAGAATATCCAAACCTGCACATTTGAATGGTGGAATGATAACAACTTTTAATATTAAAGAGCAAAGAAAAGGTGTTGAGCAAGGCAAAAGTGAACAAATGGTGGTTCTAAAGGAAACTGCTTTCTTTCCTTCTCCATCTTTCCTGAAGTCAGACACTGGAGTGAGTAAAGCGAAAGATATACTAGGAGAAATGAGAGACAAAATGATGCCCAAATCAGTAGATGAAAAGGTAAAGAAATTACCACCATCACATACACTCACTATCAAAGAGCTGCAGAGGAAAACCCAGGAAGAAAAACTTATGGGTCTGACAAATACAATTATAGAATTGTCTGTATCACAATTGCAACTCAAGAAATTTTCAGGTGCACAGATGGCTGATAGAGAAGTTTGCAGTGAGACAAAATTACTGAAAGAACATGTGCCACAGAAAGAAAAGCATGTGGGTGTAAACCGTATAGTGCATCCTGAGAATATATATTTGATGACAAAAAAACCGTCTACTTTATCTACGAAGAATTTAAGTGCCCTTCAGTGGAAAACTAGAGAGCAAGGGGGGAAGGTGAAAGAAGATGGAAGTGAGCTGGGTGCAGCATTAACTAAGAAATTAACTAAGATAACCACTGCTATGTCTTCCCAACCTATCCTTACTGTGAATACTGGAATCGAGGAAGTATGTGCGCCAATGTTAACAGGATCCTCTGCTTCCATGGGACACTTACAGAAGTCAACTGCTTCTGAAGGAGGTATTTACATACAGTCAATTACCAGAGATACTTCAGTTAATCTGCAAAATGAAAAACAACATATGTCAGAAGAAAAAGAAGCTGGAACACAAATAACAAAAATCCTAACGACTCACAAGTACCAAGAAACAAAGGTGCAGAAACTTAAAGATGAACAATGCTTGGTTTTGACTAAATCTCCTTCATTACCAGATCTGACTCATCCCAAATTGTATAAGAAAATAGAATTCACAGAACGAAGATGTAGAAATGATGCTTTGCAGAGAATATCAACTGAAGAAGAAACACTACCTAAAGAGGCCATTGTTGGTGATACCATGAAAGATGTTATAAAACAACATACGTCTCAGAGAGACAAGACATATAGAAAAGAGATAATAGATAGGAGAGGCACAGATATAACTTTGAAATCACGAAAATCACCTCTGTCCCAGAAGCTCCACAGAACAGAACTGCATATACATATTAAAGCACCCAAACCAAAGAAACATGATGACAACAAAAGTGAGCCTCGAATTTTAACAAACATGTATACTCCTCAGCCTTCTCCAACCAATGTTACCATGTGTAAGTATGTACAAGTAGATGAAGAAAGACTAGAGAGTAAACCATCTTCCCTACTCCCACAAATGGTTCCAGCATTATCAGATGCAGAAAAAATGACAGACAAAGACGACATGTGTGGTCATGTCAGAAAAGGAAAACAATATACAAAACAGGTAGAAAAAACAGTAGACTTGACAACTGAAGTGCATTGCAAAGGGGCAAAGGCCTCCCAAAATTTACATCTTCTTAATTTAAAGGAACTTGTCCTGAATATGAAGGTTCTGGAGGAAAAAGTATACAAAGATAAAAGTGAACTGGCTGTGGCCACAACACAGACTTTCATGTCCATACCATCAACAGCTTCTAGATATTCACAGGAAAAAACACAAAAAGGCACAGCAGAATGTACTGAATTTTCTTTTTCACAAGAAAATTTCCAGGAACCAGCACATGCTCAGGAAACAGCAACCAGAGAGCCTGCTGAGGCTGATAGCAACTGTATTGTTAAAGCAACAGAACACGATGTGCTACTGAAACAAGCCAAGCCACAGAAGTCAAAGTGCATGACCACTGCCCAACAATTAAGTGACCATCCACAAGTAGAATCAGAATGTGAGTCAGCTTTCCCAAATCATAAAATTGATCTCACAAAATTAGGTACCATAAAAAGGGAAAAAATGTTGGACATGTCCATCAAAGGGCAAAAGGTTCAGCCAGGAAAATGTGAGAAAGATCCTTTAGCAAAAATTGGAGATTGGAAGAAGGAAAGTGAAATCAAAGATAATTTAAGTAATAAAGCAAGACCCAAGTTTTCAGTTTCTCTACCAAAGAAATCACTCAAGAAAACATTGATCACACATGACACCCTTGTATATTCAAAAAGATCTGTGACAGAGAGAGATCAGGAAATTGATTCAGGTAAGTCTGATAAGCCAAAGAAAGACAGCCAGAGTAATGCTACGATAAGCAAAATGCTAACTTTAGAAAATACATCCCTTGACAAACTAAGCATTGTACATATGAGTAAATCTCAAGATAAGAAAGAACAAAATGTGATTATGAAAGAGCAAGTCATGTTTCCATCTGAAAGTACACAGCAGATAAAGCCAAAATCCTTTCCTTTTCTTAATGTTCTAGTTAACAGCAGAAATCAGAGGAAACCTTTACAAACAGATGTGGACAAGAAACCTGAGGTCAATATCAGTTCACAAAGAGAGTCAGGGGTACACATGAGTGCTACAGAGTTTAATGCCACAGGAAGGAAAGGCCTTTCACCATTTGCTCCAGAACAAAAACAGCATGATCTAGCATTGTCTCAGAAGTCGCATGACACTCTACTGAAATCTAGACATCTGGAAGAAAAGAATGAAAGTAACATAATTTCCGATATAAAATTGAAACATAAAAAACAAGTAATGAACAATAGTACTGTGAGTCAGAGAGCAAGGAGGTTACAAACAGATAGAGGCAGAGGTATAGACCTAGAAGATGACAAAACAGAAGCGCAGAAGAGCTATACTATCGATCTGAAAAAGCATAACTTAAAAGGACAAAAATTGCTTCAAACAAACATTCTTGATTCATTGTATGCCTATATTACTATTTATCCTAAAAGTCAGGAAAGTGGATTCATAGTAGCAAACCTGAAACCCAAACAATCAACTATGATAATCCCAGACCACCCCATTACAAAGATACTTAGTATCATAGGATGTGGTAGTTCAAGCAGTGAGAACAAATTAGAACATGGCTTCAACAAACCAAAAACCATGGTTCCAAGTAGTAAAGATGTCTCCCCAGAAGTCATTATCAGAAATATTTGTGTTTCCACGATGAGCCCACCTCACGAGGAAGAAACAGTTAAATCAAAAACAAACCCAAGTAGGGAAAAGGGAATCTGTCATTCTAAATTCCAAGAGAAGTTACCAGATGCTAGAAAAACTAAGGACATCATAACAATTGTAAAAGAACTGAGTTTTCCAATCTCATTGCTGCAGGAAACTCAGCCCTTTGTGGTGAATGATCCAGAAATGCAGAAACTTCCTGATGGGGAGCCAGAAGTAAACCTTGAATGTGAAATAGAAAAGAACTTATGTATACAAACAAGAGAAGGGGTTGATTCAGGGAATGATGACTTAAAGGTCATACATGAACTTGACATGAATACCACTGAGAAAGAAGAAATACGAAAAGACACTCTAATGCCCCCAGAGAACATATGTAAATTTGAAGATCTAAAGGACGCTATAGAAACTCATTTGAGAAGAGCTGTGAGTATAAGTGTTTCATCTCCAAGTCTACAGCCACTGTCTGGGACCTCACTATTTGATAATATGGGAGAGTGTCCCTTGCTTTCCAAGACAGAGGAAGATGCTTCAGTAACTGTGCCCACAACACTTCAAGATAAAGACAATGAAAACACATTGCTTGCAGAAAATTTGTTTCCCATTTATAAAGCACTTAAACGTATTTTTGAAGATCCTGTTGAAAATAAGATCCCAAACCAAGTTCTTGCTGAAATACTGGAGCAAATAGGAACCTACAAGTCTGATGATGCAAAGGTATCTCCTTTGCTGGAGAGTCCAAACATATCATCAAAAATACATGCCACATTGCTACACACACCTCTTTTAAAACAGCTAACTCCAGAATTAAAAAATAAACTTTCTATGCATTTAATTTCTAAAGCACTTGAGATAAAACTTGATCAGAAACCAGAGATAGTGAACACATCCTTACAGAACTATAACTCTCACCCCCAAAGGGCTATTTCGGAAGATTCCAATTGCAGGCTAAAAGAAAAAAAAATGGATTTTAGTTCTCCAAAAGTTGATACTATACATACTAAATTTAAAAACCGTTACCAAAGAGATTTTCCTCTTCTCAACTTGGTGAAGACATCAACAACTAATGTGTCAAGTAGCAGCAAGATGGTCACGACAGAACCAAGGGGAATCAAAAAGCAAGAAACCATAACTTCATTAGCAACTTTGAATAATCTCCCATTGAGTCACATTCTTCACAAGTTGTCAGAGAAAGAAAAGGATGGCCTTCTTGTGCACCTTTGTACAAAAAGACTGGAGATACAAACAATGGGCCTTCCCAGAATTGCAGAACAATCTTATTCAAGGGCCTATGACCAGGAAAAATCAAAACCCGTATTTAAGTGTATCCATTCGGCCCCACAAGGACCAAAACGAACAAACAGAGTTTTAGTACTCTTTGATGAAAAATCTTTTTCTGACATTGACTGTGATTTGCAATACAAATACATCCACTCACTCCCTAAACCTTCTTTCACTGTGGTCTCTAAGCCAAATGCACTTACCAAACACACTTCCAAGTTAAGCACTGATTCCAGCTCAAAATGTATAGAAGTTGAAGCTAGTAAGGAAAGTACTACTCTTTCCTTTGTCAAAGAACTTGTTTCTTTCCCAAAGAAAAATACACAAGAAAGCTCATTACTCTCCAGAAAATTCCAGGAGCCTACTAATGTACATGCCTTTTACTCTGGTCTACAAGGTACAGAACAGAATGATAGAATTCTTTCAGATTTCAATGTACAGATAACACCAGGAAATGATAAGCAAAGTTATATATGGTTACAAGAAACCAATTCATACAAACATTCTGTTTCAGGAACTCAGCAAAATACTACTGATTTAGCTGATTCACATTCATCTTCGGATGATTGGACTGATGTCCCTCTAAACACTGAGGCTTCAACTGAAGTGGAATGTCCAGCTCCTAAAAAAACTGACAGCGAGGATTGTGTGTTTTTAGAGAGTAATTTCTATTTATCTCACGATGTTGCATTTGAGGAACCCAAAGACATATTGGAATATATCCACAAGGCCAATAGGAGGAAATGTAGGTCAAACTCCAAAATGCAGCCTTCTGACTCATGGTCTCACAGTTCATCCAATAGTATTGAAATTGAGTCTACATCATCTTCCAAAATGTTCAATGAAGAGAAGCATTGGACTATGACCAGGTGGAGCAGAACAAGCTACTCTTTAACCTCTTCAACAACAGAATCAAAAAATAAATTGAATCTCAGAAAAACACATGACAAGTCTCACATGTACCCACAACCGAAAGAAAGAAGAGAGGTTAAATATTATTTATGGAGAAAATCCAATGTCTACTGGGATTCAGATTGTAGTCACTCACATGGTGAGGGGAAACGATCATGGAAGAAGAGACAATATCATTATAAATCAAAAGAGCCAAACCCACAAGAGCCAAATGCTCATTGGCAGAATATCAAATTCTATTCAGAAAGAAGGGAAAACCAGCCTTTTTTTTATGCCTGTGTACCAGCAGATTCAATGGATATTATCCCCAAAACCATTCGCTGGGTTATTCCCAAAAAAATCTTACAGAGGAGAAAGATCAAAATTCCTCAAGTGGCAAAGATTTCAAATTCTTGGAATCTATGGAATTCATCCAAAAAGGTTTTGGGATCACTTGCAGCCTTTAGTAAAATCAGATATGGTTGATATCAATTACACATGGATTCTCTTGAATTGAAAAACTGCTTGCTACTGTGATATTCTATGAAAATAAAATAGTGGACCAGCCATGTTTTCTTGAGCAGTGGTATGTCCTTACTCGGCTCATGTGTTTTATGTCTTGGTAGATACATGCAGTTGTACTTGGAGGCTAGGGGCAGGGAATAGTTCTGTTTTATCCTGCCAGGTAAAAGCTCTTCCTTCAGTTGATGATGCTTCCTCATAGTCCTAATGAGAGAGGTTCACCCACCATAAGCCCTTTTCCCACCCTACCCTCGTGGCTGAAAGGTGAGTGGGAGGAATAGTCAATTGTGGACAAGATACAGAATAGGCAGCTGAGAAGCTGTTTGAGATTATTAGGAGATCCACACTGTCAAACAGCACAACCCCAAATCAAGTATGTGAGGTCAGACTGTTGAGTTTGCCAGCCAGACTGAATACCTTGATGATTTTTACAATTGAGATCTCTGAACATTCAAACACAAGACCATTAAGCACATTCCAGACCAACAGACTTTAGAGAAATCCTCCCCGTCTATATCTCATCCCACTTCTCTGACATTGGAATTTTGTGATCCTCCTGCCTCTGCCTCCTTCAGCAAATCCTACTGGTGTGCGCCACCACAACCGGCAACATTAGAATTTTGAAAAAATCCTAGCTACATCAAATTTTGGTCCATAAATAGTTTTATTCTGTATCTGCATAAGGGCTTTTAAGATGACAATATCACTGTCACATCTAAAAGTACCATAAATGATTTCTTAAAATCCAACTAGATTACAGTAGTGACACAAATAACAGCTGTAATCTTGCCTTAAATTTCTGGTCATAAATGATATAGGAGAAAGAACTGAGTGATTAGGCGCACTACAGTGGCTGTTCTTGGCTGTCACCTTGACTACATTTGGAACTAACTAAAACCGAAATGCTTAGATACACCTAGGAGGCACTTTTTCTTAATTAAACATATACAATGGAAAGATCCAATTTAAATCTAAGTTTTTTTGAGGTGGGAAGATACACCTTTAATCTGGGCTTCTCTCTATTGACAGGCTATGTAAGGGATATGGAGGAAGAAAGCTTGCTTTGCCTGCTTGCTCGTGCTGGCAAGTCCATTTCTTCACTGGCACTAAAGCCTACTTATCTGGGATTCCATAGTATACTGAAAAGCAGCTGAGAAATCCAGCCTCATGGCCCAAACAACTACTGGATTCTTGGATCTCTGTTGGTAGACAGGCATTGATGGACTAGTGTGGCCTGTGAACCGTTCTAATAAATCCCCTTTCTAAATAAAGATAGGTGATAGATAGATAGATAGATAGATAGATAGATAGATAGATAGATAAATTTATTCTTTCTGTTTATTTAGAGAAGCCTGACTAGTACATTCCCGCATGATGCAGAACTATGTAAAAAAAAAAAAAAAAAAACTACAAAAAGTTAAAAGCAAAATTAGATACACAATACAAAAAAAATTCACATTCCAATTTTTATGAAGCTTATTGAAGAAAAAAAAAGTTCATAGTAGTATCTTAAGTAGGTCATGAAAAGTTGAGCCAATAAGTGAGGACTAAAGTCTTACACAATAGCCAACTTTTTGTTAATTCCTTTTCTTTTC
>OU015743.1:55503667-55521190 GCA_907169655.1 Acomys percivali | reverse complement strand
TTCTTCTTCTTCTTCTTCTTCTTCTTCTTCTTCTTCTTCTTCTTCTTCTTCTTCTTCTTCTTCTTCTTCTTCTTCTTCTTCTTCTCCTCCTCCTCCTCCTCCTCCTCCTTCTTCTTCTATTATTATTATTATTTCAGACTACTTATCCCTTTCTTTCTTCTTCATCAGTTCCCATTAATATCCCAAGGTATGCCTTTGCTTTTCTTCTTGTCACAGTGATAGACCATATACACAGCTACACACACATGAATCATAAGTCAGGTTACCCTGGAATCATATGTGCTAATAATTACTGTGGTCATGTATTCCCATAATCTTTTGTTTTGACTGTATAGGATGGTAGAGAAATTCTCTGAGGCAGCCCTAGCAATGATGTGTCTATGAGGCAGCTCAGATTGATTGAAAGGTTCCATCATCTCTGTATCCAGGCTTATGCTTTGTCTAGGGCCAAGAAGAAAAACCAGAGAACAGCTCAGAGGTATTTCATTTCAGAACATTTTGAAGTAGATATCTTAAAGGCAATTATGTCTCTGATAGAAGGAGATAGAGCCTTAGAGACTGGTTTATCTGAAGTTGCAAAGTTAGAGTATAGGAGACAAAGCTTCCAAAAGACAGAGGCTTTCTCAGTTCTTTTTAAAGCCAGGATTGGTACTTACATAATTTAGCACATCTTCCAAGCTATGATAATGTAATCTCATAGAACTGCCTCTCAAACTAAGTTTACACTAGAAGGGGGAAAGAATGGAAGGCATGTCACATCATGGAACATTCCAGAATAGTTCCACCAGGTAAACACATTCTTTCCTAATAGAAATCTGTTGGGGAAAAATTATCTTTCTGAACAGTGGTCAAGAGCCATGGCTAAAATCAAGAGCCTAGTCAGTTACAATTAAGTCTTACAAAAACCCATACTTCAAAGCCATGGGTGGCATCATAGAAACAAAGATGTTGCTAGAGGTGTTTGTACCCAGCAGAGTCTTGAGTAACCTGTTCTCAAAGCTCATGAAAAATGGCATTAGTAGAAAACCAGTGTGTTTTCTTGGGAACTGGAGAGTAGATACATGTAGTTATTTCTATTTTAATTTTTTTGATAACAGGTCTAACAGAAAAACAACTGTCACTTAATATGTTTCTTTCATAGTCTCAAAATAAAGTCACTAGGAAGAGCTGTTCACAGAATGCTAAATCTATTTGGCACTACATGTGCTTGGTTCAGGCTATGTCAGAAACCTGCCATTTATTGAAGTGTAAGACTGAGGAAATATTGCTGTAAAACTCACTCTAATTTTGAAATTTTAAAATATTAGAATACTTTATTATATATTATATATACACAATTTGTGTGTGTATGTGTGTGCATGCTCATGTGCATGCATGAGCATATGTGTGTGCATGTCATAGCATGTGTGTGGAAGTCAGAGGATAACTCTGAGGACTGTGTTCTCCCCTACTATGGGTTTCAGAGATCAGACAGAGGTTGTCAGCATCCTTCAGGATGTACTTCTTCATGCTGAGCCATGTTGATGGTCCTTAACAAATTTTCCATGTTAGGATTTCTCATTCAAACCTCTTTCCCAAGCATTGCATTCTTCTTGTAGTTAATTCTCAGGCTGACAATTCAGTCCCAGGATATTTTTTGGCTATTATGATAATGTGAAGCCTGGTGATTTACACACAACTGAAGTTGACAGTTTTATTAATACAACTTTGTTTTTAACCAGTAGAAGTCTGCTTTAAGAACAGGAATGACCCATGCTCATGGATCAAAAGAATTCATTTTGTGAAAATAGCCACCCTAAAAAAAAATCTATAGATTCAAAGCAACATCAGTTAAAATTTCAATGCTATTCTTCACAGAAATGGAAAAAATAATCTTAAAACTTATATGAAAAGAAAAAAGCCTCTGGGCAGCTAAAACATTCTCAAGCAAAGACTGTACTTTCTCTAGATTTGATAAGACTACCTCAACAAAAGGCAACTGCATACAGAAGCTGCTGCAACTGTGGTCTATGGAGGCTAGGCTCCATGACTCCTAACCTGGTAGCAGAAATCAGAAATTGGTCCACGTGTTAAACAGTTAGTTTCACCACACCAATAAACTCTCTCTCAGTACTGTTTTCTGTATTAGTTGTAGTTCACTCACATGGCATTAATTTTTCACCTTCTTTGCTTGTTACTTACATTTCCCAAGTAAAACGATTCCCTTAGAAACTCTGTCTCTGTGTTTGCTTCTTGGAGAATCCAGACTCAGTAATATCAGGGCTTCTGGATACTTGGAGGATATAGCTCACAACTGTTTGTATGCTAACTGCTCTTTGAATGCTAGCCAACCCATCTCTATTTTATACGCAAGGACACTGAGGAAAAACGGAGGTCGGATACTTATCTAAGGTTAGTATCTAGGATTCCACTCTAGTCTACCTGCATGGCAACTCTGAGGCACTGTCTGTTAGGAGCTTTTTTATTTTGGCACTGTTGACATTTGAGGCCAGATAATTGTTGTGTTTCCCTGTGCCACATCCTGGATTCCAGCACTAGATGCTAATAGCACCCTTGTTCACTGATGTGACAGCCAAATATGCTTCTATAAATTATTCAATGTCCTCTGTGGGAGGAGACGATGGATTCCTATGAGCACCAGAGGTGACAGAGCCAGAATTGTACAGGAAAAAAATACAACCCCCCCAAAAAAAAACAAATAGTGAAGATGACAGGTTTGTGTTGAGGGATAGAATCAAGTGACAGTACCTATGGGCCCTGTCTAAGCCTGCCAGCCTTCAGTGTCTTCTCACTCTATATCTGGCCCATTTACCATTTTAGGGCTTCCCAGGAACAGCTGTTCTGAGCAGTGCTTGTTACAAAGTTCTTTCCTATTGAGCCCAAAGCCAACTCTGGAACCTTACCTCATCAATGCACCCTGAAGAGTCCTAATCCATCATGGGCTGGCACTTGAAACAGTGTGTGTCCCTGTCATTTCCCCGAGATCCTAGTGGACCCCTGGAACACCAAGATTCAAGCTCAAAAACAGCAACTGCACCTGCAAGGAGATCAGTGGATAATTCTTAGTTAGAGAATTCAAACCTGTAGGCTCCTTTTCAAGCCCCTAAGCAAGACTGCCTGGGATTTTAGAGCGTCTACAGATTTTTGACATAGTTCCCAATGGTCCTGTGTTTAGGAACCTCTGATCTATGTTATTTGAGTCCAGGAAACAGAATTGTGATTTACTTCTTAAAGCAGCTGCAGAAGCTTTAGAAAAGATTGTTACACACAAACCCTGAAATAACACACACATGGCTATCCAGCCTTTTTCCCACTATAGCTTTACAAAAAAGATAAAATAAACAAGTAAACAAAGACCACACTCTTTTTATGTATTTTTAAAAATAAAGACTAGATTACAAAAATAAAATACTAGCTAGGTTGGTGATCTTTTCTTGATAGTAGAATTAAGTATACTTAATTTTACTTTTCAGTCTCTTTTTTTTTTTATGTTGAAGCTTTTAGAATGAATATGTCTTTTGATTTATATCATATATGCTGCAGTCATCTTTAGGACTGGCAAGCTAGGCAAGTGCTCTACCACTGAGCAACACCTCCAACCCTTTATTTTTATTTTGAAATAAAATGTCCTAAATTGCTCAGGCTGTGCTCCAACTTTTGATTCTCTTCCCTTCAACCAGATTACAGATGTGTGATACCAAAGTTTCCTATATCTTTTAAACCAAATTGTTATGATCATGTTGATACTGTTTTCATAGAGATGAAGGAAACCAGTAGAAGTAAGTGTTAGAAACAAAGGTGTAGTCAGAGAATTGGGCACACTGGGAGGAAGAGAACTTCCAAATGACAGAGTTGGGAAAATACGCTTTGCCCCTTAAGCCACAAAAAAAGAGAGACAGTATGCATGAACTCCAGCATCCCAGGTAAGGATCCTGAGTTCAGAGAATATGACAAAGTACAGTAACAATGATGATGGCAGAATAATGACTAAGGTTGGACAGAAAAGTAAATGTTTTTTTCTATGCACTCAAGTCACTGTTGACTCTGGATATTTCATTAAGTCCCATATGCCTGCAGCTTTACTTTTCATGACCTAGATTTTATTTTAAGAGTGACTGAGCTTCCTCCCTAAGAAGGGGTTTCCTTCAGTCCATAGCTTTTTTCAGGAGGAGTCTTTTTAAAGTTCTGTTCCCTCTGCCCCCACTTCAAACACCCTGCATACAGGCTTCTTATGAGTAGATTACTTTCTTCCTAGAAAAACGCTTTCTTTTTTTCTGGGTAGTGGTTCATGTTGTTCTCGGCTGCTAGCCTTAGCATTCTGGGTAGGCGTGCCTCTTGAACAGTAAAGAGTGTTTGTACAGGCCTGTGTGAAACCCCAACCACCCCAGCTATACTTCTTTTAATTAAATTTCCTTTAGGTTAGATACAAAATACAGGTTTTTTTTTTTTATGTCATTTTCATACATATGTGTCACACTTGGTTGCCATTCATTCCCTCCCCCACATCCTTCCATTTCTAGAAGAACTGAAAGAGAAGTCTCAATTTCTCCTTGCCCTCAGCCACAGGGCCCTACAGAGCTAAAGAGCTAGTCTCTGTTTAGACATTATGGATCTTTGGAGGACATTTCACTTCATGTTGCCAGGGTTCAATGTGTGCTGAACAGAGAGAGATAGATAAAGATAGAAAGGGATAAAGAGATAGAGATAGATAGAGATGAGAGAGAGAGAGAGAGAGAGAGAGAGAGAGAGAGAGAGAGAGAGAGAGAGAGATCTAGTAATGTGTCTGTGAATCCTCTGGGTAATGCTACCATAAATAACTCAAACTTCTACTGGTTGGCTTTTGGTCATGAAGAGCTCATCATTTCAAGTTCGGACCTATATAAAAAAACCCTGGGGAGTGACGGCCACACAAACTACGATCTCTGCTCCATAAGGTAAAGGCATGTTTAAACTGATAGTTTGAAAAGGTTTTGAGGGTTTTGAAGGCAAGAACTAGGAGTTGCTTTAAGAAAGATTAAATTCTTTAATAGTAAATACTAACATATGTTAAACTAATATTAGATTCTAAGTAGATAATAGTAGATAATACATAGCTATCTTTTGGGAAAATAAGTTTTTCATATCAACAATAGTGGTGGGAAGGGTCATTTGTTTTCTCAAGAACTGTTACTTGGTCCTTATCTGAAACATGTTCTCCCTCTCTTGTATGTGAAATAAAGAAATGTCTTAGATTACATCTGTGGCATCCCACAGTGACAGACAGGCACTTTGTTACAGTGTTATACAGCATGCTTATTCCATAGCTTCCTGGAAGTGGTTATATACTATGTTCACCCCATAGCCCTGGAAGCAGTCATTTTGAATGCCCACTCTATTACCCTGGAGGTGGTACCAGCAGAGGGAACAGCATGTATAAGAGGCTTTGATGGCTGGGCGTAGTGATGCACGCCTTTAATCCTAGCACTCGGGAGACAGAGGCAGGTGGATCACTGCGAGTTTGAGGCCAGTCTGGTCTACAAAGAGAGTCCAGGACAGGCAAGGCTACATAGAGAGATGCCCTGTCTCAAAATACAAAAAACAAAAAACAAAGGCGTTGATGGATTAATGCTGTCAGTCTTCCAACCTTGTGTGTGTGTGTGTTGGGGGGGGGGTGTCACAATTAGCTGCATTGTCAAAGCAGATTGTTTCCAACAGGGCCAAGATTCTAACACAGGCTTCTCACTACATCAACAGCAGTTTTGAACCTCACAGTAATCAGTCCGCTACTTTTAAAGGTGGAAACATTAACTTTCTGAAGTCACTGAATAGCGGAAAAATTAAAAACTAAGACAAGGAAGTGTCTGTAAAGAGAAAGATGCTCCTGTGAGGCATATGGGCGAAACACTCTTGGCTAGCTTGTTAAACTGGAGTTTTGAGGTAATTACTTGATTTGGAGCTTGAACTGATGCAAATGCAACATCACTCTCACTCACTTCAGTCTAGTTTCTTAGACACTCTTCACCAGACCACACCACAGTCACAATCCCGTTTGATATCTTTTTGCATAGAGACTCCAGGGTCACACTGCCACTGGTATTCACTGTTCATTCACAGGCCCACTTGACTGGATGTAAGTAAGTTCAGCAGCACTGGTTTTACAAGGCTGGCATGCCTGGTCACCACCTTCAGTACCTGATATAGCAGGATGTGGGCAGATCTTGAAAACAGCAGTAAGCTCGGGATAGTAAATGCAAATGAGAAAACCACAGAATCTTGTTAGAAAGATTAAATATGTCATGTACTGTGTGGATTTAATACATACTAAGCACTGGGAATCATTGAAGGAAGCCATTGTGGAATAGGCACCTTCTGGTATAGTGTGACTTGCCGCTGCATGTCCACTTGGACTCCTGGTTCTGTTCTGTCACTGTCTTAATCAGGTTTTATTGCTGCAACAAAACACCATAACCAAAAAGCAAGTTGTGGAAGAAAGGGTTTATTTGGCCTATACTTCTAGATCACAATCCATCATTGAAGGAAGTCAGAACAGGAACTTAAGCAGGGCTGGAACCTGGGGGCAGGACCTGATGTAGAGGCCATGGAGGATGCTGCTTACTGGCTTGCTTCCCATTGCTTCCTCAGCCTCCTTTTTGATAGAAGCCAGGACCACCAGCCCAGGGATGGTACCAGCCACCATGGGCTGGGCCCTTCCAAATTGAACACTAATTGAGGAAATGCCTTAGAGCTGGATCACATGGAGGCTTTTGCCCAACTGAGTCTTCTTCCTCTCTGATGATTCTAATGTGTGTCAATTGACACAAAACTAGACTGCACACTGATCAATGTCATCTTTATCTGTGATTCTCTTGCCTGAGTCCCCTCTTAACTCTGCATTGAACCCAGGCTTGATGCATGAAGCCAAGTGGTCTACCACTCAGCCACAACTCTTTTTACTTTGAGACAGGGCCTCTTCCATTGCCAAGCCTGGCCTTGGATTTGTGATTCTTCTGCCTCAGCCTCCCAGGCAGGTGGAATAGCAATGGGGGTACTGTGATTTTGAAGACAATGAATGGATAAACACTCCTGGTGCTGGGCCTGTCTCCGTTTATCTCACTAACCTACAAATGGCACTGCCTGCTTGTACACTGAGCAAACACCAAGTAGTGCCCTGGATCCCACAGTTCTAGCAGGCTGTGGCTTCTGTGCCTATCAGTGGTCCCTTACCATTTTCTTGCTGCAAATCAGTCTTCCTATATGTGAGTGAGGGGATTAAGGAGATGCCAGGTACTGAAAATGGGAAGTCTGATTACTCTACGAGAGGACAGTGCTTTCCACTGTGTTCCAGCACAGCCTCAGAGTCTGATCCAAGCTGGGTTCTGTTAAACCACAATCCACAAGTGTCCCCCAGTGGCAGCCAATGTTGGACAGGTTTTCTTCACTGAAATTATCTTCCAAAAGCTATTTGAAACAATTAAAACTCCAGAACTTAATGATGAGCCTTAAAGTACTGGCTCATGTCAAGGAACAGCAGCATTTGCTTCTAGGTGCACATGTTCTGGTTTGCATTTCTTCTTAAGCCCAGGGACTGCATATCACTCTGCAAACCCAGCCCCTCTGGCAGCTGTCTTACCCTGAGGAACCAACCTGACAAGCAGAGGTTCTTTTTAACTCAGCAGATGATAAGGTGATAGGCAGTTCCTTCTGGAATCTTGCAAGGCTGGGTTTGACGTGTCTTTTCCACAGGCTCTGACTATGGACCAGTGTCTCCACACAGCACAGCAGCCCCTACACCCGGGGACTCCACAGGAGGATGGTTTTTCAGAACCTTCAGTAGGTAAGCCCTTATAGCATTTTCCAGCCATAGATTTTGTGTTTCTTTTAAACCCTAGATTTTATTTTATTTTTACTATAATAGAGAATAGCAGAAAAATGTCTTTATATAACCAATTACCTTATAGTTTTCATTATCACTTACCCAATGTTTTGCCATGCATGCAGGTCTGAAGGTGCTGTATGTGTGAAACAAGAACTTTAACAAACCTTTTAAAAAGTGGTTTAATTAATATTATTTTATTATTATATTTTTTTAATTAATTTATTCTTGTTACATCTCTATGGTTGTCCCATCCCTTGTATCCTCCCATTCTCCCCTCCCTCCCATTTTCCCCTTATTCCCCTCCCCTATGACTGTTCCTCAGAGGGATTACCTCCCTCTGTATATGCTCATAGGGTATCAAGTCTCTTCTCGGTGACCTGCTGTCCTTCCTCTGAGTGCCACTAGGTCTCCCCCGCCAGAGGACATAGTCAAATGTGAGGCACCAGAGCACTTGAGAAAGTCAAATCCCTCTCTCCACTCAAGTGTGGAGACTGTCTTGTCCATGGGCTAGATCAGGGTTTTAAAAACTTTTTTTAAAAAAGAAATTTAGATGGTTTTACTTCTTGCCCAGAAGCATTCCTGGCATTTTTCTCTAGCAGATCTTCATCAGGGTTATTTTCTTCTTAGAGCATGTGGAAGTTTAGAATTACATCTGGGCATGGATCAGTTCTGAGAGCCATTTAAAGTGATAAGAATGTTTCACTTCTGCTAAAGAGGCTGTTTCCCTAAAACATAACTGTTTAAAAAATTATGTTTACGGTAGCTATAATAAATGAAAACATTTAAAGCTTAATACAGATTTTTTTTATAGACCTTCAGAGGGTCTTGCATGAAACGATTTATACACTCATGTTTAACATTTTGTTACATTTTATGTAATGTATTATTTTATTGCGCATGAGTGCACATGCATGTCCTGGCACACCTATGGAAGGCAGGGGAAAACTTGCTGGAGTTGGCTCTCTTCCTCTACTATGTGGGTTCAGGAATCAGTAAGGCAGGCTCTCAGGCTTGGAAGCATGCACCTTTAACTACTGGGCTATCTCATGTACCCTTATGTAAATTTGTTTTTAGTACATTTTTATTATGTGTGCAAGTATGTGCATGCCACAGTATGTATGCAGAAGACAGAGAAAAATTTGTGGCATTCAAATTTGAAAGTAATGTTGATTGACTGAAGCAATGCACAGTGGTGCACATCAGTATTCCCAGTACATGAGAGGCTGAGACAGGGGAATCAAGAGTTCAAGACCAGTATGTGTCTTAAAATAAGTAAATAACAGTAAGCAATAATATTGATAGGGATAGAATAACTATCAACTTAAAACTTGTTTACTTATCAGCCCATCAACTTAACTGGAGTATGGAGAGAAAACTAAGTTGCCATAATAGTGGTCCTTAAGAGAAAGGCATGTGCACTGGGTGTGACAGGGACAGAGGAAAGCTGACAGGAATCCCTGATGGCCTGGGGTGCTGGAGACAGCCTGTAGCCTGTTCTGGCTATGAATTTCACGAACTTTGGGTTGGGTTGTTACTTGTGACTAAGTAACATTTGATTATATTAAAGACATAGGTTAACTACAACTACTCAAATCTCAGGCTGAAGAGATGGTTCAGCGGTTAAGAGCATTGGTTACTCTTCCACAGGACCCAGGTTTGGTTCCCAACACCCACAGGTGGCTTACAATCTGATTCCTTCTTGTGGCCTCTGCAGAAACTGCACCATATAGTGCACCCACATAGTACACAGACATACCTGCATACATGTAGGTAAAATATCCATACACACGAAATAATCAATTTAAAAAACTACTCAAATCTTACCTTTAGTCATCTAACATATCTCACTTTGACAGATTACTTCCATCTCCTGTTGTTAAAACAAACACCACCCACGGTGGGTATATTTATGCAGGGTCCTTCTAAAGCCTTGTGGACCAGTGTCTCTTCCTCTCTGTAGGGACTGGGAATGAAACATTCCACATTGTGTACCTTGGATTTCTATCTGTCTGAACAAGATTCAGCATTAGCTCATAGCCCCATTGTAGTAGTCTAGGACTTCATTCATAGAGGTAGGGCTGATTTGTCAGGTCATTGTGAAAGCTTGTGGGTCTGTGCCCTGCAGCTCTATAGCAGAGAGACTGGGACAAGGATTGTGTGGCTCTTGAGCAGGCTCCTGCAAGCTCAGTGAATCTGTTTTGTCTCAGTACAAAAGGTTCTCCTTTGAGTGGTGTAAATTTAAACCCCGTTTGTTAACAACCATGATACCATTAGAGGAACCAAAGGTTTCCCCTAGGTTAATTTATAAATGACTCAGTCACCCTTAGTGTGGGCAGAATCTGTTCCTAATATGTGCCACACTGATAGCATCATAAAATACAACAAACTTCTAGGAAACAAAAATGAACAAACATGGACACACAGAGCCTCAGTTTACTTTTGAAAATTCTATGCAACAGTCACCATCACCTGAAGTCACTGTCAGGCCTGCCCTGAAGGAAGCTCCTACTGAGTAGGATTCTTTCCAAACTCATCTTTCTCTTTCACCCTGAGTGGCTGCTCTAAAACACATCAAATGTTCACATCTAGGGCAGAAAGTCAAATACTATACATGCCCCTTCTGCTCTAACTTAGTGTACCTGTTGTTGGTGCCATTTTAGTCCTTAGCCAACAGTGACTGGTAGCTCAGCATCTTCATCCTCCTTTCTGACATTCTGTCTCACTGCTTTTCTTTAACACTGGGAAACTTGTGATGATTTGTGACTGCATGATACCAGCCCCGTCAGGTACTCTCTTCCTCATTTTATGGCATTTGAGAACTGCTATCATAGTTCATGGAACTAAAGGAGTATTTAAAGCAGTTGTAATTTAATATCTGGAGTTCAGTTAACAGCTTCCCCAGGCTTGGAGAGCTGGCTCAACTGTGGGTAACTTAGGCCTTTTGAGAGGGTAGTTGTGGATTTAAGAGAACATATTCCTGCCAATATGTGGGAACGTCACCTTATCCCAAGACCTAAAAATAGCTGTATGCATGTTTATCTAGTTCCACCATATACAGACAGCTCACTCAGGTCACTTTGCAGACAACCAGCTTTCTCTTGGTGAAAGGACAGTGGGGATGGGTCTTCTCCTCTCCAGTCCTCTCCTAAGGAAAGACTAGGCGCATCCTTTGCCATTTTGCCATAATATAAAGTGTCACATGTGAATTCCATGTTCTTATCACCCTATGTAATTCAGTTTTGCATTCTATCTACAGTCATTGCTACTGATGGTGGCTTTCCCTTGTTAGAGAAACAGTTTCAGTTTCATCTATTTTCATCTTATTGAGGCCTAATTGATTTTTCTGCTTCCTAGAGTCTGACAAGATAGAGTCATCTCTTTGTAGCATCGAGAAGTTGGTTCCTACAGATTATTCCAGCTACACACCAGAGCACTACTGGTTCGCAGGCAAGAAGATCATCATCCAAGAATCCATCGAGAACTATGGCACGGTGGTGTGGCCAGGGGTGAGAACTGCTACATTTATTTGTGGTCTGGCTTTCTGGAGATAAAATGTTTTGTACATCTGTGTTGCCTAGGACAACTGTTCATCTGCTTTCTCACCTCTGTGCTTTTCTAATTGATGAGTAACCAACTGGCTCCCCAGGACTTTAGGCTCTTCAGACATAGAGCATTTCTTCCAGCAGCTCTGGCTTAGAAGCAAAATCCTCCTCTCCCATTCCTGGACCTTCCTCCTCTTGCTCCTTGCCCATCCTTTCCCTTCCTTCTTCTCGTCATGATAAATAAGTGCTCCATTACTGAGTTACACACACCCATAGCCCTAAACAATACTTACTGAAATATTTCCAAGTGACATAAGTAGAATACACTGGAAATGGGATGTAAAACCGATACACCTATTACATAACAAAGTTAAAAATGTGTTGTTTAGAATTTGCAATAGGCACTTTTGGGCTCCCCTTATTCTCAGCCATTTATTAATTTCACTCTTCTTTCACATGGTAAATGGAAGGCACTTCAGAGCAAACATTCAGGAGTCATTTCTCTACCTCTAGTTTGCCGTGCTAGGATCATTCATACTGTGTGATCATAGACAGTCATTTGTCCATTTTTCTTTAGTTTCTATATTTAAAATGTGAACAAATGGTAACAACTAGTTGCTGACATAATTGTGAAGATTAATGAGGCACTACACTTAGCCCAACATTAGCTGTAGTGCAATATTATTTCTACTTCATAGCAGAGAATACCAGAGCTCAGCAAGGTTCATAGGCTTGGTAAACCTTAACTCTTGGGTGTGCTGGGGCCCAGTAGTAACAAATTTTCCAATGCAACGCTGTCCATAAGATTAGAAAGGATCCAGAGGAAAAATTCACAGACCTTTAGGAGTTATGCTGAGATCTTATTCAAATGTAGATTTTGACTGATAACTGGCTAAAGGAGGTGACTATTTATTAAAAACTGTCTAATGACACATATACATGGTAAAGGGAATCTAAGCCATGACAGTGGATCTGTGCCATACTGAGCAGTCATGGGGTGCCAAGGGACTCTCCAGGTGGTCCTGGGGATTGGCAGTAAGTGGGAGAAAGGAGCCATGGTTTCAAGTAATTCAAACATTGGTATGATTTCCTTTCAGCAAAAGTCTTTTCCCTATCCAGAAGTTTGAAAACATTGAACCTCCCTGCCTTCTCTTCCTATTATATCAAACAGGTAACCACAGTGATAGTAAGACATTAGGGAAAAGAGGCCTTAGCCTGTGGTGTATCAAATCAGCCTCTCTTGGCATCTATTTCAGATAGCTACACAAAGTGAATGTAAGTGGGAAAATGGTACTTCCTGTGTGGTTTCTGGAGCAGCAGGGTGTTCTCAGAGGAAGGCTGGTCTCACAGCGTATATTCTCCGGGCCACTCTGGGTGTTACTCAGTATTGAAGGTCCACATAGAACTTTCTCCTTGCCAACCAAAACCTCCTTCCTCACCTTGGTGCTGCCTGACATCCAGTACTCTCACCTGGCAGGCCACTTGCATCTTTCCTCAGCTGGCTCTTCTCTCCCTGCACCAGGAAGGCACTACTCATGTTCAAGTGGCCTCTATTCTGCTGAGTCCCACCCGTATACCTTGTTTATGCTACATACAGAGTAATTTCTAACTGGTTCACATGTCTTAGCAGTGCCCTAGAGTACATTGGCAGCACAAGTAACTGCCATTACCCTTGCAGGTATCTATTCAACACTGGATGCAATGGGGATAAGGCTACTGTGCAATTCACCCTATGACTTACAATGGTAAGAGCAGGAGTTCAGGAATTTCTTGGCCATTAACTTCTTGCCTAGCTCAAATAGAAAGTGGACTGCAAACTGCAGAGATCAACTGCTTTTCTTCTCCATGTGTACACTACAATAACTCTGGCCTGTTTATATATGGGTTTGTTACTCTCTTCTTAATACTTATCTTAGTCTTTCCCAGATCATTGCTAATATTTCATTATTCTCTCTCTCTCCCTCATCCCCCCCCCCCAAACACACACTGACACACACACATTTTGATTTGGCAACACAGTCCTGGCTGTCATGGGGCTCAATATATATATATATATAAAAGGTTGGTCTTGAATTCACTGGATCCTCCTGCCTCTGCCTCCCAAGTGCTGAGAGCAAAGGTGTGTACCACCATGCCCAGCTGACATAAACGTTTTTATGAATCAATGAGATATTATATCTCATTAGCAGAAGTAAAAACAAAGAATGAACAAAAGATGAAGAGGATATTTTACATCATTCACAAAAACTTATTTGCTCATTCATTTATAGTCCAAACTGGCATTATCAGACCTGACCTAGATGTGCAGACCTAGACCTACAGAGGTTAAGGATCTACATCTTTAAAAAGCAACTTTGAACACTTGGAGAAGTACTAGTCTGACAGTGTTTGTGAGTCAAGAGGCAGGAAGGGAGAGGGAGAGCAAGTGGGGGAGAACCACTTACATTGGCCAGTTGTCCAATGTTAAGATCTAATTAATCTGATCTTTTATACAAGAGCTGAGAGAAAGCTGTTAAAATTTATATAACTTACATGAAGTACTTAGAGAACCAACATGACAAAGCTGGCAGGAATTGCTATTTTTCAGAGCACATACTTAATTTATTGTAAGAGTGCAAGCACTTCTCCAGTTCCTTAGGTAGAATTATAACATTCATGGCAGACACAGGTATGACATTAAGTTTTTCTTTTGTTCTTTTTGGACCAGGGAGGAGAGAAAATCATATAGTAACTCAGGCTTGCTCAAGTTCTTTAGTGCTGTGCTTACACATCTGAGCTACTGCATCTGGCTATTTTGGTTCTTACAGAACACTTACTAAGCTAAAAATATTTAGTGTTATGCTTTAATGCTCAACTATGAGCATACAACAGTCTACTGCTTGTTTCTAATAATCCAATTCCAAAGATAAAATTGCTGTTAATGTCTTTTAGGCTACAGCTTTGTGCCAATATTTGGAAGACCATACAGAGGAATTAAATCTTCAAGATGCTAAGATACTTGAAATTGGTGCTGGACCGGGCCTTGTTTCCATTGTGTCCAGTCTTTTAGGTTTGTTTTTTCTCGTTTTCATTTCAAAAACTTCTGTGACAATTCTGATTTCTTACTACTGACAGAGTGTGGCTTGGCCGCAATTTCACTGAATCACCTCCAAATGTCTTTTAACAAGCATCATTAGTTATTCAGAGATGATAGTCTTGGAGAAGTTAGTCAACTGCTTTAATTTACATAGTTTTCATGCAAAGAAGTTCAGAGTCCAAAGGTATAAAACTGAATCCTTTTGGCATTCATGCTTATGTTGGGGTACTACTGACACCAAACATGGTGCCAAACATCTTAGCACAGGTGAGTACAGGAGGAGAAAATGTCTACTTTGAATGATATCAGTTTGCTCAGCCTATAGCAACAGTAAAAAGGTCAGGCATGCAGATGTTCCTTGTCTTTTAGCAAAGGAAATTACCATTGCTTATAAGTCTCCAGGCAGCATTATCACTTCTTTTTCTCTTAGGAGCCCAAGTCACAGCAACAGATCTGCCTGATGTTCTAGGAAATCTTCAATACAATCTTTTAAAAAACACACTGGAATGCACAGCTCATCTACCTGAAGTGAAAGAACTGGTATGGGGGGAAGACCTGGACCACAAATTCCCTAAGTCAACCTTTCATTATGATTATGTCCTAGCCTCTGATGTTGTCTACCATCACTACTTCCTGGATAAACTGCTTGCTACAATGGTGTACCTTTCCCAGCCAGGTACTGTGGTCCTTTGGGCAAACAAATTCAGATTCAGCGCTGATTATGAATTTTTAGATAAATTCAAGCAAGTTTTTGATACCACTCTCTTGGCTGAACATTCAGAGTCATCAGTCAAACTTTTTAAAGGGATACTAAGATGGGGCTGAAACATAAAGAGCCTTTCAAAGTATCAGTGTCTTGTGAGATATTAGAAGATAACATTATTCCATACTGGTACAGCTAGAGTAAGTGCAACTTAATATACAACTTTCTAAGATTAGATAAGATTATGTGGTCAGTATAAGTATCTACAGAGTGTAACACAGAAACATCAAAGCAGCCTTGCTGACTTCCCAAGTCTTAGCTAAGTGCTTAGAACATTTTACAAAGTTAATGAACAAGTTGGTTTCTCCTTGTATCTGCTATAGTGCCTGGATAATATGCTTTTGTCATAATTACTGACACTGACCATGACATGGTCTCAAGGTGTATCCCAGGGCAGATCTGAAATAGATATGCACCTCCTGATTACAGGTGTGTGCCACAGTGGGTGGTTACTGTAGCTAGAACATTTACATGGTCTTTAGCAGGTAAAGGATAACAGTGACCAACGGTGGGGAGCATGGAAACTGCTGGAATGAGAAAACAGATGTCTTAAGAACCTCTCTTGAGGTCTTGGTAAGATGGCCTGGCAGTTTAGAGCACTTGCTATGCAATCATGGGAACTGGAGTTCAGATCTCAACATTCATTTAACAAGTTGGTGTTCAGCAAACAACTCTTTACAGCTCTGAGGGATCTGATGGCCTCTTCTGAACTCTGAGCACCACAGGTGCACACACTTAATCCATACATATGCACACTCTGACACACTCTGTATCTTAAAAAAAAAAATCTCTAGAGAATTTACAAACACTTTACCTCAATTACATGTGACAAATTTCCATTAGATTTCTCCATTGCCTGTCCCATCTGCACCCCGAAACTTATGACTAAAATTCATGGAATTGCTTGCTCTCATAAAGCATCATAAAAAAAAAAAATAAGGGGAGGCCATTCAGTATGTGCTTGCACACAAGTGTGAACATCTGAACTCAATCCCTCAGAACCCATATGAAAAGCTGGGGACAGCAGCACACTCCTGAAATCCTAGTGCTGGGAAGGTGGAGCCAGGAGGCTCTTTGGTGCTTGCTGGATAGCTAGTCCTGTTCTAATTGGTGAGCTGTAAGCTCAGAGACTGTATCTCAAAAAGTAAGGAAGACAGTGACTAAGGAATACACCCAGTGTTGACCTCTAACTTTTATACATATGTCCATATACATCAACATGTACGCTAATCCCATACAGTATCACAATTATAGAGCTAAGCTTTTCTTGTGAAAAAGAGAAAACAAAATTCTGACTATCATTAATTCATGTATGTATATGACATGTATGTATATGTATATACATGTAGATTTTTAGCTTCTCTGACAAAGAAAACATGCAAACCTTAAATACAAATAAAAAAATACAATATTTATGTCTGATGTGATGGTATTGGGTCAGGGTCAGCTACATACTACTTCTATAGAACATATACTACCTAGTTTTTTGTTTTGTTTGCTTGGTTGTTTTTGCTTGCAAAACTAGACTATGGCTGGATGTTGCCTGCAACCTGCAGGGCATGCTGCCAGACCATGGACTTGTAGGCCATCTACAGTAGGACGCTTGGGATCTGTAATAGTTTAGCAAAGAAGGCAAATGTCAGAACGCAAAGCTCAACCTCCCTTATTTATTCTAGACACAGATCTCAGGAAATACAAGAGTCCACTTACAACAGCAGCACCAAATCTTTAGGAAAATCTACTAACAGCTCTGCTAGAATCCTACTCAATTTTACAACATTAATGAGAAGAATTAAAGACAACAAGCAAATGGAATGACAAAGCAAGTACCTACACTGGAAGGCATTTCAAAGAATAATTTTATACAAATTTTATCTCAAGAGATAATGTGAAGTCACTGTCAAATTCCCAACATTAGCTCTTGTGAGATGAATTTTTTCTGTAGATTCTAGCTATACTAAATGAAAAGGCCAAGAAGTGTCAGGATAATCCTTATGAATCTGGTGGGAAGGTTTGCTTTATAAAACTTAACAAATAAAGTCCTATTCCTAGCCAAGAAGCTACTTGTAACTAATACCTACGGAGAGAAGGAAACTCACTTTTCTTGAATGGAATTACAGTGGGTATAACACCCCAGGGTGGGCTTCATGGTCAGTAGTTAACCAACACAAGCCAGACTCCATGCTCCATGGTTGACTTTGTTTTTGGGCTCTTCCCCCCTCCCCCCTCTCTGTTTCTGTTTCTCTCTCTCTCTCTCTCTCTCTCTCTCTCTCTCTCTCTCTCTCTC
>OU015743.1:55467800-55503657 GCA_907169655.1 Acomys percivali | reverse complement strand
TCTCTCTCTCTCTCTCTCTCTCTCTCTCTCTCTCTCTCTCTCTCTCAAAAGAAAGAACATTTAGTTGGATAAGTAGGTAGAATCTGCAAGTTCAGGGAGGAGAAAGAATATACTCAAAATACATTATATGAAATTCTAAAGGAATAAAAACCTTAAAAAAAAATGTAAGGACTGGGGAGATAGCTCAGTGGTTAAGAGAACTTGTTGCTCCAATAGAGGATTGATATTTGTTTGGTTCCTAGAAATCACATGGTGGTTCCCAACTGTAGTTGCAGTTCCAGAGGATTCAACACCCACCTCTAGTCTCTGTGGGCACCAGGCACACCCATGGTATAATACATATATGCAGGAAAACACTCATACATGTAAGATTCTAAAAATCTTAAAGGAAAAAAAAAGTGCTGGGTTCAATTCCCCAGGAACCCATAAACACCCACTCCATTAAGTATCCTCTTCTTTCATGAAATAAAAACAAGTTTTTGACAAGTTTTGTCAACACAGTAGCTGTACTTTCCTTATTTTGAGCAAAAGAAGGCCTTTTGTAATATTCTTCTTTGGGATACAGAAATTATAGGATCAAGCCTCATAGAAGAAACAGGACAGAGTGTTTTTGATAACTGCACTATGTGTGGCAAGCACAGGGTATCTGAGAACTCTACAGTACACCTTTATTTGCCATTGCTTCCCTGTAGAGTATGGGTGGAAAAAGTCAAATGTAGCAGTCACTGGTTTCTCAGTGTGAATTTCAGTAACTGAGTATGAAAGAGCAATGATGGTAGTGGGTCAATGGAACAGAATAAAGCTCAGAAGCACACTCACACAGTCAACCAGTTCTGATGAAGGTGTTATGGTCACTAAACAGAAAAGTAGTGAACCACTGATGTAAGAATAAACACCGTGCACACACCCACGTAACACATCTGGAGTATGGGTAAATTTTATGGCTAAACACATAGCAACATATACTGAAATTTAAGTGCTAATAGCTATAAAAATTATAAAAAACAAGGTAAAAATCTTTTTAACTATGATTAAATAAAGATGTATTAGAAACGCTATTTAAAGTACAACTTATAAACTTGAAAAACTATTCTGCGGTGGTACACACCTTTAATATTAGCACTTAGGAAGCAGAGGTAGGGGAATCTCCAGCTGGCCTGATTGCTCTACATGGTGAGTTCCAGGCTGGTCAGGATTACATCGTAAGATTCTGCCTAAAATAAAATAAAATAAAATAAAAAATCATGCAATTGAACCATACCAATTTAAAAAATCTTGGCCTTTTAAAATGTACTAGAAAATTTACAAAATTTACAACTATATAATATAGCACTTTATGTATCAATATATATAAAGAACTAAAATAACACAATTAAACTAACTAAAAGGCAGAGAGACAGTATTGAAATCAACAAAATCAGAAATGAAAAGGGAGACATAACAACAGACACTGAAGAAATACAAAGAATCGTAAGATCCTACTTTGAAGGCATATATGCCACAAAATTTGAAAATTTAAGGGAAATGGACGATTTTCTTGATCAATTTCACTTGCCAAAGTTGAGTGAAGAACAGATAAACAAGCTAAATAGTTCCATTTCCCCTACAGAAATAGAAGCAATCATTGATAGTCTCCCAACCAAAAAAAAGCCCAGGGACAGATGGTTTCAGTGTAGAATTCTACCAAACCTTCAAGGGCGAGCTAATACCGATATTCTTCAAGCTACTCCAAAAGACAGAAATGGATAGAATGTTACCAAATTCATTCTATGAGGCCATAGTCACGCTGATACCTAAACCCCACAAAGACTCAACAAAGAAAGAGAATTTCAGACCAATTTCTCTTATGAACATAGATGCAAAAATACTAAATAAAATACTTGCAAAACAAATACAAGAACACATCAAAGATATCATTTATCATGACCAAGTAGGCTTCATTCCAGCCATGCAGGGATGGTTTAATATACGGAAATCCATCAATGTAATCCACCATATAAACAAACTGAAAATAAAAAACCACATGATCATCTCCTTAGATGCAGAGAAAGCATTTGATAAAATCCAACACCCATTCATGTTTAAAGTTTTAGAGAGATCGGGGATACAAGGCACTTTCCTCAACATAATAAAGGCAAGCCAATAGCGAAAATCAAAGTAAATGGTGAGATACTCAAGGAAACTTCTCTAAAATCGGGAACAAGGCAAGGCTGCCCACTCTCTCCATATCTCTTCAATATAGTACTCGAAGTTCTAGCCAGAGCAATAAGACAACAAAAGGAGATCAAAGGTATCCAAACGGGAAAGGAGGAAGTAAAATTATCCCTATTTGCAGATGATATGATAGTGTACATAAGGACCCTCAAAATTCCACCAGAGAACTCCTACAGCTGATAAACACCTTCAGCAAATTGGCTGGATACAAAATTAACTCAAAAAAGTCAGTAGCCTTCCTATACACAAATGACAAGCTTGCAGAGGAAGAAATTAGGAAAACCACACCCTTCACATTAGCCACAAGCAATATAAAATATTTAGGAGTTACTCTAACTAAGCAAGTGAAGGACTTGTTTGAAAAAAAAATTCAAAACTCTGAAGAAAGAGATTGAAGATGACATGAGAAGATGGAATGATCTTCCTTGCTCATGGATCACGAAAATTAACATAGTAAAAATGGCCATCCTACCAAAAGCAATCTACAGATTCAATGCAATCCCTATCAAAATACCTACACAATTTTTTAAAGACATTGAAAGTTCAATTCTGAACTTCATATGGAAAAACAAAAAACCCAGAATAGCTAAAACAATCTGTACAATAAAAGGTGCTCCGGAGGAATCTCCATAACTGATCTCAAAGTGTACTATAAAGCAATAGTAATTAAAACAGCATGGTACTGGCACAGCAACAGGCTGGTTGATCAGAGAAAGACCCACATATGAATTCACACACAGATGGTCACTTGATTTTTGACAAAGAAGCCAAATCCATTCAATGGAAAAAGGATAGCATCTTCAACAAATGGTGCTGGTCTAACTGGAGGTCTATGTGTAAAAGAATGCCACTGGACCCATATTTGTCACCTTGCACAAAACTCAAATCCAAATGGATCAAAGACCTCAACATAAAATCAGAGACACTAAGTCAGTTAGAAGAAAAAGTGAGGAAGAGCCTGGAACATATTGGCACAGGAGACAACTTCCTGAACAGAACACCAACAGCCCAGGCCTCAATGTCAACAATTAATAAATGGGACCTCATGAGGCTGAGAAGCTTCTGTAAGGCAGGAGATACTGTCAAGAGAACAAAGCGACAGCCTAGAGACTGGGAAAATATCTTCACCAACCCTACATCTGACAAAGGTCTAATATCCAAAATATATAAAGAACTCAAGAAATTAAACACACCAAACCAAATAACCCAATTGAGAAATGGGGCTTGGAACTAAACAGAGAATTCTCAACAGAGGAATATCAAATGGCTGAGAAACACTTAAAGAAATGCTCAACCTCCTTAGTCATCAAGGAAATGCAAATCAAAACAACTCTGAGATTCATGTTACACCCATCAGAATGGCTAAGATCAAAAATTCAAGCGACACCACATGCTGGCCAGGATGTGGAGAGAGAGGAACACTCCTTCATTGCTGGTGGGAATGCAAACTAGTACAGCCACTTTGGAAATCTATCTGGTGTTTCTCAGAAAACTGGGCTTCCTCAAGACCCAGTTATTCCACTCCTTGGAATATACCCAGAAGATGCTCCAGCACACAACAGGAAACTTTGCTCAATCATGTTCATAGCAGCCTTATTCATAATAGCCAGAACATGGAAACAGCCTAAGTGTCCCTCAGTAGAAGACTGGATAAAGAAACTGTGGTATATATACACTATGGAATACTACTCAGCTATTAAAAACAAGGAATTCCCGAAATTTGTGGACAAATGGATTGAGCTAGAAATGATCATAATGAATGAGTTAACCCAGAAGCAGAAGAACTATAATGGTATATACTCACTTATATCTGCATACTAGCCCAAGGGGCATGTCCCATGAAAGCCTTCCCTTACCAGGAAACTGGGACAGAGGGGAGGACATCCTATTGGGACTCTAGATGAGAGAAGCATGGGAGAATAGCAAAGTAGAAGGACCCAGTGGATCCTAGAAACCTACAAGTAGAACATTATGATAGGCGGATTTGTGCCAAGGGGTCCCGCTCAAACTAAGGCACCAGCCAAGGACAATACAGGCGGTAAACTTTAAACCCCTAACCAGATCTAGCCAATGGACAGAACATTCTCCACAGTTGAATGGAGAGTGGGGTATGACTTTCACACGAATTCTGTTGCCTCACATTTGACTATGTCCCCTGGAGGGGGAGACCTGGTGGCACTCAGAGGAAGGATAGCAGGTTACCAAGAAGAGACTTGATACCCTATGAGCATATACAGGGGGAGGTAATCCTCCTCAGGAACAGTCATAGGGGAGAGGAATAAGGGGAAAATGGGAGGGAGGGTAGAATGGGAGGATACAAGGGATGGCATAACCATTGAGATGTAACAAGAATGAATTAATAAAAAATAAAAAAAATTAAATAACACAATTAAAAAATCAATTAAAATTTGGAATAGCCTTCACCAAAGAAGTGACACATGTCTAATAAGCACATTATTTATTGTGGTAATGCATATTAAAATCACAAAGAGATAAGACAACTACTACATAGCTTTAAAAGTAACATTACTAAATATTGAGAAGGATGAAAAACAAAAGCATCATTACAACAATAACAACAACAACAAAAATCCCTCAGAAACCCATGACTGACACTTGCCAGTACGACATTTAAATGAGTATAGCCATATTGGCAAACAGTTTGAGAGTTCCTTACATTATTAAAAAAAAAAAAAAAAAAGGTCATTAAACAGCAATTTTGTTCTAAAATGTTTACCCTCAACTAAATGTAATACCCACCAATGCGTAAGTAGATAAACTGAATGAAGTATATTTATATGTTAGTGTTAACAGTGTACTACTCAGCTTTGAAGCGCACATAGTCCATAGTGTGCATTAAACTGAAGAATACTGCACTAAGGGGACTGAAGAGGTTTTGAAATTTGTCATTCCACTTCAAGAACACTGGTAGAAAACTCAAAAGGGTAGTGATAAGCAGGCCATGGCTTGTTTAGGGACAAAGTAGGAATGGAAATTGACTATAAATGGGCGAATGATTTGTTTTAACAATAGGTTGTGTTAGAGGCTGGGGACATGGCTCCAGCAGTACATAAGCTTGCCTTCAAGGCTGATGACCTCGTTCACTCTCCAGAATCTACAGGTGGATGAGAATCAGCTCCCAAAAGATGTCCTTTGGCCTATGTGTTTGCACTTGCACAAATAAAAGTAATAAATGGGACCTCATGAGGCAGGAGACACTGTCAACAGAACAAAGCAACACTCTGTAGACTGGGAAAAGATCTTCATCAATCCTACATCTGACAAAGGTCTAATATCCAGAATATAAAGAACTCAAGAAATTAGACACCACCAAACTAAATAACCCAATTGAGAAATGGGGCTCAGAACTAAACAGAGAATTCTTAACAGAGGAATATCAAATGGCTGAGAAACACTTAAAGAAATGCTCAACATCAGAGAAATGCAAATCAAAACAACTCAGAGATTCCATCTTACATCCATCAGAATGGCTAAGATCAAAAACTCAAGTGACACCACATGCTGGTGATGATGTGGAGAAAGGGGAACACTCCTTCACTGCTGGTAGGAATGCAAACTTGTACAGCCACTTTGGAAATCTATCTGGTGTTTTATCAGAAAACTGGGAATAGGGCTTTCCTCAAGACTCAGCTATTCCACTCCTTGGAATATACCCAGAAAATGCTCCTCCACACAACAAGGACATATGTTCCACCATGTTCATAGCAACCTCATTCATAATAGCTAGAACCTGGAAACAACCTAAATGTCCCTCAGTTGAAGAATGGATAAAGAAACTGTGGCACACTACACTATGGAATACTACTCAGCTATTAAAAACAAGGAAATCCTGAAATTTGTGGACAAATAGATGGAACTAGAAATGATCATACTGAATGAGTTAACCCAGAAGCAGAAAGACTCACTAGGTACATACTCACTTATAATTGGACACTAGCCCAAAAGGCATGTCCCATGAAACTCTTCACTTACCAGGAGATTGGGATAGAAGTGAGGACATCCCCCTGGGACTCTAGGTGAGAGAAATATAGGAGATGGGGAAATAGAAGGATCCAGAGGGTCCTAGAAACCTACAAGAACATTGTGACGGGTAGATTGGGGCCCGGGGTAGGGGTCTGTTCAAACCATTACACTAACTAAGCATAATACAAGCAGTAAACTTTGGGCCCCTACTCTGATCTACCCAGTAGACAGGGCATTCTCCACAGTTATGTGGAGAGTGGGGACTGACTTTGACATGAACTCTGATGCTCTATATTTGACCATCTCCACTTGGTGGGGAGGCCTGGTGGCACTCAAAGAAATAAGCAGGCTACCAAGGTGAGACTTGATAGCCAGCCTATGACCACTTAGTGGGGGAAGAGAAATAGGGTGAAAGAGGGAGGGAGGGAAGAATGGGAGGATACAAGTGATGGGATAACAATTGAGTTGTAATCTGAATAAATTTAAAAAAGTTAAAAAAAAATTCTCTGGGGGCCTGCCCTCTAAATATGTTTTTGGACTTACAAATGTATCTTATTTTTATTTCAAGGGTAGACTCAAATTCCATGCTATTCTGTAAATGGAAAGAAATATTTTTGGAAAGGCTGGATTGACTATAGTTAGAGTAAGTAGACAAACTACTGAATGGTGTCTAGTACAGTGTATCATAGAGCCACCATAGCTTAACCATGACACCAGATGAAGAGCAGCTGGCCTACAATCCCCACAGGATTTCAACTCACTGAAAATCTTTTTCCTTTAAATCTCCACTCACTTTCTTATTAAGAAAATTACAGGAAGATCTTTTCTTCAGCAAGTTCAGTTTGTCTCAAAGTATGAGATGTAATGTGTATGAACACTTTAAAAATATTCCTTGTCTTCCTCTTGTTTCCTCTCTCTCTTCCTCCCTCCGTCCCTCCTTCTCTGTCTGTGTCTCTGTCTCCAGGGTTTCTCTGTATAATCTTGGCTGTCCTGGAAGTTGCTCCATAGAACAAGCTGGCCTCCAACTCACAGAGATCTCTGGAATTAAAGGCATGTGTCACCTCTATGGGGGCTCTAAAATACATTTTTAAAATAACATAGTAATAAAAATGTAGTGTGAGAAATTCACTGTCTCGATATGGCATTTCTCATATCTCAACAGAGACACACCCCCCACCAAAGTCTCTCTTTTTTGTTTTGTGCAGTCCATTTCTACCTACTGTTCCCATATGCCCTCCTTCTTGTAAATTGTACCTTCTGATGACATGGACTGGAATCAGCTAGAGAAAGCCTAGGCTACATCAGTTGCTAGAAGCTCAGTTTTGAAACAGCTAGCTCATGGAATCACTGCCAGCATGTGCTATGTATTAACTTGTAAAGCTCATGAAACCTCAAAGACTTATATAGGTTCTCTATATCCTGTGCAGTCTGACTCCTGAGCGCATTTGGTGTGCGTGGCTGAGAATGCACATATACTGCACTCCCTACAGGACTGTCATTATGTGATTAATCGTGTGGATAACTGAACATAGGTTACTGAATAAACCATACAGTTACTAGTTACTCAAGCTCTTCTCATAGAATTAGGGGTTCTAGATAAAATTAAGCCAGCCCAGTGAGCAGCCAGGACTTTGTAAGAGCAAAACTCCCATCATGGCCTAATTGGTGGATCCAGAGGGCCAGGAGTGCAACCGGAAATTCTGTCAGGGAGACCGCTGCCATCAACCCTCCCTCATAGAGCAGGTACTCATGTCTTCCTTTCTTTGGTATGTTCAAACTCAAGTCTAGTTTATTTATTACTTTCTTATTCTTCAAAAATAAATTCATTCCAGAGGTTTTGGTGATGCTCCCTCACCCACTTCTCTGCATACAGTCTTCCTACATCCTACAAGCAGAGGACGAAGACTCAGGTATTTTCAAGTCCTGGCTTACTGAAAGAGCAGAGAAGAAACCACGGTATAAAAGCTGCAATTAACTCAGATAAGCAGTTTCTCAATGTGAGTAGCATACTGAATGCACCATGACTTTTTTATGGGACACAGTGATCAACTGAAAGGCTTTTGAGTGCCTGCAGGATGATTAGGCGGCAAGGGCTGGTAGGTGTCAAGTTATTCAGCCTCTGGCAAACTCACTAGAGTAATGGGCACCAAAATGGAGGCTAGAGTCTTGTGAGTCTAAAGACAGGCTGGCCTAGCTACAGGTAAAGAATATATAATTCTTGGATGCAGGTAACAGTATTAAGGAATAGGAAATCCCACAATGACCAACTGCTTTTAACTGGAATGTCCTCAAGAAGTAATCTGCAGCTCTAATGCTTCTTTACGAAATTATCTTTCCCTACTTCTTTAGTTGTTTCCAATGAGTAATACAAGCATTTGCCACAACAGACTTTGAGTCATTGCACAAGGACTTTCATCCTTGCATCTTTTCTTACATTTCTTTTGGTTTGTGGACATATAATCTAGAACTTACTTGAGTTCATCTGTTTTCAAGAAGCACAGTATAATCCAGACAGAAACAGTAGATGACTTGGCAGCATGTTGACTGTCTCAGCTACAGAACTGTACCGATAAAACTATTACAAAAACAGGTTCAATGGCTGCATTTTACTGACCACTTCCTGAGGTACTTCAGAGGAAGGGGCAGGACCTGGCTAGTAAGAGTTCATGCACACAGCTATCCACAGATAGATGTTACACTCTAGATCCTGTAGAAATTGCATGTAAAATATTTTATATAGCATATCTGTGTTTTTCATAAAGCTCCAATGTTTTTGTCAGATAAAAGAAAAATCAGTTACAAATGACTAGACAAGATTAACTAGATCTTTTATAGTAGTAACAATGAAAGACAAAGTTCACACACACATACACACTTCTATCAGATTAACTATAGACTTTTTAATATTGTCTGTTTCTGTATATTTTATGGAGCAAAGGATACTAGAAAGATAAAAGAAAAAAATTAAACACACGATAAACATAGGAAATATATTCAAATAACTAAAAACCCATAAAGTGTTATACAATAAATTACCTAATTTTCTGGCCTATAGATTTAATAAGTTTAAGTTCTAACCTCAAATCTGATTTATGAAAAATTAAGACCAACCTTAAGGAGCTTCAATATTTACTTTTATTATTTATAAAAACAATTAAGGTATCAGAGTGCATATTGTGTATGTGCTTGTGGTTTTGCACATTTATTCATGTGTTTTACATGATTTCAATGTTATAAACATACTGTGTATATCTTTACAATACCAGATAGATTCAGCTGTCTGGCACTGACACATGAAATTTTAAGTCATTTTGATGCCGTGTACTTGAGGATGCTATAAAAACAACTTGTCTGTTATAACTCCTTAGGGAAGACTTCTGTAACAGGTGTCCTTTCCCAATTGCCATGTGTTTATGCTCCAGCCACCCCCACCCCTTGCAATTAATTGAATTTCTTTTTAGGAAAAAAAGTCTGGAAATAATGTCCTCCTAATTTTTAGTCAAATAAATATTTTAGCTACACGTATTGTAGTTTTTTAAAGGCCTTTATATAGTTAGGGAAAAAATTGAGCATGTCTTAACCCTTTTCATTTATAAAATAAAAAATAGGATTGGACATTTTACAGATAAAAGATGAAAACCTCTCATGCATGTGAGCAGCTGCATCCAGCTCACAGTGCTGCAGGCAGGGTATGCACTGCCCTTGCCAAGTGTGGGAGGAGTAGGAAAGCAGCATGATGTCAGAGGTCTAGGTTACATGTATTAAGCCACACGCCATTGACTTCTCTGATAAATACATATAGTTTTAATGATCAGTATTGGATAGTGGATGAAAACATGCATTAGTAATACTAAAAATGCACACATTTGTCCATATATCTGTTCACTATAAAATCTTCTGTTTGGAAATTTAAAGTCTTGGTTCTTATTTTAGAATACACAGTAATCAGGAGGATACATGATGGGAAGCCAGTTCTCAGTAAACGATGCACAATGGGTCCATCCGAGTAACTTCATCAGCTATAATAAAAGAGAACATTCGTAAGGAGGTGACAATTCCAAGCCCAAAATGCAGACTAATTTAATAACAGCACACTAGCAATACATAGATAGAACCTATCAGTCTATCATCCATTAATGCATCCACCTACAGACTGTCCTTCCTAACAAGCCACAGTCTTTTTCATAGGAGCACAAAAAGAGAGAAATAATGTCAGCAAGTCCAGGAAGAGTTCTTTTAACCTAATCAAGATCTAAATGACCTAAACTGACAAAGGTAAACAGAAAACTTGATGACATTAACATAACTTCTCTTCATATCATTTCAGAATAACTCATGGAGAAAGCTCCAACTAGTTTGTATGTGATAGATTGGTAAACTAACAAAGGTAGGAATGATCTCAGACAAAAAGTAAAATATAAACTCCACAAACTCAACTATTTTAGAGCCAAGGCCACACACATTAAGAAAGAATGTGTCCTTCAAAAGTGCTTTCTTGTAACTACAGAAATTAATTCACTTTGCTCCTGCTGAAAACATTCAAGGTTGATAAGGGTCTTGGAATAGCAGTGAAAACGTTTTAGGAATTTTGATGGCTACTGAGGGTCTCCCATGCATTTATTATATAGCTCATACTGCTTTAATAATGGTAACAATTGACCATAGTAAATTAAGCAATGATTTATAATGACCACAGCTCCCCCTGATCATGTTCTTATCACTACACAGTACTCACTTGAATACAATTTTTCCAGTTTTCTTTTGTTGGTTTTTCTTCTACGAGTTTAGTTGCAAACTTAAGGCCTCTCCCATACATCTTATTTACTAATGCATGCTTGTATGCAAATGTCAAAACCTATGATATAAAACAAAATAAAGATTATCTATAGAGTATGTATATTTTAAAGCATATAGCTTTAATATGAAATATGGCTTTCACAGTATAGGTTTTCTTGTGTGTATATAGAGGACAAAGGTCAACAAAGGTTATCTTTCTCAATTGCTCTCCATCTTGTGAAGGTTGGTTTAGCTAGATTGGTGGCCCCCCAGATCATCCTATCTCTGCCACTCCAACTCTGGAATTATGGGTGCATGGCACTGTGCTTGGCTTTTTTTTTTTTACACTGGTGTAGGGGATTAAACTCATGTTCTCATACTTGTGTGGCAAGCAATTTACTGAGTCATCTCCCCAGGCCCGAAAATACAGCTATTAAGTTGAATATGTTGTATCCTGGAAATTAGAAAAAAATTAAGAGCAAATAATTACATAAAAGAGTATAAAAAATAAATAATTGTAAGTCATAAACTACTGAAATCCACTTTAAACCATTTCTTTGTGCAAAATAAACCATAGTTAACGTAATTAGAGAAAACAAAGAGTAGAAGTAAAAATGGCCACTATCAATCACCAAATCTGGTGAAGGACATGTTTTACATAAACACGCTCCTTCTATATGCTGATCTGTCATGCTGTTCTTATGTTTTCCTGAACTACGGAGTGTGGTAACCATCCTCAAAGAAAGAAATCCTGCTATAGTGATTTGTTCTTGTTCAATTAACAGGGTCTGCAGGTCAGCACTGCAATGCACTGCCCCTAGTCAGCAGTGTCACTATGAAGACAGATGTATGCCTAACAATGTCACTGTAGTGATCACAAGTATTTATCACCTTGTTACATTTCTCAAAGGCAAAGACTAGTTTCTAGTTATCTTTATGTGCCTTCCAGCTGGACAACAGCAGACCTTCAATAACTGTTAACAGTAATAACACTGAGGACTTTCCATGAACTTAATACTTATTCAGAATATCCAGGTAAAAAAAAGGCATCAGTGTTCAGTAACTTGTGATAAAAATGGCAGAGCCAGGAATTAAATGCAATTCAGGTCCTAATACTTATTCCTTGTACATTCAGCCTGCTTTAGTTTTGTGAGTACTATTGTGGAAAACATAGTACTGGCCTGTGAGGGAACTCAATTTTTTCCCCTAGTTTTGTTTTTTTCAATTAAAATTTACCATAGCTAATCCTGAAAACCAATGATTGATAACTAAAACAATAGCCTTTTCTGGGTGAAAACCCATCTACTTTTCCTTCTCCAGGAATATGTTATATAACTATATAACATATAGTTATATAATCACTACTGTAAGAATAGACGAAAGGGATTTGATATATGTGTTTTTAGAACCCAAATCCAAAAAATTTCAACTTTGTATTTCCAAATATTTGTTTGAAACTGGTAGCTAGGAGATGGAGATGATGGCTCACAGGACCTAGGTTCAATTCCGAGCATACATATGGTAGCTCACAACTGTCTGTAAATCTAAGATCCAACACCCTCACACAGACATACATACAGGCAAAACATCAACGCACTAAAAACTGAGATATGTAGAAGTTACAGAGTTTTGAGGAAAATAAATAATAGTATCTAAACTAAGAAACACATGTCACCCTAAAAATTAGCATAAAAAAGATTCAGGGGAAAGAAGGACAATTTCTAGAAGATCATAGTTTTGGTTTCATATATAACTGTCTTAAAAAGGCTACTACAAATGTCCGTAAACTGTTTCCAAAATTATTCTTAAATAAGCACTTTAAAACAGGTAGGACAAAAGCAAGGTACTTTGGCTAAAATGCATCTTCTTCAGAGTGGAGCCTTATCTTCTGCTTGGTAGGCAGAGCACAAGAAGGCCTGAGAGATCACTATCAAAAGCTGTACCAAGAACAATGACAGAAGGGTTAAGTCTTACCTTAGTGTCAAAAAGATCTGTCCACTTTGTAGTTTCCCAAAAGGTTTCAGACAGAGAGTCCAGGGTACTTTCCCCTTCCTCTTCCTTTCCTTCTGCATCTCCAGCTGCTGCCCCATCGTGAGGCTGTATGTGAAGAAGGTGGTCTGCCAGGGCACATCCTTTCCTGCAGAGGGCATCTACCAGGGTAGATTTCTGCTTGTCCATATCACTGGAGAGCAAAAGAAATTTTTTTTCCACCTGTCAGTTAGAGATTATTCCAAGGGATGATTTTATTTGAAGTGCACGTGTTCTTTTCTCTAAGCCTTACCATGCATAAATTTTGTATATCCAAGTACATACGTTTGTGTTACACATCAAATGAGACTATTATTAGTAATCATCATTGTAGGCTCAACTTTCTTAGCAATTTTATTATATTATGAACTTATTAACCGAGATGTAGGCCTTATTTATAATCCAACTAACCTAAACAATAGGAAAAGGAGATTAAAGAATAATGAAACTGCAAGGATATCTGTTCCGAGGAACGATTCTCCTGGCATAATCAGCAGGATTTCTTCTGCTGGAACCTGGAGCAACCAGAGCCTGCAACCTCAGGCAGAGCCTGGAGCCCCGAAGCCTTCCCTCGAGCCGTTCTCTCTAGGAGCATCTTGAAGTGGAGCAATGAACAGCCAAAATTATTCCAAGTTTCTAAAGGCCCCCGACTTCTGTTTTTGGCTCACATTTATACCTCCTCTCAGAATTTGTTCAAGGATTTTTTTCAGCTGGTTAACAACCAATCTCCTCCACATGGTAGTTCGACTTCTAAGGCGATAAACATCACCTGCTCTCTCACAAGTCTTTTTCTCATTCCCCACTTGTGATCTAAGCAAAAAACATGTTTATCTCTCTTTCACATCATAAGCTTTATCATACATACAGATGAGATCAAGTTAGGGCAACTGGACTTTGTTAAAGCAGAACGCCATAGCAACAGATGAAAGATTATCCAGTTGTTCTGTCAGCTACACAAATTTTAATAAGGAGTATCTTTTAACCCTTTACATTCAAAAATAGTAATTATATACTCATCTATATGTAATATATAGAAAGACAAGGTTTTTGTAGCACAAATATGATACCACATATAAAATTAGGCAAATATGTTTACTCTGAATATATCAATAACTGCTCTAGCACTTTGACATATTAACTCATTTATAGTCAAAACAATTTTATGGAGGCAGTAAGATGGCTCTGTGAATAACTGTGCTTGCCAGCAAATCTGATGGCCTGAATCTAATTCTGGGAACCTACATGGTGGAGGAGAGAACTGACTCTTTTATGCTCTCCTATGACCTCCACAGGCACATTATGACATATGTATACCCATACACAACCACCAAATAAACAAACCCCAAATCAAGTCTATGAATAAGATACTCCTATTTGGTATAGAAGAAAACTGAAGCACAAAGTGATTCAGGACTTGATCATAGCCTCCAGTTGGGAAATAGCTGCTGTAGGATTCTAAGCTGAGCAGTCTGGTTCTACATGTGCTCAGTCTCTAGGGTAACTTGTCTTGCTCTGGGAAGGCATCTTTATTTTTCTGTAAAGAATTCTGCAAGTGCCTATGTCCATGACTGGCACAGACTAGATATTTATCCATTACTGTTCAGCACTAGGAACCTCCACTCCGAGGAAGATTACTGAGCTTATTTGAGGCATTATTTCCAATTCATGTCAGGGATTTGTGAAAACAATAAAGGCTTAAAGGGCTAAGAAAATAAACACAATGTAAATGGCTGTGGGATAATGATCTGTTTACTAAGAAGATTAACTCTGAAACACCCATAGTAAAATGTATAATGTGTGAAATCTACTGGGAAGAACCAGGAGGACACAGGACAACTTGGGGTGCTGGGGCTTACTAGCTCTGTATATTGAGGGGGAGTAACTAAAAGCACAAAATACTGGTGGTAACATATTGCTTTGGACTAGATGTTCTCAAAGGCTCCCAGACCATTTGATTATGTGAGATCATCTAAGAAGACATCTGCAATATCATCTCCAGTGAAAATTAAACTATGCCCAAGAGATACCTCAGTTTATTACCAAGAACAATAGTTTCCTTTTTTACTTCTGAACTAACAGATAACAATCACAAGTCAGGGATTTCACAAACTTCTGTCCAGCTGTCCTATGGTTTCAGCAGATTGGCTTGATACACAGCTATCTATAATCCACAGAGCCACACGAATGGGAAGGGAGTACTTGACATGTACCAAAATGCACACTTTCCCATTGGCCACCTAGTCCTTTTACCATTTTCAATTGTCAGCCTGAACCACGAAGTGGTAGAATGCTACATTCCCTTATCCCTCAAGTTCAGGTCATCTGCTTCTTCTATATTTCTCTCGTGGTAACAGCTTTCTTCACTAGGATAGCTCAGTACTTGACCTGTTCCTTGACAGATAAATACAGATAGGATTTGATGAGCCATAGGATTCCTCACTCATCTGTTCATTTAATCACATAATGCTTGGCAAAACTCATTAACTTGGCATCTCACATGTCTGCCTCCCTCAGTAGATTATGGTAAAATATAAATGATTCTTCAAAGTCCCAGGTTTAAATATTTTAAGCAGTCTCTCAGCATAAACTCCATATTCCAGGCTTTGAGGTCCTTCTCAGTTTAATTCTAATCTTTGTAACCCTCTGGTCCCACTACTCTCCCATATAGTCGGTAGGGGGACTTGAAATCCACCAGTCATTGAGAGCATCCAAGTCTTTTTTTTTTTTTTCCTGCTGCTCTAATTTTTTTTAATCTTTTTTTTTTTATTAATTTATTCTTGTTACATCTCAATGGTTATCCCATCGCTTGTATACTCCCATTCTTCCCTCCCTCCCAGTTTCCCCTTATTCCCCTCCCCTATGACTGTTCCTGAGAGGGATTACCTCCCCCTGTATATGCTCATAGGGTATCAAGTCTCTTCTCGGTGACCTGCTGTCCTTCCTCTGAGTGCCACCAGGTCTCCCCCTCCAGGGGACTTGGTCAAATGTGAGGCACCAGAGTATGTGAGAAAGTCATACCCCACTCTCCACTCAACTGTGGAGAATGTTCTGTCCATTGGCTAGATCTGGTTAGGGGTTTAAAGTTTACCGCCTGTATTGTCCTTGGCTGGTGCCTTAGTTTGAGCGGGACCCCTTGGCACAAATCTGCCTATCATAATGTTCTACTTGTAGGTTTCTAGGATCCACTGGGTCCTTCTACTTTGCTATTCTCCCATGCTTCTCTCATCTAGAGTCCCAATAGGATGTCCTCCCCTCTGTCCCAGTTTCCTGGTAAGTGAAGGCTTTTGTGGGACATGCCCCTTGGGCTAGTAGAGAGCATCCAAGTCTTAAAGAATTAACCTTCTTCTTCTTCTATGTGCCTGGACACTGCTTTGGCTATTCCAGAGTAAGAACAGCAGACTTCTGAGTCTCCTCTTGAGTCATCTACTTTCCTGCTTATTTACTGTGCTATTCTTCCATCAAATGCTTGTTATCATTTTTTTCTACTCTAAGAGTCAGGTAAACAATTATCCTCAACTTGTGAAGGAGATGTGTGCTTTAGAACAGACTGAATCAATGAGGGTAGTTAGCACCATCATGTCAAACCCAACTGACTGGTCCCAGTTACCCAAGAAGGGCTTTGGCGTAGGGGTGGGAGAGGGAATGCAGAATTCAGAAGGAAGCTAGTACTAACAAAGGTGCTCTGTTCGTCAGGGATGAATTAAGTTGTCAGCAGGATTCATTTCTCAAAGTTTTGGCATCCTCTGATGAATTCTGTATTAATCTTATGTATTCAGAAATATTTTGTTAAGCTATGAAGCTTTGCCCAATCAGAGTAGAGTCAGGCTTCCTCCTATAGGCTTTCAAAATTTAAAATGCTCATTAAACACCCAGGTCTATCTGCCAATTTAATCTTCTGCATTATATTTTCTAAATAAGAGAGTCTTGTTAATATCAAAAGTCCTTCTTAATGGTAACTTACATATACTTGCTCAATAATCATATTCAGAATCAAAACTGGTTACCCCATGATGGTCATTGTAGTCACATTTTAGGAAATGGTAAATCCTAATTGCTAAAAAAAGAAACTAAAATTCTTAACAAACTACTGAGTAAAGGCATGAGCTAACAGATCTGGCAAAGCAATCTTGCCACTTTTTACAAAACTGATTTAAACAAAAGCAACTTTGCATGGAAAAGAGACATGTAAGGAAATATGGTACAGTGTGTTATGTGTGTGTGTGTGTATGTGTGCGCATGTATGTGTGTGTGTATTTATGTGTTCATCTTTTATAGGCTTCCTCTAGTTATTTCTAAGGGTCTAGAACTATATTCTTCACCTGTCCTACCCTATTATTATTGATAGCCATTTAAAATCAGTGTTGAGAGTTTTTCAAAGCATAGAAATTCTCAACTAAAGGGAAAAAAAGACCAATACATACCTGACTCCCTTTAACCGAGGGTTATTTCTTCTATATATGTTAAAATTTAGAAAGCATAGGCCAAAATAGGAAAAATAAATGGGTCCTAATACTGAAATATCAAAATGATTCCTGTAACATTTCATATATTTCTGCATGTGTATGAGTGTTCTGTCTGCATGTATAGTAAATACACCATGTGTGAGCAGTGCCTGGAGAGTCCAAAGAGGGTGCTGAATACCCCTGGAATGGAAGTTACAGATGGGTTGAATTGACATGTGGTGCTGGCAACTAAGCTTGGGTCCTCTGCAAAAGCAACAAGTGCATGAAACAGCTGTGCCATCTCTGCAGCCCACAGAGTCTATAGTTTTTACAAACTACATGCTATAATAACACTTTTTAGAAGGCACAGAGTACAGGAAAGGTCACGAAAGGCCTAGGAAGACAGCTTAATATAGTCACTGTCAGTTTCCTTTTCTCTCAGGACAAACACTGGTTTTAAGGAAGCACAACTGCAGTGCAGACAAGCCTGGCAACAAACCACTAGCTTGGCAGAAGCGTGTGACAAAGGCTGTGTCTTTTCACTGAGTACAATTATATAGGAGAGCAAGACAGAGAAAGGTAGTGTTTTTCAGGATGGTCAGCCATGGAGAAGAGAGCGACACACTTAGGTAGCTTCTTTGTTTCCTTTGAGATAAAAAATAGTGCTGCTCATCTTCTTAAGAAGAGGGCAATAAGGGGCAGGGCTGTGGGAGGGAAAAGCGCGGGCTTCGAAGGCAGGTCTTGATAGGAATGCTGGTTTTCCGACATCCTATCACAGCGCTGTAGGCAAGCCATTCATCCACAACCTTCACTTTACTCTCTAAGATCTAAGCAAAAACGATTCTATTTTACGGTGTCTGGAACACTAAATATAAATATGACCATGCATTTAAAGTGTTCAAAATCCCCTGTACATGATTATCATTTAATAAATAGCACATACACGTTCTAAAGTTACTAAAATAACAAAATACCAGCCAAATTGAAAATGTTGTAAAAATTATTCCACTGGAAAATATGAAAGGGTACTACTAACCATGGAATATAAACTGTTTTTACTAAGTTTCATTCCACTTGAAAACTACTGCTTTTAAGATGATTCCTAAAACTCCGTAGTAAAACTATCACTAAAATGTGTTGCCAGGAGTTATAGCAGTTGTGCATCCAATGTTTTATGAAGATCGCAGAATTTTTAAAGAAAATTATAGTTCTTTAAGGCAGCTAAAATAGTTCTGGCTTACTAGCTAAACCAACTATAAAACAACTAGGATATTTGTAACCATACAAGTTAATGAGTCCCCTGTGTTGAAATAAAACATACAATGTAAAAAAACACAACAACGTGTTTTTGGGAGTTAGTTCAAGGCAGGAGCTCACAGAAGAGAGAAGAGACTGAATCAGGACTGGTACTCAAGCTGCTCTATGCACACAGACCATCGGGCCTTACAAAACCCAAACTATCAATGTTCCTCTGCATACCTCTCCAATATTAATTCCATAAAACTAAAGTTGCTAAAAAGTTTTAACCTCATTTCATTTATTTTATGAGGCACTATGAACTAGATTTTGTTTTTCATGCTATTGGCCAATAAATATCTGAGAAGTGAATTTCTTGAGGTGGTGTCTTCTCTACCTATCCAGTTCATATAGTCTGCTGAGGGTGGCACTGTTTTATCAGAAGTACGCAGACATTTCACCTGTACAATAACGAGTGGTGATGAAACAAACTGTTTTCTTAGGCTATGTTTTAAAAGGCTGAAGACAATTATGAAATTTCTGAGGGAGTATGAACAAACTGTCAATCCTGATTATAAGTATGTTACAACAGAAATAAAGTAATCCTTAACACTAATTTTTTTTAACTGCTATACGGCCAGTCTTTAATATAAAGAATTTATTATTACTGAAACAGAGTATAAGGAAGTTGTGTTTATTATTTTAATATTTTAGCCAACAATAAAAATAAGCTATCAATAATTTCTCATGAGAATCTTAGTACACAATGAAAAAAATCTCCCCCCTCTTCCCTCTCAGTGCTCATTTACCTATCTCACTGTTCAGCCCTTGGCTGCCTCTGACTCCTGAATGCTTTAAAGATATTCACCATCATACAAGGAAGTAAAAAGATTCTTATCTTTAAAAGTAGGCTAGTCCCTAATTTTTAAACAAATAACTAAGAAATGAGATGCAAGAAAGATTATTTACTGGTTAGGTACTTTTTTATAGTAGCTGCATCAGGCCTGGGGTCAGTCTTCATTGCAATGTAAACTGCTAGAGCGGTTTGATCGATGTGAGAAATAACAGCATTGGCAGCATCAACAATTTCATTAAGTCTTTTCATTCGTTCCTGGGCAGGAAATAAAGAAATGGATTAATAAGTGCATTAAAGCATTTTCATTTCTACTGTCCCAGCCATAAAACTCTAAGTGAACTGTCACTTCCTTGTAGGCCTAGAGCTTTGTGTTACTTTTTAATGTGATTTTTACAATTTCCAGTATCCCTGAAAAACGGAATCAGGTGACAGCTAACTTAAATTTGTAGTCTAAAACTGAAAATAAAACAAAGTTTACCAAAATGTGAGTTTTTCAAACAAAGAAAATTCCTTTCTAGCATACCATTAAGATTTTAGAGATAACAATCTCTATTTTATCCCATGCCACATGAAAAAAAATTTTTTCTTCCCCTAAAACCTTGTTCACAAGCAAATTCTTTCCAAACAATCACTAAAATCAGAACTCAGAAAGTTAAAAAGGTTATAATCAAGACTCTTTTAATTATGACCACCATGGATGGTCTACTTGGTAGTTTTCTCTTTTGAGGCCTCCTTTAAATATTCTGTTCTAGTTCATTCCAAACCTTCATGATTTTTAACTGATCATGGCTGACATGACTCTACTTATATTAACAGTAACAACAGCTGGCCTACAGTCCATGTTAGACAATCTAGAATTACTATAAAACTCTGGTAATAAAGTAGTAACAGAAGGTGTTTAGATTTCTAGCTGTCCAGGGTTTCCAGAGACAGGGTTTCTTTGTGAAGCCCTGCCTGTTCTAGATTCACTGTGTAGACCAGGACGGCCTTGAGCTCACAGAGCTCAGCGAGCCTCTGCCTCCCTGTGGGCTGGGATTAAAGGCACATGCTACCATGTCTAGCTTTGGCCAGTTCTTATAATTATCTTAATGAAATATTCAGTTGCAGGAGATTCATTTTCAGTAGGCAGGAAGAGAGAGCAAAGAGAGATGCACCTTTACTCAAAAGTGCAAACATTAGCTATTATACAAATACCAAATTATTTAAAACAATCAGTACATCCAACCTTTTCAGCATCCAATTGATGAAGCCGTGCAACATACAGAGGAAGGTAAGCAGGATATGTTTCTTTCAATTCATTGTAAATGTCACTAGAATCCAGTCTGTGTTAAAGAGACAAATTAGTAATTTTCAAATTAAATGCCCATTTCTGTTAAAAGGAAATCTGAATGTTGCTTTATAGTTCTAGTCATTAAAATATTTTCTAAGTATAACTTATCAATAAAGAGTAGTTACATATAACATATGTATTTGAAAATTACTTCAGTTAAGAGTTCTCTAAAATGTTCAGATAAAAGTACACATCAACATGGGCTGGATATGGCTCAGTGGTTAAGAACTCATACTGCTCTTACAGAGGACCAAGACCCAATTTAGGCAGCTCACAACTGCCTACAGTACTAGCTACAAGATATACAATACATTCTTCTGGCCACCAAGAGTACTACACTCATTCAGAATTCTACACTCACAAGTAAATATACACATAATTAAAAATAAAGTCTTTAAAATAAAGCATTAATGGCTTCTTTACATAATAGCTATAATAACTAGATTCACTAAAATTGAGGACAAGATTTCTCTTTAAAAAAAAAGAAGAAAAAACCCACTTCATAAAAAATATCCTGAATTATCTAAAAAAATCTGAATGTTCCTAAATGAAGAAGCTGAATAAACTATGCCAATTCTTTCTGATAGTATTTATTAGGATAAAAACAACCCAAATTAGCACCCAACTGGTAAATAAATAAATAGCATTACAGCTAGATCATGCCAGGAAATTTACTTAAAATACTCAAAATTTCATAGGATATAAAAATAAGATTGGCATGAATTTTTAAAGGTCATTTAAGCCCTCCAATTTAGCATAAAGAACAAATCACAGAGCCTGGTTCCTTCTCCCCTCCCCCACACCTCCCCAAACAAATACACAAAAGGAAACCTAGTATTTTCCTTTTTTTTTTTTGGAGACAGAGTTTCTTTGTGTAGCCTTGGCTGTCCTGGATTCGTTTTGCAGACCAGGCTCACCTCCAACTCAAGAGATCTGCCTGCCACTGTGCCCCCAGTATTTTCACTTTACATTTAAATCTATTACAGCTTGATTAAAGAGTTGTCCCCCACCAAATAATTTTTTCATGAATTCTAAAAGAAACCTCTAGTAATTCCTTGAATTACTTCTAAACACTTTCTGGACCAATATTCTTTTCAATTTTTTCCCCCCTCCTTCTGTTTCTGAATAGCCAAGCTCATTTGGTTTTGTGAATGCTATGTTTAGTTCCCCAATACAATTTACATCAGCTACATTATGTCTTATATGTTTCACTAGATAGATAGCGGTTAAAGTGTTTCTAGTTATCAAAATCTTACCAGAAACTCCATAATCCCTAACCCTAAGCAATTACTAATCTACTTCTGTTACTATAGAGCTAGATATACTGGACACTTTACAATGGGTATAATCTTTTGTGACTAGCTACTTTTATTTAGTACAGTGTTTTTTAAGTTGTAATATGTACCAGCCCCTTTTTAAGTGTTTGAATAGCATTCTTTTATGGAAGCTAAAATATACTTTATTATTCATCACTTGACTAATGGGTGATTTCCACATTTTGGCAATGAATACTTCTGAAGACGTCTGTGCACACAAATGAACCTAGAAAGAATAATCAATTCATGTGGCCTCCTGAGGCACTCAAGTGACACAATCAGAGAGGCTAAGTGACAACGAGAGCTGAGGGTGGGAGTGAGGCACGACGGGTGCATGGATCTCCCTGGGAAGGGGAAAGATGGAAAGACGAAAGACCAGACAGGTGAAGTGGATGGATACAGTACTGGGAGACGAGTGTACCTGAGAGGATGCACACTGCGAATGAGGTACAAACCTAGTATAATGGAAACTCCCAAGAATCCACAGGGCTGACCCTAGCAAGCAAAGACTGCTGGAAATGGGGGATACAAAGGCCTAGTTGGCATCTTCAGCAACCAGCCAAGGCTTCCATTGTAGGGTCTGTGACAACAACCCAGTCTCAAAACTTTTAATCTACAATTTGTCCTGCCTACAAGATGTGCTGGAGTAAATGTGGCTCAGAACTTGTGGGAGTAGCTAACCAATGACTGGTCCAGCTTGAGACTCATGCCTCAAAAGGCAGCCCATGCCTGACACTGCCTGGAGGGCCAGGAACCAGAGTCTGGATAGCCCAGAGACCTAGGATATAATGAAACACAAACGACAAAACAAAAAACAAACAGAAAACAAAAAACAAACAAAAAAACCCCAAAACCAAAACAAACAAGAAAGTGTCAATGAAAGGATTCCTCATGGTATGGTATTCTGCTCTACTCCTAGACTGGCATCTAGTCCAGTTGTCATCAGAAAGGCTTCACTCAGCAACTGATGGAAACAGATGCAGAGACCCATGGCCAAATAAGAGGCGGAGCTCAGAGAATCCGGCAGAAGAGGGGAAGACAGGATTGTAGGAGCCAGAGAGGTCAAGGACACCAAGAAAAACCAGACTCAACTCTGGGCCCATAGGGTCTCACAGAGACTGAACTAACAATCAGGGAGCCTGCATGATTTTGAATTAGCCCGTCTGCATATGTATGTCATGGTTGTATAGCTTGGTGTTCTTGTGGGACTACTCATAGTGGGACCAGGGGCTGTCTCTGACTTTTTTTGCCTGCTTTAGGGACCTTTTCACTCCTACTGGGTTGCCTCGTCCAGCCTTAATATGAGGGGATGTGCCCAGTATTATTTCATCTTAATATGCTATGAGTAGTTTGCTATCCCTGGGAGGCCTGCCCTTTCCTGAAGGGAAAGGAGAAGTGAATAGGAAAAGGGTCAGGTGCAGGGGAGGGAATGGGGAGAAAGGAGGGTGGGGAAACTGCTTTTGATGTGTAATATATGAGAGAAGAACAAATAAAAAAGAAAAAGAAAAAAAAAATAAAAGAGGAAACATATAAGGCTTCTGCCTCCATTACATGAAGCTTATAAGTTCAAGTACTCTCTAAAATGTGACACATAGTATTGCACATACATAATAGTACATACATAAACTGGTAACATGGTCATTTGATAAGTAATTTGTTATACATAACTTACATGTTATACTTTCACAGTGGCAATACTGTTGGTTTATACCAGCACTACCATAAATGAAACTTCAACACTGACATTATGGGGACTCTTAACATCATCAAGGTAATAAGAATTTTTCAGATTATAATCTCATAGGATCACTATTGTGGACATAGTCTGTGGTTGATTAAAATTTTATGTGGTGAACAAGTGAAAGCTCTGTTATAACATTTCTTTGCATTTATTGTATTTAGAGTTCACTAGGCAACCTGGATGTGTAAATGTTTTTTTAAAAAGTATGGAAAGTTTTCAGCCATTATTTCTTCAGCTATTTTCTCACCTTTCTTTCTGCCAGTACACTATTATATGTTGTTTTAGGACCCTCTGAAATTCTACATTTCTCTGAGATTCTATAGATTATATTTTTTAAACCCCTCCCCACTACACTGTTTGGGAGAAGTCTTTGGTTTAAATTTATAGATCTTCCCGTTCAAATGAAGTGAGTTCTTTAGAGACATTAGAAACTGTCATTAAAAAAAAAAAAAAAATCTGCCTCACCAATATAATTTCTAAACCTGGACTCTGGGAGCAAAGGGCAGGAAAACAGGATGCTTTTATTTAAGTGACACCCACACCTTCATGGATGAGAACTCTTTATTTTTTTATTTTTTATTTATGGGTAAGTATGTGTGTAGCCAGAAGAAGATGTTTAAAAAAAATCTGCAGAATTAGAGTGTCATGTAATTTTGATTCAAACTCTGATCCTCTGGAAGAGCAGCATATTCTCTTAACCCCTGAGCTGTCTCTCTAGCTCAGGAGCTGAGCACTTTAAGGTACATGTGGTCTTTAAGGTGGAACTAAGCCCCTATCAATCAATAAGAGTATGTGCAGGATAAAAGAATGGTATAGTAGAGCTGGAGAGATGGCTCAGAGGTTAAGAGCACTGTCTGCTCTTCCAGAGGTCCTGAGTTCAATTCCCAGCAACCACATGGTGGCTCACAACCATCTATAATGAGATCTGGTGCCCTATTCTGGTGTAAATGCAGGCAAAACACTGTACACTTAATAAATAAATAAATCTTAAAAAAAAAAAAAAAAAAAAGAATGGTATAGTAATTTTTACTTACCAGAAAGTAAGGCACAAGGAAGACTGTATCTTGATGGTACCAGTCTAAATCAAGATTTGAAAAGGAAGAGGCAGCATTTTCTTACAAAAATGTGTGTGTGCAGAGCCATAGTTCAAACTTAGGGTTATTTCTCAGGCACACTGTATCTTATTTTGAGAAAAGGTCTCTCTCTGAATTTGGAATTTGGTGATTACGAGAGGCTGGTTGGCCATTGAGTCCCATGGATATAACTGACCCACCATCTCAGTGCTAGGATTACAAGCAAGTGACTTTTTAATGTGGGTTCTGAAAATTGAATTAGGGTTTCTTGTGCTTAGGAGGTAAGTATTTACTGTGCTATCTTTCTCACCCACCATATTTGTATACATATTCTTCATTAGAAGCTTTTCCATTTTCAGTTTGGCTCTGAAGCCACTTCCACAAGTTTGAGAGTTCTCTCTTTTTTTAAAAAAATATTTTTCATCAATTTCACTAGATGGCAGAATCAAGGAGCTTCTAAGGCTCTCATAAGGGAAGCCAATCTTCACAACTCTGAAGAAATTCAAATTGTATTGTCTGCTACTTATCCTAAGTCAGTCAAAGGCAGACTACCCTCCAGGTTTAGATAACACAGCATGTGTAAATACAGACAGATACCATACTGGCTTAATCCTTAGGAATTCTATTCACATTATAAAGGCTTCTGTTCCCTCCTAGGGCACATATCCACCAGGATAAGTCTGCTAAAAAGGACTCCCCCAGTAATACCACCAGTAAAAGAAACCAACAATGGAAAAAAAGCAAATGACTCAACCACACAGAATAACGTTTTATGTGTTAAAAGGTAAAACCCAAATGATAAACTGAAGGAAAACAGTGACAAGAGGAAAGTATCTTTCATGTAAAAAGTTTAAGTTGGTAAGATAAGCATACATTCTAGTGAATAATGGTGAGAACAATCCTGTATAGACAGCCATCTTACATTCACGCCAGGAACCAATTTGAAATGCCTATCAAGATAATTTTTAAAGACATCTAAACTAACAATTAAGACCATACTATCTGGCAAGTTTTAAAAATATGTCTATTAGGCCAGCTATGCTGGTATATGACTGTTAGTCCAGCCTTTAGGAGACTGGATGATCAGGAATTCAAGGCCATTCTTGTCCAACTAGAGAATTTAGGCCACCCTGGGATAAATCAAACACTTCCTCAACCAGATAAGAAATAAAACTTAAAACAGTATGAATAAAAAAGGGCCATCACAAACTTAGAGAAAAGCTATAAACATGTTCTAAGTAAGTTATTAAATATACTATACTCATTCATAGGATATTAATTATACAGTCACTGAAAATAGAACTTTAAACTATTAAATGACACAGGAAGTGTCCAACACCAAAATTAACTGGAAAATTACATGACCACTTATACTGCTACATGCTCAAACAAAGAGAACAGATAACAAAAGCAATGCTCATTTTTGGAGAGAGAGAAGGTTATTTATTTTTCTATGTCCTCCAATAAAATTCTCTTTTGGAGCAAATTAAAATAAAAGTTTTCCATGTTATTGTCAAAAATATAAAGTATAAACATAGGAAAAGTTAAAAAAACTTGCAATCCTCTCATCCAGTCAACAATTTTGAGTAAAATCTACACATGTACACATGAAAGTATTAGTTGGCAAATATCCAAGAGCATTGAACTCTACTAAAACCAACCTACTTTGTCATCCACTGAATTTTAAGATCTCGTAATGCTTCAGTAAACTCTTCTTTCAAGTCTTTCTCTTTTTCTGGATCCTTTTCTTTGTCTTTGCTGCCGTTCTTAGTCTTTGTTGGTGGAGGTATTAGATAGTAATGAACAGGGATCACATCCTAGGAAGGTGAACAAAGCCTTAGGTTAATACGCTTCACTTCACACATTTTAAAAATCATTGTCAAAACTGAGCATCTTGTAATGTAAGTTGGGCCTGAGTTGTATTATATTGTATTCCAGATCTGATGGGTCAAGAAACATCAAAAATACCCATCTGCAATTACTGGAGTCCCCTGCCCCTGAAACTTTAAAAATACTGAAGCTTTTATCCATCTGTTTAAAATGAAAGAAGTAAACGTCCCAGTACCTTTAGCATCTGACACCATAAGGACAGTGTACTCTGTCCTTTTACAATTAATCCTGAACAGAGGGGTAAACAAATTTAAAAACGAGAACATATTTTTTTTCCTACTAAGAAGGCAGAGTAGACAAGTACTATTTCTGAACACGTTCTACCTAGAGTTAGTCAGACAATAAACACACAAGTATATAATTTCCGATAGTGGCATATGATACACATAAAAAATATGAAAAGGATAGAGTGACTGTTGGGTAAAATAGAGAAATCATGCAAACAAAGTGGTTATGGAAAGGTCAGTGAAGCTAAATGATAAATGTGAATGAATCTGAATAACGTAACTGAAGAAAATAGACCCTTCCCTAGGAATTGTCATTTGGAGTGGAAGTTGAACAAGTCCAAAAACCTGAACTCAGTACACGAAAGCAGTTATGTAAACCAAGAACGTGGGCTACAGTCATGTAGAGTTTGATGGAATACAGTAAAAAATGTAGATCTTATCTTAAATATATAAAGAAACCTATCAAATATTATATATGAAGTGATTATAGACTTTGAGACTTTGCTTTTAATGACATTATTTGGGCTTTTTTTTTTTTTAATTGTTGATGATGTAAGTTGAGAATAGACCATAGAAAACAAGTCAGGAAACAAGTGTAAGAATCCCTAAGTTCCCTGTGTGGAAACAAAAGAAAATAGATATTCTGTGAAGGTAGGGCCAAGAACGTCTGTCAATAGTGCTTAAAGCCATGGCATAAGTAAGACCATCAGGGATAAGAGACTAGAATAGAGTAGATCTGTTATTTTTGCATGGCCCAAAGATGCTGTAAGATAGGGACAAAAGAAAAGGAATTTGGGTTTTGAAAATCTTAAGAACGACCGACCATGAAGAATGAAGTAGCAGGGATTACAAGATGGCTAAGACATTGAAGGCATTTATTACTGAGCATGATGACCTGAATTTGAATCCTGGGCCCACATGATGGAAGGAGTGAACTAAGTGCTGCTAGGTCCACTCCCCTGGGGCTCCCCCCTTCTCACACAGAATAAAGAATTAAGTCGAAAACAAAAAAGAATGGAGTTATCAACTGCTAATCCAGATGAAAAATGGCAAGCAATCAAGAGGAGATACTAGAATATTTGGCTACAAGGAGCATGATGATCATCTTGGCCAAGAGTTGTATCCTGAGACAAAGACAAAGAAGAAACAGAGAACAGAGAAATAAGCTTGCAGCTCTTTTGAGAAAGTTCTACTTTGAAGACAGCAGAAAAGTGTAGCTTAATTGGTTTTTCTATGGTGTATAAACCATTCCTATAAATATACATTGCTTGGGAAATGGAACCAAATGGTTAGACTTAGTTTTTGGTAAGAAATTGATTGTCCTTAATTAAGTCAGTTTTTCAAATTCTGTTTTCAGGTTTATATTAAACTGCTGCTAAGTTACTATTTATATTCAATTTAATGACATTTCTAACATTGGAACAAATTTGTATTACTGGAAGGGACATAGATTGCCCTCATGACATTATTTCAGAAAAACATGAGCTAAAAGTATTTCAAAATCTTGATCCCCAAATAGAATTTTTTAGTGTAAATATATCCATTTTAACAACATTCTGACACTCGATTCTGGGGTATAAAATGTATGAGGAATTACTGATGTAGCACTACTATCACTTCACTACAAAATAATAACCACCATCTCTTCATGACCCATTTAAAAAGCAGAAACCAAAATGAAAAAGCCATAAAAATCTATCAGCAGCCCTGTTATATTCTCTAAGGTAAGGGAGCCAGAGCCCAGGAACAGTGGTTCACACAAGGTCCAAGACAAGGGAACATTTTACTATTGGGCTTGCTCCTTTAAGACCCTGTCACCTATCCATCCTTCTTGTCTTAATACCATCCCTGTTTTTATTCCTGAGACCAGGTCTTGCAATAGAAGCCAGGTTGGCTCTGAATTCATAATTTTGTCTGAGTCTTTCCTCCCAAGTCCTGACAGTTCTGGAATCATGGGTGCTCCACCATGCTCAGCTTTCTTCTCTACCGCTTTCAGGTCACTTTCCTGAGTGGGTATTGCCCCAGAAAAAGTAAAAAGGTATTTGAAAAACCTGACCCCATACCATTAAATTTTCATAGAAACAGCTTTAGAGTCATATGTTTAGCACAACTATCTAAGAAGTAAGGATATAGAGTCTCCAATATTTACTTACGTAAATATGGTTATACTGCCTTTGGAATCAAGTTTTTCATAGAGTATATACTCAAATTGTAAATCACCACTTGCCTGACAGGCCCTATTCATTCAAACAGTAATGTGTACCCCTTTAGCTTGCCAGGTTAGAATGCAGGAAAACACTTCGATGTAGAGAAACCTATATTTTGGAAGGCAATTTATCCTCTGAATTTCAAAGGTAAGGCATTTGCTATTACTGTTTTAGTACAGAAGACAGAAAATAGAATTTAATATGAGTACTATGTTAATGTACAACAAATAGGTAATATCTATAAAAATAAGAATTCTTATTTCAAAAGCGTGAATAATCACTAAAAATATGAATAGAAAAGTTTATGATCTTAGAAAAAAATTCAGTAATAAGTACAATTAAAACATTAATAAAACCTTATAAAATAGTTCACAAGAATTGTCTATTATAAAATTACAAATGCACTACTTCAAAACCCTAATGAAAGGGAAAATAGGAGTTGTTTTAATTTGTATTGCTATGATCATACACTATTTAATAAGCCTTCTTTTCATCTCACTTCTCCTAAGGGACTAACATAAGGTTAATTGAATAGTAATGATTTTGTAACTTAAATAATGAATAATTGTGATGTTTTAAAAGGAGCAAGAATATTCATAGTAGAAAAGTTATAAAGCATCCTCAATAGGAGAAACTTAGTATTAAAGTTGAAAAAATTCTAAGCTATCAATAAAGTGTTTCAATAGTGTTCAAACTGAAGAATATTTTTCAGAAACTTAATGTTACCTATAAAACCAATAACTGCTCATTGGGCAGCACAACACAACACTTAGATGTAGTTCAAAAGGCCCAATTTGAGTGCTTCAATTATTAATTTAGTTATTAAATGAAAAGCTTTATACAAGCTCAACTACTTTAAAGATTAATATCATTGATGCCATTTACAATTTATTAAAAGTATCTAAATTATTTTACATGTCTAAGTATTTCTCTTTGTAACTTAATATTTGTTTTTTTTATATGAGTCATACCTGTACTGAAAGAAGGAATGGACAGAATCAAGTCTAATTCCCAAATATACTACACAAGCTTTATTCAGCTTCCAGCAATAATAATCTCTTTCTTCAGTACTATCTATTATATCTATTATACCTTGTACAACTTAACCCAGCAAAACTTTTCAGACCAACTAAAAAATAACCCTTGTTATATGCTTCCTATTTTTGTTCAGTTCCTAGGAAACCATTTCAAACAATAATCATGGCAACTCAAAGAGGCACAAATGCAATACTTCTTACATAAAGAGGCCACTCAAATACTAAGTGATATAAGTAGCTCTTCCTCAAGTGTGTCCCTTTCTTTGTATTTAGAGTAGATATCTTTAAGTTAAATATGGCTCCAGCAGTCAATACAGATTCTCATATGCAAAAGGAAACCAAGTAGAACCATTTGAAGCACCAAATCTGTATTTTTATTACAGACTCAAATTTTAGTTAGAAGTTTATATTTACTGTTTTTTATAAATATTTGTCCTCATATAATTAGAATAGATGTAAGAGCAGGAACTAGTTTGTTAACAAAATCATTTTATTTAAAATGGCTTTTAGATTTCAATAGGTTTTTTTTTTTAACATATTTTTTTACATTTAAAAATATTTTGTGTGTGTGTGTGTGTGTGTGTGTGTGTGTGTGTGTGTGTGTAGGCGAATGCCATGGTACACGTATGGAGGTCAGACTATAACTGTCTTTCCATAATATTGAGTCCTGGAGATCAGACTCAGGTTGTTAGACTTGTCAGCAGGAACCTTTAATTATTGAGACATTTTACCAGCCCTAAATTTTAAAAATAACTAATTATTTTGCTTTCCATTATTATATTGCCACATTGATCTCTTTATGGCGTTGGACATGCAAAATTTCAAACTTTTGAACTTGATATTTTTTTCTACAGCAAGAAATGAAAAGCAATAAAAATTGTCTATACCATTGGAAAAATAGGGGTTATAGTTTTAAAAACCTTTTACAGAAAGTCAGCATGCCAATACTGATTGTAGGCATTAACTAAGAGAACTATACTGCAGAATGTAAAGAAAGAAAACTAAGGGAGAGATTCTTTAAAAATAAAGATTTATAATAGAGAAAAAAGTTTAATTACTATGTAAATAAGGCTTTAAGACATCGTTTTTTTAAGAACTGACAATCAGTACCTTTTTAAATTTTCCTTGTCGTTTTGCTGCAGACTGCCCCTGGGAGTTAGAACGACATTCTGTAAGAAAACATGCATAATCTACACAGGATGGAGATACCACCTCTGCCTAACTGTCTTCCAACTGAATATTCCATCTGCATGCGTCACAGTACTCAAAAGGGCCAGACCTGTGACCACAATGGCATGCTTTTAAAGAAAGCAGCACTGCCATGCCAATTTTTAAAAATAAAAAAGCACTCAAATATGCCAATTTAAGGCAAAACTTCTGGCTTTTTAGTTAAAATATTTAGTGATCAAACTTCATTAGCATTTAAACATTTAAATTTAGCTGACAGTCTGCAGAGTCTGATTGTGTAAAGGAGGTCATGACCATTACATAAGCCTATGTCATTCTTAAAAAAAAAAAAAAAAAAGCAACACTCAGGGCTACAATGAAAGGCAAAGTGAAATAAAATCATTTTTCCTTTCCAACTACCAAAACATCGGGAATATAAAACTGCTGAGCAAAGTTTAAATGAGGAACCCAATGGCAATTATACTAACCTAGTATCTTTAGATTATTGCTGTTTTCTTAAAAATGACCTTTGTAACTATAGTGAGCTAGCTACAGTCAATTGTAAGCATTTATAATTTCAAATTCGCCTCTAACAGTACAGTCAGAAAGTACTATTTCTGAATTGTTATGAATATTTATACCAATAATTCTGTTCTGCTATACACTTCATGAGAGGTGGACTTCTGAGATGAGCCATCTATCATCTGCATGGAAAACTCAGTTGTAGTTCCACAGAAACAGCTATCTAGGTACATCTACAAAAAGATCTGTGAGGACTTCTTAAATCAGTTCAAGAACAAAGTCCACATCAAGCGCTACTTTACTTCAAATGACACTGGAGTGTGTATGAGTAAGGAGTACACACTGAAATGCATCCTAAGAAATGTAAGGGTAAACAGGTTTTTTTAAGCACAAAACCTCAAACTATTCTGTGGTGGGTATAAATATATGATCTTAGTTGAACAGTGAAAATGAATAAAAACAAATTTCAAGATAAATGAGATGAGCTCATCCTGACAACAGCGTATTTAGATCCCAGTATTAGGTAAGGATACTTAATTGTTTTGTATGAACTAATGCTAAATGAGAAATGTAAAGATGTAAGAACTGTATAACACTAAAATGACCTATAATAAAGGGGGACAGATCCACATAAACAACATTATCTGCAAAAATATGTAATGAAAAGATGGAACAATCTGAAATAAATACCTATAAGGTTCTAATAAAGTTATCTGTGAACTAGAAGCAAAAAATATCATTTTGACACCATGAAAGGCAACACCACAAGATACAACTTACATTTACCCATATAATTATAAAAGATCTCAACAAATCTTCACAAATGTGAAAGCCAACTCCTATTAACAACAGTCTCCAGATTGGGTTTTTTAAAGAAATAAAAAGAATCTGAGTTATTTCGATCTCTAGAATATACTGGTCAATTCTAGGGCATGCTGTGACTTTACATACCCTATTTACTTCAGCCAATTATGGTCTGGATCTACAGAAGACTAAGTACTGCGTCAGGATAGGGTTAGGGCATGAGGTTCATAGTAAAGAACTAAACTACTATTTATTGAATATTTAAAAATATACCAAATATTAATCCACTTTCAACAATAGCTCAAGGAAAAAACAACAAAAACAATTACCCTGTTCCCTCCCTGTGTATTCCCCGCCCCCTTCTGAGTTATGGATATAAAGCACATCTTCAGAGGGATGGGAAATGTAATGCAGGTACTTCCAGTGTAAACACTAGTACTTACAGCTTTCTTTCCAAGCTCAGTCTTTGACAATGTCAAGGAGCCTGCAAGGTAGCATCCAGGTCCTGCCCCCTTAGGTATTCTAATGAGAGAATTAAAAAGGGAAAAAAAGTAACAAAAGAAAAGATTTCACAAAAATACTTAGAGGAGAACCATCAAAATAATTCCATACTGAAATATTTCCCATGTCCAAATTTTCAAAACTCAAACTGAGAAATAACTTCAGACTAAATGATAGAAAATTATAAATCTAGATTAACATAAGAATCACAATGTCTTTCAGTACCATCAACATCATCACTTACTTATCATCAGGTAAGGAAGTAACAAAGAATGGCTGGTTATATTTGGGTGGTAATGTCAAACTGCTGGATTTCTTCTTTCCTAGAAGTGCAAGGCTATGATTTTCATGAATATCTAAGCTCAAGGTATTAGACAACCTATGAGAAACAATAAATGGAAGATCTTTAAGACGATCCAAATCACTGATTTGCTCATGACGAATCTGTAGTCGAATTGTATAATCTCCTTTCTCCAGTTTCAAAGAATACTGAAAAAGAAAATATTTGGAAAATGTAAGTTTAGTTCAATAAAATGACAGGAAAAGGATAAAAGAGACAGTTTCACTTACAGAATGTACAAGGTATGAAACATCTATACACAAAATGTCTAGGGTGCTAGTGACCAGGCAGAATCAGAAATATCAAGTGGCTTGCTCAGAGTCACACAGAGAGTAAAGAATGAAGGTGCTCAAGTAACGTCTGACCCCAATGTCCTCATTTTTCCTGCCACAGGAATATCTACATACTCACATAATCAAAGTTAATACACAGCTAAGAAAAACAATGAAAATTTTCTTCTTGGGTCATCAGAAATATGAAGTTGTAATCAAAAAGTCAAAATAAGCTTTTCCATATTATCTAAAACAAACATGTATGTGTATACACATGTGTGACTTCTGGTAAACTTTACATTTTAACTGTGAAGTGTCACACCCCTTTATGACAAGCAGGGAAAACCAGGAGCCAATAGAGATCAAGAAATATAAAGCTAATACATTCCACCTTGCTAACATGCTCATGGGAACAGGGAAGCTGTATTCTGCAGATGCAGGTCTTCTGAGCTGATGTGAAATTTAACTCAAGTAATGTAAAATTTTAGTCCACAGCAATGAGACTACTGCTTGCTTGACAGGGGAAAACTGAGATCACTCATTATTCGGCAAAAATCTTGAGCATTTAAGAAAAAATACCTCATGTTTCTTCAAATACAATTTGAACTAGAGACAAAATTTCTAATCAAAGGATTTTTTTCCTTCAGTGACAGTAGAAAGCACAGTGCCTAGCATGCAGTTCAATGCTCAGTAGAATTCCACATCTGAAGGTACTAATAAACTGAAACCACCAGGGTACAGCCTTATTAACCCCAGTGTTCCACTCAGGTGATGGATCACTTAACAGTCTCCCATACATCATTCACTGCCTATTTTTAAATGCGTAGAGTGTTAGGAGGGAGAAATACTATAACACACAGCTATACTGGGACTAGAGGTCTAATATAGTGGCAGAGCGCATGCTGAACATGTGCAAAGTCTTAGCTGCAGTCCCCTGTTCTCAACTAATAACGCTTTGCTGGCCAGTGTTTTTAAGTAGCATCCTTAAAACTATAATAAACAAAAGAGATTTCTATAGGTATAAAAAATTTGAATGTAAAATTATGGTATTTTAAAAATGAGGAATTTTGGGGATTTTGGAATTTATTAATTCTTTTTACAATTTATACCTGATGTGGATAGGCATCGCCTGAGCCCATCTGTCTTTTGTTCTGGTCAAAAATAATCCACAATTGGCTATCAAATTCTGATTCATATAACAATTCACAAAGAAGTGGACAACTAGGTGTTACTTCTCCACTTTTGGGCTATGAAAAAAGAAAGAACAATTATTGATATGGTATATATATAGTATATGTAACTATAAATAAGTTTCAAGAAAGTATCCAAAATACATTCTTATAAACATTTTTTTTCAATGTATATGGTAGCTACTATCTTGGCAATAAATAGATGTACTTTTGTAGACTTTAAAATCTACAAACCTAGTGCTCTTCTCTCTCTCTCTCTCTCACACACACCCCTAACAAATATATATATATCCTCTAATTTCTTTATAAAACTGGAACCTAACAATTTACTGAAATCCACCATTCTGTAACATTAACACTAAAATCACATTATGCTTCAATAAAGTAAGTATAACAATCCAATGCATACAATGGTCTCAATTACTTTAATTACTGATTCTTTGCAGAGGGCAATCAGGCCCAGTGTTATCATCAATGGGAGAATTGTTGTGGTCAGGATGTGCATATGATGAATACCTAGTACCCAGCTGGTTATGCTATGCTGTTTGGGAGATGGCTGAAATTCTAGGAGGCAGGGTCTCACTGGAGAAAGCTAGGTAGCTGGGGGCATATTCCAATTTATATTTCCTGGTGTCCTTTTTCTGCTTCCTGTCATTTACAAGTTGAGCAGCCTCTGATAAATGTTCCTGCTGCCATTGTGAACT
>OU015743.1:55414434-55467790 GCA_907169655.1 Acomys percivali | reverse complement strand
CACACACACACACACACACACACATACACAAACCCTCAATAAATTATGAATAAAAACTAAGTCTCAAAGACAAACCACGTCTTTCCATCAGTGATTTCATAATACATAGTATATTTACTACAAAACACTTACCTGATGAAAGTTATATGTCAGGACTATCTCATAAAGCTGGCGATTATTTGGCAAAACATCTCTTGATCCTAAAGGTCTGGTTTTTGCACTGACTGGGCTGTAACAAGGCAACTGCATCACTGAATTAAGTCAAGATTTCATTTAATGATACAAAGAAAGCAGCTAAACATGCCAGGTGAGAGACCACCCCTGAAACTGCCTATTACAGTAAACTGTATAACATTTTTTTAACATTTTAATTATTAATATGTATTCCATATAGACTAAATTACTGCAATACTACGAAGATATTCTACTCATGATCAAAAACATTTAAAAATGCTACCAATAAGCTCTTAGCACAGCCAAATCTCAACACTTGGGTGGTGGTTACCAACAAGAGTTAAAGAGTATTTAACTCTGCACATGCATGGCATGGCAACATCATATGCCAAGGAGATAGTTTTGCTAAGGTATTAGCAGCAGAATACTGAGATTGGAAGATCCTGCCCCCACGGGGAGTTTATGGCATACACTCAGGAGACAAATTTCTTTTACCAGGCAATGAAATTTTCTGGTACTGAATTTTTAAAGACTGGACAATGCATTCACAAAATAAAAACTGGACACTGTCAACTTTCTTTGTTGTAATACCTGCAATTAAATTAAGGGTCTTGTGTATAGAAAGTGAACATTATTGTTAAGCATTCTGTTGGTGGTCATGTAGCATCTGCAGGGAATGGCAGATGGGACTCTATTATGGCCAGGCCCTTGGAGACCCCTTCCTATTTGGCAAGGACCAGTGATGAACTTTGGTGGCCTCTACGATTATTGTCTAGATTGCATGTGCTGCAAGCTCTCCTTGCTTTTGCTAAGCTGTTTAAGCGAATAGCAATATAGTTTCAGTTTGTTGAACGTGGGCAGGCTAAAAGCCCTGGGGAGGATTCTATGTTTTTTCTCAATATTCTTTTGAGGGGTAAAACCTTCCTTTCCTCTCTCTGTCTCTATTGATCCTCCAGATGTGACCATTAATCCTGGGTATTTTGGGACATATAATCATGTCCTTAGAAACACAGCTGGGTCCTGCTTGTATAACTATTCTGAGGAAGTTATGTCTGATTAGCAGAGACTTAAAAATTGGGAAAGCTGTGGCTGATTGATAGACTTAAAACATGCTTCCTAGAAAGATGGTTATCAGAAACTGATAGGTGCATATCAGGAAATGTTGCATGGTATGGGTATGTCTCTATCTATAATGGGGGAAAACTGTGACAGAGGGATGCTATTTGACTTATACCCACAAATGGTTAACCTGTCTCTCACCTTGCATTTGCTGCAGCTGGGTATGTGCTCATGTCTAGAGGACATTCCTGGACAGACATTTATTTTTGGCTTGCTGAAATTGTGCTTTGTGGCACAAAATATGGTTGAGGGTGACTGACCCAGTGAGAGGGGGGAGGAAAACTATTGGGGGGGGCTTTTTGTAATGAGGGAGCTTAGGTTGTGCTGATGCTCTAATTTCTTTAAATAAAATAACAAATGATGCCACTGCTCAGGAGAGTAGGACTGCGACTGTATAAAGTCGGCTCTAGCTATTGGGGCCACTTGTCTGAAAGTCAACAGGTGGTCAGTGTCTTCGCTTTATGCCCCTTCTCCATGTCAGGACCTGAACCCTTGAAGCTGGAGCTGATCTCCGGCACAGTTACTCAATTCTTTTTCTTAGCTTAATCTTTTTTGAGTTATCCAGGTGAGTCTTGAACTTGCTGTTTTCCTGCCTCAGCCCCAACTGTTAATTCACTTCTGTCAAGAAATGGTCAGCATATCGTGACATTCACAATGATGGCATCAGTGAGAGTAGAAGGCAATGCTCAGCAACCTTAGGGAACCTGAGAGGATTCCTAAGCAACAAAATAAAACTGGAGTTTTGTACTGCTGACATTACATGGGTAAAAATTAGAGAAAACAAAACAAACAAAAAATTCTTCTCATTGACATTCAACTTTTGTAATTCTTAATACAATGAGAAATACCGTAGTGTCTGGACCCAGCTCTTCAAAGTTATGCAAGGAGCCAGATCTTCGTACTTTAAGGAGGACTGAACATCAAAACGATTGATTCCTTCAGATGCATGCTACAAGAGAGATTTAAAAATTAATTTCTCAAACTTTAACAGGCAATATTTTGTACCTAAAATAATGTACTACAAAGTTTTAAATACATATGAAGGAATATAATCAGATTAATAGGTTGGGTTCTAATTAAGATTTACATCTACCAAAGTAGCTATTTCTTATAACAAAAATGACAGTAAAAATGATGAGACTATTACAGTACTTACAATATTTAACTGTGGTGCAGTACACACTATCCCATGGAATGATATGGTATAATCAATATTGACATCACTGAGACTTGCCCACCAACGAGCAATACAAAATTCAATCGCTTTTCCACCCTGAAAATAAAAATAAGAATGTTAAGGACTGAGTCTATTAGCCAGGTGTGGTGGGTCACGCCTGAAAGCCCAGCACTCAGGGAGGCGGAGGCAAGCGATCTCTGTGAGTTTAAGGCCGCTTGGTCTACCACAGAAGTCCAGGAAGGCCAAGGCTACTACACAGAGAAACTCTGCCTCAAAAAGCCAAGAAACCAAACCAAAACAAAAAACAAAAAAAATTGAATCTGTTTTCTAACTCTTCCTCATATCACTAAATATTACCTGTTTAAAACTTTTTTAGTTGTATCAAGAAAACAAAATATTTTATAACTCATTATCTATTTGTATTTTATTTATTTATGCACACAGTAAATAATAAAAAAATCCTAGAACCAATTTAAAGATAACTAAGATTCATAATGAGAAGAAATATCACAAAACATATAAGGCAGACTCAATAGGCATTAATAAGTTTTGGTTTTAGAGCTGCGTGGCATCTGAAGGATCAATAAAGTTATGGTCACATCCTTCTCTTAAGAAACAATTTTAAAAGGGTGTCCTAGCCCTGTTGTAGCAGTACATTTAAAGAGACAATGCTAACATTGTCCCATATAAAGTAACAAAGACATAAGAGATACAAAGATGGTACAGAAGGAACTCAAAAACCCAAAAGAGCAAGCATGGCAAGCAAAGCAATATCTTCATCTTCCACATGGGAGGGAACAGTCATTTCTAACAGGAGTAAGATGGAGACCAAACATGTTTGTCTGCACATCAAACTACAGATTCTCAACAGTAAGATTTTAGTAAGATAACAAACGCCTTGTAGAAAAGTCTCACATAAGAATCTATAGTGCTATGTGCTAACAGTGAAGATCTACATTATAAACTGGCCCAAGATTAGAACATGTATTGACTGAAGTGTCTGAGTTAAAGAGCTATGAATATTGGTTGGGGTACAGTTTAGTTATAGAGCAGTTGGCTTAGATGGACAGACCCTGAGTTCTATCATAACACTTTAAGAAGGGGAGAAGAGAGGAGGAAAATTTACTTCTGAAACACAGCTTATATTTTATTTACGGGCATAAATTCTCACTATGTAAATCAGGTTGACCTTGGAGATCCTCCTACTACTTCTGCCTCCAAAATGCTAAGATTACAGTTAAACACAATGATAACTGGCTTGGTTGTCAGTATTTTTTTTTTTTTTTCTCACATGGTTGAGAGAGTATAGTTACTTATTAGGAACACCTTTGTGGCAAATGAAAAAATCTTAATTTATATATCATTATAAGATTTTTCTTCCTCTTAAAAACGTATAACATTTGCAGTTGTCAGGTTTATGAGTTTTTTTTTAAAGATTGATTTTTATTTGATGTACATGAGTGTTTTGCTTGCATGTGATGCTTTCCCAAGAGAGGCATGAGATCCCTTGGAACTGGAGTTACAGATGGCTGTAAGCTGCCAAGTGGGTACTGTGAGCTGAACTATAGTCCTTTACAAGAGCAGCAACTACTCTTCAGCTCCACATTTTCAGTTTTCTTCATTAAATTATTGATCATCCTACCTTATCCAACAGGCATGAACAGAATCTGAAGCTCTAACATGCTCTAGGCACAACCTGTAACGTACTGTGAGTGTTCTGGATTTTCCTGTCGGACAAACTTACCAGGACAGGAAAGGCTTCAATCAGTGTTCCTTTTTCTGGAAGGGAACAAAACTTATAAAATTCATGACTTCGATATGCTCTCTGCTTCACAAGTTGTACTGCATGAAGGACAAACTTTGCTGATACCTCAGAAGAACATGAACACACGGTAACTTCTAAAATAAAGAAATTAAGTGTTAAACTCATAAAGTAGTTTTTACCTGTTTAGGGAATAATAAAAAATATAATAATATTATTTTTAAATTTACTTATATTTTATATATGTGGGTATTTTTCTTCATGTACAACATGTGCATGCCTGGTGCCTGCTGAAGAGCTCATCGGATACTCTGGTACTGGAGTTACAAATGGTTGGGAGCCTCCATGTGGGTGCTGGGAATCAAACTCAGGTCTTTCTGGAAGAGCAGCAAGTGTTCTTATCTATGCTTCTCTCCAACCCTGCGTATTTTCAAAGGTATTTTCAAAGGAAAACTAGAAGCTGCCATGAAACAAAGAACCAAGTATGTGTGTAAATGATATTCTGTAAGAAATAAAGCATTAAACGAACAACAATTCTTACTGTAGATACTGAAAAAGAGCAAAGCTATTTCTGGATCTATATACAATTATTGTAACTGGGGCTTTAAAAAAAAAAAACAAAAAACAAAATTGGAGAGTTCCAAGATGGCAGCACCCAGCAAGCACTGTATCTGATCTACTGCACGGAGACCAGGGACTTGAATGCAGCCACAGATTGCTAAATCTAGAGAACTTTAGGAGAGTGGAGTCCCACACAGTGCAGACCATCGGCGGACCTGGCCCTGGGCCAAGCAACAGACCATGGAGATCCTGAACCCACTCTCCAGACACTCAAAAGGAACCCACCTATGGGCTGCAGTAGGCAGATAAAGCCCTATTTCAGTATGTGGGTCAGTACCGGAGCCCCTGGCCATGGAAATCACAGGGAAACAGGGGAAGCTGCCCTTGGCCCCATCCACCCGCCCCACACAAATTTGCTGAGGACCCCGCACCATGTGGAAACACAAGCAACTGGGTCCACTTTAGCTCAGAGAGAGCCGCGCAACCCGCAGGGTGGAACAGCACAAGTTGGAGCTGAACGCAGGGTACTGAGTGGCTGGGTACATCTAGCTTGGAGAGAGCGGCACGCAGCCTGCGGGGCCAAACAGGCCCACATTGGAACAGAGTGCAGGGGATAGAGCCTGCAGATCCGAGCAGTTAGAACTGAGCTAGTACACTTCACACAGCCCGGGCAGGATATCCCACGGGGCTGGGTCAACCTAGCTCAGAGAGAGCACACGCGGTCCACAAGGCCAAACAGGCCCAGATTGGAGCTGGGCGCAGGGGACAGAGCTTGGAGACCCAAGCGGCTAAAATCCAGCTTGGACACTTCACACAGTCCCTGCAGGATCTCCTAGTGGCGGGGTCCACCTAGCTCAGTGAGAGTACGCACAGCCTGTGGGGTGGAACAGGCCCAAATTGGAGCTGGAATCAGGGTACTGAGCCTGCAGACCCGAGCAGTTAGAAAACATCTTGGATACTTCACACAGCCCCAGCACATCTCCCACTCTCTCGAAAGAGGCTGGACACCCCTGAGGTGTCTATACGCTGGTCTAAAAGGCACCCATACCTCAATGGGTCTGCATCGGGGGAAGTCTTGACTACAGTACCTTGGCAAGTGGAGGCAACTGGGAGCAACTTGCCCAGCCAGAGCTTGCCCCCCTCGATCCTCTGAGACCCCATGACAGCAAATCACAGCACTAGTGTGAAAGAGACCAGTCAGAAGCCTACCTCAGTTGACCCAACCCAGAGCCTAAGGTGTAGACCAAAGTCTCCAGGACTAGAAACTAGGTCACCTTCCCGTTCCAGGGAAAACCACCCTGATCCCCATAGGCAAGAGCACACGACCTATAATCATTCACCAATTATCCACTCTCAACAACCATTGGAGGACACCAGAAGCTGCATCCCATCAACAGAAACAGCAAAACGACTAAAGGAAAGCGTAAGAACGCAAACAACAAAAACCAAAACAGCTCAGTTGTAGGAACCAGGCCCGATTGGGCTGCCTGCCTGTCTTGTTGTTTCATGTCCTGTTTCTAGCAGCTTCCATGTCTGTGTTTATCTTGGTTAGCTAGTCATGTTTACTGCTTTGAGAACACGACCCTCCTTTCGAGACTTTTCCTCCTGTGTGCGATGACCTCTTGAGGGCTTTCACCTGGGAGGAGGATTCCTGTTTTGCTGCTTATAAGAAGGCTCTTTGGAACTCTGGAACGAGAATAATAAACCGCTGCCGCGGCTGCTGCTGTGGCTACTGCTGCGGCTACTGCTGCAGGTGCTGTTCTCTTAGCACGAAGGACCCGCTGTGTTATTGTGTGTGTGTGTGCGTGTGCGTGTGTGTGCATGAGTTAAATCCGCAGTCCCTCGCCCTCGACTCGGTACCTCGGTGGCGCGGGCGCCACACTCATCAACTCCAAATCCCAGCTATCCCAAAGAAAACAACCCTGAGAACCAAAACACAATCAAAATACAGGAAACGACCTCAAGCCCTTAGTGAGTAAGACGATAATGGAAGAAATGAATGGAATGTGTAAACAACTGCAGGAAGATGCAACCAAGTGGGTTGAAGACAGAAAAGAGACATATAGAGAGGGGCTGAAAAAGTTTCAGGAAAATACAGACAGACAGATGAAGGAAATGAATAAAACACTTCAAGACCTGAAGTTGAAAATGGAATCTATGATAAAGAACACAAAGAAAAACATGACTGAGAGGCCTTAGAGAAGAAAGCAACCAACAGAGAAGTGCCCTTCTCTAACAGAATCCAAGAAATGGAGGAACGGATTTTGGGACTTGAAGATAGAATTTTAGAACTCGAAACAACCATCAAAGAAATTACTAAATCTGAAAAATTGCAGACACAAAACATCCAAGAAATCAAGGACGTATGAAAAGACGAAACCTGAGAATATTAGGCATTGAGGAAAGAGAAGATGCCTGATTCCATGGCCCAGAAAATATCTTCAATAAAATCATAGATGTAAATTTTCCCAATTTGAAGGAGATGCATATGAACATACAAGAGGCCTACAGAACACCAAATAGAATAGACCAGAAAAGAAAATCTTCCTGCCACATAATAATAAAAACAAAATACAGAGAACAAAGAAAAAATATTAAAAGTGGCAACAGAAAAAGGCAGAGTAACATATCATGGCAAACCTATCAGAATTACACCCCACTTTTCAGCAGAGACCATGAAAGCCAGAAAAGCTTGGACAGAGGTCCTACAAACCCTAAGAGAACACAGTTGCTAGGCCAGACTACGATACCCAGTGAAACTATCAATAACCACTGATGGAGAAAACAAAATATTCTATGACACAAACAAATTCAAACACTACCTATCCACAAATCCAGCTTTACAGAAGTTACTAGAAGGAAAACTCCACCCCGCGGGGATGAGTTACAACCGAAACAACACAGGAAATTGATAACTACACCATCGCAAAATCACAAGCTTACAAACTCTTGACTGTACCAAACATCAAAATGAAGGGACATAATAGTCACTGGTCATTAATATCTCTCAACATCAATGGTCTCAATTCTCCAATAAAAGGCACAGACTAACTGAGTGGATACACAAACAAGACCCAACACTTTTCTGCATCCAAGAAACACACCTCACCCACAAGGACAGACCTCAGGGTAAAAGGCTGGGAAAAAATATTCCAAACCATGATCACAAGAAACAAGCTGCTGTAGCCATTCTAATATCCAAAAAATAGACTTTTACCCAAAACTAAGCATAAGGGATGAGGAAGGACACTTCATATTCATCAAGGGCAAAATCAACCAAGATGACATCACAATTCTGAACATCTATGCTCCAAATAAAAGGGCACCCACATTTGTAAAAAGAACCATTAACAAAGCTTAAACCATTCATCGATCCCCACACAGTAATAGTGGGAGAATTCAACACCCCACTTTCACTGAAGGATAGGTCACTGAAACAGAAACTAAGCCAAGAAATAACATCATTAACCAATGTCATGAATCAAATGGATCTAACAGATGTTTACAGAACTTTCCACCCAAACCAAAGGACTTTATTTTCTTGTCAGCACCCCATGGAACATTCTCCAAAATTGATCACATAGTAGGTTCCAAAGCAAGCCTCAATAGATACAAGAAGATTTAAATAATACCTTGTATCCTATCAGATGATCATGGTCTAAGGCTGGACTTCAACAACAACAGAAATAACAAAAAGCCTCCTCACATGTGGAAACTAAAAAACTTTCTACTTAATGACAGCTGGGTCAGGGAAGAAATAAAGAAAGAAATTAAGGACTTCCTGAAATTCAATGACAATGAAGAAACAACATACTCAAATCTGTGGGACACATTGAAAACAGTGCTAAGAGGAAAATTCATCACCCTGAGTGCCTTTAAAAAGAAATTGGATCATAGCAGCCTTATTCATAATAGCCAGATCATGGAAACAGCCTAAATGTCCCTCAGTAGAAGAATGGATAAAGAAACTGTGGTACATATACACTATGGAATACTACTCAGCTATTAAAAACAAGGAATTTCCTAAATTTGTGGACAAATGGATTGAGCTAGAGATGATCATAATGAGTGAGTTAACCCAGAAACAGAAAGACTCAAATAGTATATACTCACTTATATCTGCATACTAGCCCAATGGGCATGTCCCATGAAAGCCTTCCCTTACCAGGAAACTGGGACAGAGGGGAGGACATCCTATTGGGACTCTAGATGAGAGAACAATGGGAGAATAGCAATGTAGAAGGATCCAGTGGGTCCTAGAAACCTACAAGTAGAACATTATGATAGGCAGATTTGGGTCATGGGGTCCCGCTCAAACTAAGGCACTAGCCAAGGACAATACAGGCGGTAAAATTTAAACCCTGATCTAGCCCATGGACAGGACAGTCTCCACACTTGAGTGGAGAGAGGGATTTGACTTTCTCAAGTACTCTGGTGCCTCACATTTGACTATGTCCCCTGGCGGGGGAGACCTAGTGGCACTCAGAGGAAGGATAGCTGGTTACCGAGAAGAGACTTGATACCCTATGAGCATATACAGAGGGAGGTAATCCCTCTGAGGAACAGTCATAGGGGAGGGGAATAAGGGGAAAATGGGAGGGAGGGGAGAATGGGAGGATACAAGGGATGGGATAACCATAGAGATGTAACAAGAATAAATTAATAAAACAAACAAACAAAAAAAAAGACAAAAATAAAAAAAAAAATAAAAAAAAAAAAAGAAATTGGAAACATCCCATATAAGCAACTTAACAACACATCTGGAAGCCCTAGGAAATAAACAAAAAAAAAAAAAAGCAGAAACCCCCAAGAGGAGTAGATGTTTGGAAATAATCAAACTCAGCGCTGAAATAAATAAACGAGAAACAAAGAGAACAATTCAAAGAATCAACAAAACCAGTAGCTGGTCCTTTGAGAAAATCAACAAGATAGACAACCCATTAGCCAAACTAACTAAAAGGCAGAGAGACACTATCTAAATAAACAAAATCAGAAATGAAAAAGGAGAAATAACAACAGACACAGAAGAAATACAAATAATCGTAAGATCCTACTTTAAAGGCATTTATGCCACAAAATTTGAAAAGCTAAGGGAATTGGACAATTTTCTTGAACGATTCCACTTGCCAAAATTGAATAAAGATCAGGTAAACATATTAAATAGTCCTATTTCTCCTATAGAAATAGAAGTAATCATTGACAGTCTCCCAACCAAAAATAAGCCCAGGGCCAGATGGTTTCAGTGCAGAATTCTACCAGACCTTCAAAGAGGAGCTAATATCGATACTATTCAAGCTACTCCAAAAGATAGAAAGGGATGGAATATTACCAAATTCTTTCTATGAGGCCATAGTCACGTTGATACCTAAACCTCAAAAAGACCCAAAAAAGGGGAGAACTTCAGACCAATTTCTCTTATGAACATAGATGCAAAGATACTAAATAAAATACTTGCAAAACGAATACAAGAACCTATCAAAGACATCATTCATCATGACCAGGCAGAGATGGTTTAACATATGGAAATCCATCAATGTAATACATCATATAAACAAACTAAAAGAAAAAAAACCCACATGATCATCTCATACATACATATTTTACTTACCAGCCCAAGTTGCCCCCTCAGGTACCTCAACAAAATGTCTTCGAATCTGACCAGGTTTAAAATGTACATCTGTAAAGGCTAGATCATAATGTGATGACTCATTTACTCTGAAAATTAATAATAATAATAATAATAAAAAGAATTAGACACTATACTCTAAAAATAAAGGTATAAGTAAACAGTAAATTCACAGATACTCTAGATGCTATTCCAACAGGTGCAAGAGAACAGTTTGCTAGCATTAAACCCTGGGCCTTGTGGTAAGGCAGTAATAAAGTGTAAGCACAACACTGCCACCTTTTGTGACACAGCAGCAGTGCACAAATGACTCTACTCACATAGTTTTATACCTTGTAATAGAAATAGTAAAAAGCTTATGCTGTCTCCTGTTTTGTTAAAGGAATTGTACAAAATTCACAAGATTTTTTAATTAGACAGGGTTTCTGTGTAACCCTGGCTATCCTGGGACTCTGTTTGTAGACCAGACTGGCCTCAAACTCACAGGAGATCTACCTGTCTCTGCCTCCCAAGTGCTGGGATTAAAGGTGTATGCTGCCGCTGCAGCCACCACCACCACTAGGCTGGGATTTCTAAATATTAAAATCAAATTGTATTTTGTGTCAGTTATAGTCTTAAAGATGTATAAGCAAGACAACATATTAAGGTCCAACTTGGTCCAAAATGCACCAAAGACAAACTATTTTCATAAGAAATCAAAGAAACGTAAATGTTTTGGAAATAAAATACATGCTGCAATCACATTGCTTTTAATTTTAATAATAAATGAGTACCTACTACATATGAGGCACTGTTATTTGTAGCTAGAAACACACCATGAGTAAGACATGACCCTTTGCTCTATAAAAATAGGTGGGGAGTGAAAAACCATTTAATACAGCGAGCTCCAGAAAGGGATTGCTAGCAAAAAATAGAAGGCTAATCTACTAAAAGTGAGCCTGCAGATTCCTGAAGTCTTGACTAAATTCCCACTGAACTTACATAAAATAAATGAGGAATTTAACTGTGATATAATTTTCCATAGTGTATGACATTTAAAAATTTTAATCCCAATTTTATGCTATAGACTTCATTGGCTGAGGCCTATGGCATAATTATTATTTAACTCAAATAATTCCCCAAAAGGTATTAATTTAAAATGTGTAAGATGCAGCTTATATCCTCAGAGGACTCACAATCAAATGATATAAATTTTAAAAATTGAAATGTTAGCTGAGGCGCTTGTAAAAAGCGTTAACATGTAGAAAGAAGGAACTCCCTTTACCTAGGATCCCCAGAAATAAATCTGGTTATTTAACAGACAGGCAAACAAGGCAAAGGAACTAATAGTACAAATGCATACATACTGAGGAAACCAGGAGTGTTAGAGCAGGGGAGCTGGCTAAAAATGTGTAATTTGCTATCCTCAGTGACAGCAAGTATCTGGACTGTAATTGTGGGCTTTTAGAGGAACATAAGCCTGATCCTTAAGGAGTGCTTCTGGTGTGTTTGAAGCAGGATATATATTATCCCAGCTGAATTCCCTGATTTCAGGATGGTTGAGATAAAAAGAGTAAGTCTGGAAACAGAAAGTAACTAGAGAAATCAGAAGAGACAAGGAAAGTAAAAAAGCTGAGTAGAATGAAGAGGATGGAGAATCACTACTTATTAAGAGAGAAAGAGGTAAAAATCAAAGTAGAGACAGCCTCTCAATTGGACAACATGGAGTCATTTGTATTCTGGGCAAAGACATTTCTGTGGAGGCTAGGCAGGTGCCAGGTGCCCTCAACCACTCATAATTAGTAGAAATGGCATAGCTAACAACATGCCAACTAGAATGCTAGATAGCAAAACCTGGTTACCCGCTTCTGTCTTCATCTCTTTGGTTACTTGCTTAGGACTAATTATGCTACAAAATTGATACTGTATCACATATAGGAATTAACAATTTATATATTGACAATAAACTGAACATCTTACTTACTTTGCTGCTATAACTGCAGTGATTGGAACCCTGAATAGAGGACCTGCATTGGGGGATGCTATATCATAGCCACATACCTTGAAGAAAAAATGGTAAATTTCAACATCCATGAAAAAATGTTGCAAAACAGGAATTAAAAGGTGTAAGGTAAGCACAGAATACCCTAATCTTAAAATTTAAAAGTCCTACAGGTAAGGTAAAACAGATTACTGACATTAGTTCACATAGTAACCTGAAGCCAAACAATAAAGTAGTAAACCATGACTGAGATGAACAGACAATAAGGCATCAGTTAAAAGGAAACAAACAAAGAAAAAAAGCAAGCATTTAAATTACTTGCTACTACAAACTAATACTTAGTATAACTACTTTCGAAGGTAGAAAGAATAGTTGTGATTCCATACTATTCTGTGCTTACTTACAACAACCATGCTTAACAAATGTTTTGTCTAAATCCTAAAGCTAGCACACAGAACACATTTAGCTGCACTGCATAATTAACAGAGTAGAAAGGTCTGATCCAAAAGGCTTTGCTACCTGTATCTTCCCTAGACTTCTTTATAGAAGGATGCAGCAATATATAACTAACTGCTTAGAAAGACACTGAAAACCTAGAAAATCTGGCAAGTGAAAAAGTATATAGTTGTTTTTTAATGAGAAAAATAGAGGACTTGTTCACTTAAGAGGTAATTCTTAAAATGTTTCAAAGAGCAAAGAAAAAACAACCAAACAAAAATATGACAATACCTCTGTATAATGTAACCCTTCTCTTAAGCCCCTGGGATCCACACGTATGTTTATGTGCCGACACTGATTCATGAGTTCCAAATGGCTGGGACACTGAACCCAAGAGGAATTTGAAGTTAAAGCTAAATGAAGCTGAAGAGATATTTTTTCAGAGTTTTCTGGCATTAAAAAAAATAAATACATAAAAAATTAAAGTCAGCATTTCCTCTTTTTCCTGGGAACAATTTTAGGAGTTCTATGTTCTGTTAAGAAAATTTAGCAACTTAGTTTGGTGAACTGTATTATGCATTACATATGACACCCAGATTACAACTTAAATAAAAACACAATCTTCCTTATATTTTAGTATCCCTGTGTTTCGTACACATTTTCATCCAACACTGAGAAGCCTTAAAGAATTTAGGACTGGAGAGATGCTTCAGTGGTTAAAAACAAGAGTTTATTGGACATTTTGTATCACTGCACACAGAGAACAAGCATCTGACTAAAATAAACTGCCAGATATACAGGGCAGTTTTATTTATACTTAATTGAATGTCAGTCTCTGTCTCCCTGCCCCTGTCAGATGCTTCTACTTCGAATGCTCACCTAAACCTCTGTCTAGTACCCAAGGAATGCGATATGAACAGAAAAGAATCTGTAAATTTATTATAGGTTTAATAAAACTATGGCCCACTGAAGGTCTGCGTCCACTGTTTTCCTTTATAGTGAAGATGCTGACTGAACTGGCACGATACTGGGATCCCTAACTAATATTTTCCACCAAATCTATTAAGTTGTAAAGTTATTATTTGCTAATTTGAATCTTCTCCTTGGAGCAGTACTTCTCAACCTGTGGGTCATTATCATTTTTGGGGGTCAAATAAATCTTTCACAGCAGTGACCTAAGACCACCAGAAAACACAGCTATTTCTACTTTGATTCATAAGAGTAGCAAACTTACAGTTATAAAGTAGCAACAGAAATACTTTTATGGTTGGGGTCACTATAACATGAGGAACTGTATAAAAGGGTTACAGGATTAAGAAGGTTGAGAACCACTGCTTTAGAGCTTTAGACAAGCAGCATTCTTCATTTATTTTCCATTTATTTAAGTAACAAATATGAATGCTTCTATTTATTGCCAGTCTAGTACTCACCTGTGTTCTCTGGAAATACAGGCTCAATGCCAACACCATGATCTGAAGGAGCAGCCACCTGAACAGGATCTCGGAGGTAGATGCCACGGTTATTTCCAACTGTAACTGTAAAACCTAATCTGTTAGCAAATGATGTATTCTGAATGAGGTAGTCATAGGCTTTGTCAACCTAAAAGAATATAAATGGTAAAATGTAAATGGCTGGGTCAAGAAAATATTTTATTACAAATCATGAATCAATTTAATTTTAGCTGTAATGAAGGTAATTTCTATATTCACTTCACCAAACTAATCAATACCACAGTTAAGATGGCAAACCAGCTCAAGGATGGTGGCTCACGCCTTTAATCCCAACATTCAGGAGGCAGATACAGGCGGATTTCTGAGTTTCAAGGCCAGTCAGGTTTACAGAGCTAGCTCCAGGCCAGCCAGAGTTACACAGAGAAACGCTATCTTGAAATGTTGAGAACTGTTCTCAATTTTCCATTTTTATTATTTTTGGCTTTTTGAGACAAGGTTTCACTGTGTAGCCTTGGCTGTCTTGGACTAGACTAGGCTGGTCGCAAACTCACAGCATTCCACTTACCTCTGCCTCCTGAGTGCTGGGATTAAAGGCATGAGCCACCAAGCCAGGTGAGAACTGTTCATTGACATAGCTGTAGCCATTTTGTATTCAGTTTACATTTTGTTTATAAGATGAAATTAAGCGGAAAAATTTTAAACTTTTCAACTCCCATTCCGAAAAGCAGTTATTCATAGCTGACACTAATATTCTCTGCCAGAGGATCAAGTAAACCTGCTCTAGATGATTCAGTGGTTTCATAATTCATACTTTGTTATTTATACACTTGGCTATCTTCACACTTGGTTACATTTTGGACGTACTCTCTAAGCACTGTCTCACTTATCTTAGGACCAATCAAACTAAAGGTCAATTAGAACTGCTTGTTAGCAAAATAATTTGAGTCAGAGCTGACTACTATCCTACCATCCACCCCCCTATTTTTGCCTATATAAAGTGACTCTGGAAAACAGATTGATGTCACAGTTAGGCTCCTGAGACTTTTCTGTGGCCCTGACTGCAGCCAGCCTTATTTTGGGGGTATACATTCTCTCAATAAACCATCCATATCTGACTGAGTGGTTTGTGTGGCTATTCTTGTACTACAACAAAAAAGAAAAAAAAATCCAAAAAGATAGCAAACATATGCTATTAAACAAAATACCATTCTAATCATGATTTGATGATCTTCTACTTAAGTCTGCATTTAGTTATACTCATGTGATCCAAGGCCATTCACTAACTTACACCTGACCAAACCTATGCTTACTTTTACCAATTTAAATTTCCAGTCTATATACACCCTCAATATTTCATTATTTCAGTTCAGCTAATCTCTTTTACCTACAAAGTGTCTCTGCTTGCTTATACTTCTACAATGGATGTCTTTAGAGTTTAGACAGGCTGAATCACCATGACAGAGCAATATTTATAGCATTATCTCAATGTTTTACAGTTATTTTGCATACAGACAAAAGTACCTGAATAATTCCATGTCCTTGGGCAAATACTTCTATATTGTCAGCTTTTATTGCAGTATTTTCTAGAGCTCTTCTGACTGAGTGGACAGTATAGTCAACATTATTTGCTTTCAGACCTAAAATTAAAAAAAAAAAAAAAAAAAAAAGTAATGTTTTTGAACTTACTAGTTGAAACAGCCCCATTCACATGATAATATGTACCCTATTCGGCTGTCTTCTTTTAATATTCACTTGTGAACATTTTCTTAAAAAATTAAATAGTTGATTTATTTTATTTTATTTTTTAAAATTTTATTAATTTATTCTTGTTACATCTCAATGGTTATCCCATGCCTTGTATCCTCCCAATCTTCCCTCCCTCCCATTTTCCCCTTATTCCCCTCCTCTATGACTGTTTCTGAGAGGGATTACCTCCCCCTGTATATGCTCATAGGGTATCAAGTCTCTTCTCGGTAAACTGCTTACATCACACAAATACTTAAAAAAAATTCATTGCATGCCAATCTGCAGTCACATCAATGCAGGCTATGTACATATGACATATGATATGACATATTACACATCTTAGGGGCATTCAAATGACATTTAGAAAAATGTATGTTCAAAACTATGGTTGTTGATAGTAATTTTCAACCCAGTAATATTTTATAATCACCAGTGGAACTTAAACAAATCAAAAACACCAGACATGTCTCACTGCAGGTTAGGTACCAGGTGATTCCAGTGTATAGCCAAATTTTGTACACAGAAAGAAGACTATGGCTAACATCTGCCAGTCTATTTATTACTCAGTGTTAATGATGAATACCATACTATTTTTGTACTCTCATGTGGGAAAAAGCCATGCCAAATTATGCCATGTCAGAAATCCTGTGCTTAGGCTGTATGCTGTGACCTTCGAGTTGCTGACCTTTACCTCACAAGGTCTTGTGTTCTAGGCTATCCTTAGACTGTTTACCTTTGAAAGATGTAGAGAAGTCTCAATTTGGAATCACCCAGAGGATCTAGGAAGTTCTTACAAGGAACTACTCAGAGAACTAGGAAGTTCTACAGGGAGCGATTTAGGCTATTGTATTCTTGCCCAGGGGCTAGGGTGAGTGAGATTAGAATAGATCCTATTGACCTTGCTCTATATATGTTCCTGCTAGTCAGCAATAAAGTGAATCTTGATCAGAAATTTCCTGACTTGATTCGTTATTTCTCGCGTCTCTGTATCCTACTTTCAATCCCTACTCCCTCTTTCAGGTGAACCCTGATTCAATTTTTCCCAGGGGCTGGGACCTGACACTCTCAGAACTCATCAAACAAGTTACCAGTAAGCTATTGTAATGTGCAACCAAAACAAATAGGTACTCTATGATACAAACTAAGGAAATTATAATCATGACCATGAGAATTCAGAAGAGATGAAAGACCATTAGGAACCGGTAGGTGAACTGAGTCTTGTAGAATGTATGAGCTTTTAGATCCAAAACATGGCAAAGATTTGCAGGCAAGAGAACTGAATATTCAGAGAAGACTTACAACCCTGAAGTATTTTGTGAATTTAAAGGACTAGAAATGACACTAAGTCTGAGGTGGACTACTCCCCAGTGTGGCTCATCCATATTGGACAGAGGAGAAAGTTATAGGAGTCAGAAAATGAGTGAATAAGAAAAGGCAGGTGGTTGGTGGTGGTGGTGGTGTGATGGTTAAGACTTGAAGAGAAGGATACTTTCTGAGGCAGAAGTTTGGGTCCCAAGTGACCTGATGACATCCTACTTAATACTGCACAGCAATCATCACCTAGTAATGTCTGTCTTTTGCAATAAACTTGGTATCATCAAAGTACTACCATCATAAAAGATCTACCCATCGATTTAGTCCCAGAACTAAAATTCCTGCCACTCAAATGGCAAGAAAAGCCTTCCCAGCTGTGGACTCCCTTTGTAAACTTTGTATACTTAACAGCAAAGTGTCTAGGCCCTTGGCTGGGGACCTCCAGTAGCCAGGGTGGGCTGCTTCAAGTTTTGAGGATGCCCCCTATATCTTTCTCTAGGCATCCCCTTGTCAGCTCTTCAGCTCACCTGGGAGCCTTCCTCTGTGGTCTCTGAGAGGGGTGTTCGGATTTTCAGCCTGTGCTGCTGGCATCTGTATACCTGTGAATAGCAACTCCTCAGAACCTCAGAGCAGCTAAAGCTAAATTTCCACAGCACTGGGACCTGAGATCAGACGCCTGGAGAAACTGAGAAGCTGAAGCCATGGAGAAAGCAGCAGCACTTGAGGCCTCAAGTTGTGGCTGCTGCTGACAGGGAACTCAGGGGGAGAAAGATGTGTCCAATTGGAGCTAGTTTGTGAGCTACGGCTCTATCTCTGTGGATACAATGTATGAAGGTTTTACATTACATGTTCTGGCACTGCTAGCAAGGGACTAGGATCTGGCCCCCTAGTATAAGTTCACAGTTTATTTGAGGAAAGTTGTTTTATTTAGCTCAGAAATCAAGTCTGTGTAAAGTCCTTGAGGCATGTGTCAATAGCCCTCTTCAACACCTAACTGTCATAATGGCATTTCCAGCCTCAGTAACAGGCAAAGGGGCCATTCTCCAGTCCTTCAATAGGACCCTTCCCAGATTATGCTAATCTTAGGTGAAAAGTCTGAACAAAAGGCTACAAAACCCCTACCAGGAAACCCTAATCCCTGGAGCAGGAAACCCCATCAGTTACAGAGCAGGAAACCCACCAATCTCTGAACAGGAAAAGCCACCAATCCCTAATCTTTCCCAAGCTCAGTACTTGAAATACCAGCAATGTTTATCCTGGAAATCTCTGCCCTAGAAAGCTCTACCCCTAAGAAATCCTTTTCCTGGATCTGTTCCTCTATTCCCTAGGCCCTCCAATAAATCTCTTTTATGAGATTTGCTGCCTGGTATGACTCTCTAGCGGAAGAAGGGAAGAAGCATGAAGAAAAGAAGGGAAGAAGAAAAGAAGTAGGAAGGGGGAGTGCTTGAAGCTCCTGTGTTCCTCAGCCCAGCTGGGATGCCCTCCCCTGGGAGCTGCAATGCCTCTGCTGAGGAGGCCTACTTTCAGAGCTTTACGGTCCCTGGGCTCCCGTGTTTCAGGATACGCTTCCACTGGGACACTGTCCCACCTCAGTCCCACCTCAGAAAACAAAGTCTACTATTAAAAAAGAGCATACTATATAATATTCTTACCTGAGAGTACCAGGGCAATGCCTCCACAGGCATTGGGGGAAGACATTGATGTCCCATTCATTAGCTGAGTCCCTCTCAATGTCCAGTTAGGCACAGAAGCAATGGCACCACCTGGTGCACTGATGCTCACACCAAGAGCCCCATCAGCACTAAACAGAAAAGCAGGGAGGTTTATGTAGGGTGATGATAGCTGTGCATGCACAATCTTTAAAAGGTCACAAATATCCAAAATTGTATCGTAACTGCAGTCATTACAAAAGAAAGAAAGAAGAAAACCTAAAGATATTATAGGGCATTAAAGGAAGAAAAATGATCAAACACAGTTACCTTCTCACTGCACATTTATTTTTCCCTTTTAAGAGAAATGTCTGTGTGTATGTATCTATGTTTATGTGAGAAAGGCAAAGGTGTTAGCTATGTGGGGGGAGGAGGAGAGAAGGAGGGAAGAGAGAGAACACAGAAAGATATGCTCCTGGGGAAGGGGGGGGGGTCATAAGTTGGTTGGTGCCATGGTGTACCTGTGTAAGTCAGAGGATAACTTACAGGATTTCACTCTCCATTATGTGAGGCCTAAAGATTAAACCAGTGGTATGTCTTGGCAGCCAGCACATTTGATCACTTATCTTACCAGCTGTTAAAATCACAGTAGCATCCAACATAGCTCTATTCTCTGCCCTAAGGAAAGATACAACGCATGCTATGTCCTCATAGAGATTGTTGGATTTCTTATTTTGATGTGAGGTTTTTTGTTTTCTTGTACTATTTTAAATTTCTGGCTAAGAACACTAAGGTGATTTGATTTCAGTTTCCTAGAAAGTAGAATGCACTGCACTTATCTTACTAGTGAAATGGGTTGGTGGCTGTGCTTTCAGAGCCATCCTGAAATATGATTAGAAAAAGTGCCAGTTAATCTGTATAAACATTTACATTTATTATTGAGGTATAACAGTGTTTAGATAGTATCATCAAGAATAAAACATTATTCAATATCAACCAAGTCTCAATGAATACTAGGTATTTAACAACTACAGGAAAGTAATTATGCAGCATCAAAAATGTAAACTATATACTATTTTTTTAACCAGTTTCCCACTATCTTGTAAAGTAGCTAATCATAAAGTACCTTTAAATATTTAAATTGTTAATCTAAATGAGTTTAATTAAGAATTGATACATGTTTAAAATTTGGAAAAACATATGTGGTTACTTTTTTAAAAAATAATTTAAAACTTTTTGTTGTATATACATTGGTATTTTGCCTTCATGTGTGAGGGACTTAAATTCCCCTTGAAAAGGAGTTACAGACAATGTGAGCTGCCATATGGGTGCCAGGAATTGAACCTGGCGCCTCTGGCAGAGCAGCCAATGCTCTGAAGGGCTGAGGCATCTCCAGCCCCTTCTGTGTTTATTTTTAATTATCAATTTGACAATCTAGAATTACCTGGCTAGAATCTTAATGAGTAACAGTATAGATTGGGCTGTCTTAACTGGTAATAGAAGACCCAGCTTATAAGTAAGTGGCCCTATTCCCTGGGGCAGGGCCCTGGACTGATTGAAAATAGAAAGCTGAGCACTACAAACAGGCATATATATCCCTCACTGTTCTCCCAAACTTCTGAAGCAACTTCCCTGCTCTGGTAGACTGTAATTTGATTTGTGAGCTAAATCAAATTTCTCTCCTAAAGTGGCTTTTGTCAGCGTCTTTTTACCTATCAACAGAAAAGGAAACAAACTATTACTGAGATGTGGTGACAGTACTGTGGTAACCTCATCATGTGGCTTTTAAACCTTTGGAGTTATTATTATTGAGGAATGTGTAAGATTTTGGAAATTTAGGCCAGAAAACCACTGATGCTATGGGCAAAAAACTTAGTGGGACCTTCTTATTTGGAAGACAGAAGTGCTGATAAAAATGTAGGCTGTGGAGGCCTGGGTAGGAGTTTTCAGAGGGGAACAAATATTCTACCAAGAATTGGCATGAGGCCATTAGTTTGATATATTGACCAAAATTGATGCTGGAAATATTTGGTCTGTGAAGGAAGAGCTTGCGTGGCTAAGTTTTGAAGGTGATGCCTTTGGTATAATGTTATTGTACACACTGTAAAATTTGCCCTTGTATTATTAAAATGCTAATCTATGTTTATCTTATTATCTGGTTTCAATTCAGGCTTATTCTAAGAATCTCCTAACTAAAATTTGTGTAAACGCTGCTCATCATTTATTCAATGCTTTGGCAATAAAAAGTGGCCAGCCAATAACTAAACAATAGAGAGAGAACAGGGTGGAACTTCCAGTTCCAGTGAGGGGAGGAGAAAGAGAGAGGAAGAGGGGTCCAGGAGACACCATGAGAAAAGAGCTGGAGCAGAGAAGACCGTAAATGCAACTATTACAGGGATTTTGGCTGGGAAATAGCTTGGATAACTTAGAGGATTAGAATAGATTCATAATGCCCCATTATTGTGCTTCAAAGCTAATTAAATCAGTCTCTCCAAAAAAACTGCCACTATATTAATTTCCTTCTACATACCTTATTAATTATCATTTACAATGGCCTGCTTTTATTACAGAGGAAGTTTCAAGGCAAACTGATATTCAAGATGGTGCTTAAGCAGCATTTATAATTCATAGAGATTAGCATCTTTACAATGAAACCTATGTTATATGGGGACAGAAGCATGCTCTGAGGGCAAGACTACACCCCTTAGAGGCCCCATTTTATAACGATCTAAAGAAAGCCTAAGATGCTTTGCTGGTGATGGGACCCTTCCCCAGGGACCTCAGACGCCCAAAGACCCCAGTTTGCTTGACTAGACCAACTCCATGACAGGCTTTAGACTTTCTCTCTGCCTAAATGGGCCGCGTTTCTAACAATTCCTGGAAAAATCACAGCTCATCATGGACAGCTAAGCAGCTTTACAGGTCAAAATGACCAGATAGCATGTGTTTTTACTACTTCATGTCTTGGAAAAGAACACAGCTGGTCCTATCCAATCAAATTAAAGGCCTAATCCTGAGTAAGAGCCAAACCTCAAGGACTCAAAAAGTCCCCAGTACAAGTCTGCACTCCCACCAGCAATGAAGGAGTGTTCCTCTTTCTTCACATCCTCGCCAGCATATGGTGTCACTTGAGTTTTTGATCTTATCCATTCTGATGGGTGTAAGATGGAATCTCAGAGTCGTTTTGATTTGCATTTCTCTGATGACTAAGCATGTTGAACATTTCTTTAAGTGTTTCTTAGCCATTCGGTATTCCTCTGTTGAGAAATCTGTTTAATTCTGAGCCCCATTTTTTTAATTGGGTCATTTGGTTTGGTGGTGTTTAATTTCTTGAGCTCTTTATATATTTTGGATATTAGCCCTTTGTCAGATATAGGGTTGGTGAAGATCTTTTCCCAGTGTGTAGGCTCTCTCTTTGTTCTGTTGCCTTTGTCTTTTGCCTTTGTCTTTGCCTTGCAGAAATTAAAAAAAAAAAAAAAGTCCCCAGTAACCAAGGAAGACCATCCTGAATCCCCTCATCTACTCTGACTCAAATCTGACCAATTTTATCACAAATCCCCAACTGTCTATAAATTGAGCCTGTATGCTCATTTCGGAGTCACCCTCAAGAGGAGAGAGGAGATTCCAGCATGCTGGAATAAACACTCTTTGCTTCAGCAGATCACCTGGACCCTAACAACGGTTAAAGGTTCCTTAAAAGAAACTGCAAGGGAAAGTGTTTCTCTAGAGTCAGCACACACAGGATGACAGCATTGTGGTGGAAGGTGGAAGGGCTAGACTACCTCTCTCGAGGACAGAACATGGCAGTGTCATTATAAATATCGTCCATGTGGTACTGGTTCTTAAGACCAAAGGGGGGGGGCAGCAAAATTGAGGGAGTCATAGAGAGCAACTGAAGATAGACACTGTATAGCAGGGCTGCAATTCCTGCATAAAGGCTCTGATTGGTTTTCTATTGCAACCGAAGTGACCAAAGAAATCAAAAGGAGATCTGTACATATAATGTTCAATGCTGAGGCAAAGGTAGGATAGCTTTTCAGAGAGCACTATCAAATATGTTCTTCACAGTAATCATTAGTCCACATCTTGTACTTTATACCTTGAATACTGAACAAAATATTTTCTAAAGTATTTCATGTGTGCTGTATACTAGATAAAGACAAACACAATTCTCAGATCAATTAGTTTGTTACGGTATGTTATTGATATAATTCTTTGTGTATTAGTTTAGTTCACTTTGTTTTGTGTTTTGGTGCTGGAGACTGAGACCAAATCCTTCCATGTGCTAAGCATACATTCTCTCACCAACTATACGCCAGTCATCTAAACACATTCCTAAAAGTTCTACAGCAAATGACATTTGCAGAGGCTGGCTTAAGTAATAGTCTTTAAGAGTTTGTTCTTATTTTAAATATAATTCTATTTTAAATTTCAAAATCAAATGTCTAATTTAGAAATCAGATTTAGAAGTTAATTCATTTAATAATTTTGTATTAACTGAACACAAATCTTGTGATTTTAAAATACATTTTAAAAGTTTATTTTTATTATTTTTAAGTGTGTGTGTGTGTGTGTGTGTGTGTGTGTGTCTGTGTGTGTGTGTGTATGTATGTGTATCTGTCTGTCTGCAGAGCAAAGATATTAGGTTCTTTGGTAAGTTGCAACCAGTTGTGAGCTGCCCAATATAGGTGCTAGAAACTGAACTCAGGTCCTCTGTAAGAATACATGTCCTTGTGTCCTTGGCAGCCCATGGTGATGGGACAAGACAAATATTCCTGATAGATAAGAAATTAGTTTAGTGTAATAAATTAGTTCCACACAAAAACCTGCTTATCTTTGACTTCATGTATTCCCTCCATATAGAAATTCCTATGCCTCTTAACATTGTTTCAATCCTTCAAAACTATGACCACCTCCTCCAGGATGGAATTAACTTAAGTGATCTCACTCCTATTATCCCACTATCCAGCAATGATGTCATTGTAAGCTCACATCACAAACTGGCCATTTCTGTATGAACATAATGCATGCACTAGGACAGTTGCTGAATCAAAATCAAAATTCTTCTAAATCATTGCCAAAGAAATAAAGGGATGAATTGAAATGGGCTTTATTTTTAATCAAGTGTCAGTACTTACTTATGTCATAATAAAGTATTATAAAAATTAGGGCTTATATAATCCCTTAATAAAACAGACTTGTTCCTAGAAGCAAACAAATATGGTTCAGATGATGTTAGAAAGCCAGGTCTTGTCAATCAGAACTTGTTTGGTTATAGGTCTCAACCAAAATGCTCAAACTAGATTATAATTTCAAGACTAATATGTTACTATGATTCTTTATAAAAGCAAAGCATTTATTTCATCAAAATTTAAATATCAAATTTGCTGAAAAAAGGGTTATCACTACTTATTATCTGTAACTTCCCCCAACAGTATAACATTTAATCAAATACATGTATTATATCCAATAATTACTTGTACTGACCTTGGGCCTCTAGAAGACCATGTGTATTGATTTGCAGGTAATTTCTCTCTCAGTGAATACTCTGCAACCATCATATCAGGAGAAACATAAGCTCCAACACCTATTACAATGGATTTCACCATTAAAAAATGGGAATACAATTTATCTCATGTATCCTATTTTCCCACCAGTGAAATGTACTCTGTGCACATGTGTAAACTGCTTAATATCCACATTAGCACTCTCTTTTTTATAAATGGAAAGGGAAATCACTTAATAGAGAAATGAAGTGTATGTTACACTAAGTATATTGCTATGTGCACTAAAAACACTTCTAAAAAGTGTGCATGTGTTTCTATTAAACCACCTTTCTTTAAATTACAATAAATTTTAGATAACAGTTCCTGAGATCTTCCTAGGAACACATTCAATGTCTATGTGAAGGTATGTCCAACCCAGAGCCCACAGGACACATGCAGACCATACAACTGTAAGTTTACTTAAAACATCATGAAGTGAAGGTTAGTTTATGTAACCTGATTCTATAGATGAAAACATCCTGTCACAACATAAAATGGCTAAAAATACCTGGGCCTCCAGTGTTTTATATACAGAGCACAATACCTGATTAAGCTGTGGTTTATTGTTTACTTTAACACATTATTTTTTTAATACAAGGACTCTCTTGTATCATGGGCTGACCACAAACTTGTCATCTTCCTCCTTCAATCTCCTGTTTTGCTTGTATTTAAATAAACCCATTTCTGAAAGTGTAAAGCTTACTAACCTATCACACTGGATGTAGTTCCACCTGGACACCCTACTGTAGAAAGGCATGGACCATTATTTCCAGCACTAGAAACATAAATTGTATTATGTTTCCATACTGCTTCATTAATTACTTCACATATTCTCCTGAAAAAGAAACAATTGCTTTGAGCAAACACAACCGTCCCATATTTAATTTATAATCAAACAAAATACAATGATTCCAAACTGTATAACTGACAGTAGCTTTAAATGAGGAGATGTGTATCAGATTCATTCAGTTATGATTATATACATGGTAGTAGGATACAATGATATAATTAGTTGAGTTTCAGGGAACTGGAAAATCAGATTAAGTGCAAGAAAAGCAAGATAAACTTTGGCTGATGGTGCACACCTTTAATTCGAGCCATCTGGAGGCAATTAGAAATAGCTTTATGAATTAGAGGCCAATCTGGATTACATAGAGACCTCTAGGTCAGCCAAGGCTACATAGTCTCAAAAGAAGCAACCAAGCAAGCAAACAAAATTATACGTGGAAAACAAAAAACCCTATAATGCATTAAAATATTCACAGGGGTTGTGAAGTGGTTATCATTGAGAGAAAAATAAAACACTGAAGTGACTCCTGCATATATTTTGACCAGTGATTATTTAACTTAAAAAAAAAAATCTAGCTAGTATTTTTAAAGACAAAGTTAAGTAGGGGAGTGGGATGGAGGAGAGAGACTAGTAGAAAACCTAAGAATTTCAAAATTGAAATCTAGTTAGAGATTGACAGCTAACAAGAACGTTTACTTGCATTAGTTAAGGAAGATGAAGCTACATTAATGAAGAAATTGGAAATGATAAAACATCCAGCTCCAAAGGGTCCGGGAAAATCAAATGTGTGATGTCTGACAAAAGATTCTAGTTATCAATATACTCAACATTGTGGGAAACAACTGTCTGTTAAGTGAAACTCCAGGGGATCTACTGCCCTCTTCTGACCTACACGGACATCATGACACAAGTGGAACACACACACACACACACAGAGAGAGAGAGAGAGAGAGAGAGAGAGAGAGAGAGAGAGAGAGAGAGTTTACTGTAACTGACAAAGGATAAATTATCAGTCAGATGAAGATAATGAGATGACAGAAAAGGCAAAAATGCACTATAGAAAGAAATGGTTAAAAGTGAAAGGCTTCATAATATAAAGACAATAAAATATTTTACAAGAAACCCAATTATCTTCAAAAAAGTGAATCTGGTAACAGTTACTCTACAGTCTTTGGATTTTTAAAGTTGTCCTTTTGATAGGACATTAAAGCAAGCTTATGATAACAGAAAACTGGCATATGTTAATACTTTGGTGATAATAGAGACACTAAAATCACTAAGCTCTAAATATTTCAGATACATATTAACAGAAAGGAGCTATGGTAAATCTAGCTAAGGTGAACACTGTATTGGAGGGAAGGATATGAATAACATATGTTGTGTAACAGTTTCCTTTGGGGTTGGAATATTTCATCCTGCAGTAAAGCTCCTCCTTAAGAAGGAAGGTAAACAAGTCAAAAAGGCTTAAGGAAGTCTCTGAAACTGATCAAATACACTGCCAGAGTAAGCAATGAAAGCTGAGAGTTCCTCTCACAGGAAGGAAGCCAATCTGCAATGAAGACCCTCAGAAAAGTTAAATTGCAAAATAGACTCTGATATCAGATCAGATGCCTAGAAGCAGAATCAGCCAATCTGTCTGGAATAGGTAATGCAAACCAACTGAGGCATTTTGAAAGGTTACTCTCCAACCTGTTGAGCTGCCTGTAGCATATGCAGTATGCTCCAAGTTTCCAGATTTTATGACCTGTCACCCATGCTGGAGTGGGATTTGGTGATGCAGCTGCTTTTGAGTCATATCTGCTCCTGTTAAGTAGCCTCTCACCCTTACTTCCATAAGTAACCCCAATAAAACTCACTGGTTCACCAAACTGGACTTTGATGGTGTCCGTATTTTGGTGTGTCATGGAATTCCTATCAGTTAAGTAGATGTGTATTTTGTATCTCCCTAGGAAAAGTTTTGCCATGCAACAAAATTACAAGAAGGCAATGCAGGAGAGAAAGTGGCACAGACTGAAGAGACAGGGCAGCTTAACAAATGGAGCTAGTATGTGCAACAACAGCAAGGTCTGAGCACATCTGTGCATCTGTTACGTTAAGTACCACTGAGAAATCCCAGGACATAGGTGAATGAGCTATTTTGGTGATGCTTGGCCCTGTAAATCCAACCAGGCAAGAAAGGAAAATATAGAAGTAGTAACTAATGCCAGAGGGCTTGGCAGGTTTTGAGTTTAGGAAGCACCATTATGGAGGAGTGACCCTAGCCACCAGTGCTTGGAATGGTCTGGCAAGGTGCAGTGACTGAATACAGCGTCAAAGATATAACATGGGAATGAGGGTCTGATTTAGAAAACACAACTTGTGCTTATCATGGTTATATTTTACTGTCATTTCAGTTTACTTAAAACATTTGATGCTCTTCATTTAGTAGATTCTATGATTAATAACTGCCAAAACGAAAACAAAAAACAAACAAATAAAAACAAACCAAACCAAAAACCTTACCCAGAATTTGGCCAATGAGTTGCTTCTCCATAGCTGTAGTTCACAAGATCACATTTATGATTTATAACTTCTATCATCTATTAAAAGATTAAGAATCTAGGTTAGGAAGTCATTCGTAGAAACAGACTAGCCAGGAAATAATGTTTATAACTGCATAGAGTCTAGACTAATCACATCCTAATTTATAAGCTATTTCTAGGCAAACTGTAATTAAAGCCAAAGGATAGCAGGAGAACGAATCCAGTAAATTGTTAATTAAAAGTAAAGCAATTCTCTTTAGAATAGAGGAACCATAGAAGAAAATAGGTAGAGGCAATATAATGATTCTGAGTAGATTTTAAAAGTCTTTAAATTATATGTCAAACTGGAATATAGAGAATATTCAATCTACTAAAAATGTTAATTTCCTTTTAGAGTATTGGAGCAAGATATATATATATATATATATTTATATTTAAAATTATCTTGAAAAGTTTGCTTAGATATTTACTACAGTTAGCATAAAATATTTTCTTCTACAAAGACTTAAACTTTTTCCTGGTAATTTTTAACTTTAAATTTTTGTTATTTTGTTTTTTTGAGACAGGCTTTCTCTGTGTATTCTTGGCTGTCCTGGAACTCTGTACACCAGGCTAACCTCAAACTCAAGAGATCCAACTGCCTCTGCCTCCCAAGAGCTGGGATTAAAGGCAAGCACCACTACCACATGGCACCTTTAAAACATTTAAGATAAGTTAATCAGCATTAGTTTGCTTCTAAAAACGCTGTTCTGCAACACCAAAATACTGTTTAATATACTGTTGATAAACCAAAGGCATTTTATAAACATTCTCTCGCCCTAAATTATTAATCTACATGAAGAACTAGACACTCACAGCTCTGATGAGACCTGTGCCTGTTTCCATGGTGCTTAACCGTGTGTCACCAATCTTAATGGATAGAATCTGAGCACCAGGAGCGACTCCATTCCGTTCAGGCTCTTCTGGAAAATGCCCAGCAGCTATACTTGCTACATGGGTTCCATGAGCTCCTATACACAGAAATAAGGTGTTTGTGCATAAAATGACAAAAATTTCATCATATGAAAATTTTAAATATTTCAATATGTGTGTATTATGACCCAAATAATTTAGTAAAAATACAACCTGATTATATCTAATATCTCAAATATATTTGTGCAAGTCACACAAAACAAGCTTCAATTACATATTTTTCTCTATCCTGGATACAACTCTGTTCTACGTAGGTAAAAGAAAAAATGTAACCCACAGAAGACAGGCAATATTTATAATACACAGAACTCACAAGTAACCTGTATCTAAAGTATATAAAAAATTAGTCCAAATGAAACAGAGAGGAAAGAATGGAGACACCTTGCCCACCAAGGAAAATAGGTGAAACGTGAAAAATCATTTCACAAAAAGGATGTCCACAAGGCATACAAATATGAAAATATGTTTTGTTTTACTAGTCATCTTGGAATTGCAAATTACTGTCACAATGAAGTTTCTCTATATACTGTTCAACATACCTAAGATGTTTAAGGTTGAGAACAGTTTAGAATATACCATATACTGTTCTTGCTTGAGAATTCTAAGCCCAGGCACCCTTATCAATTTAGCAGTCTCGCCTTTGCACCAGTACCCAACAGACATGTGTAAACATGTTTACCAAGACATTCACAAAAATTCCAATGGCTGCATTCATTATTCATATAATTCAAAATTCCAAATAACTTAGGATTCACTAAAAGTAAATTGATATTTAATATATCAATCCATAGAATTGGCATACAATCAATATGAACTAATATGCATTGAAATAAAGCTCATAAGGTTTAATTAAAGTGTCATAGAAAAACTGAGTTAATCGGGAAAAGGATAAGCCATGTGGACAGCGAGACTATTTTACTACTTCGGACTCAATACAAACAGCCCCATATGGTCCAAAGTAATCAAAAGAACATAGTAATAAAAATCAAGATAGTAGCAAACATGGCAGGAAGAGGTTAAAGTTACTGACTCTTATGTTAGCACACAAAATAATAAATTTCTTGTTTGTCATACTTTGATTACATTCTGTCCTCTTTATGTTCTTTTGAAGCCCCATATCTCTCATCTTTCTCCTCAACAACAACCTGCATTCTCCTGACTCCTCACTTGCCCAAACCTGAAAGCAGAATGGTCTTTCCACTTACTTTTATATTCTCATTATAAAAACACACAAGCCTATCTGCAATGTATAATATTATATCCAGCACGCTCTTCTACTTTATACAAGTGGAAGATATATTTTCACTAGAACTCATATATTTGGCATCTGTACATAATATTTTTGATTAAGAAAATTTAATATCATAACATAAATATTTACAATCTGATTTGGACAGTAATCTAGTAGTATATTATTATCTTTTTTTTAATTAATTAATTTATTTTTTAATTAATTTATTCTTGTTACATCTCTATTGTTATCCCATCCCTTGTATCCTCCCATTCTCCCCTCCCTCCCATTTTCCCCTTATTCCCCTCCCCTATGACTGTTCCTCAGAGAGATTACCTCCCTCTGTATATGCTCATAGGGTATTATCTAGTGGCCAAGTTTTTAAAATTTACATAGAAGACTATAGTGAAAATCACTTCACTTAAGTCTCTGTACTTACGGGTGAATTTCTCAAGGGTTAGTATTTGCAAGTAAAATCACTTCATATTTATTAACAACTTTTCATTTGTTAGGGTTTTGCTTTTATTTATGAACTACTTCTACACTGTTTATAATTTTAAAGGAGGAGAGTAAAATCACATCAAAGTTTCTAGGCTTAGTCCTTCAACAGGAATTTCTATAATCAAGTCACGAGAGCCTCACTCTAGGCTGCAGAAATTATCATTTAGCCATTGCATGATTATCTCTCACTAGTAAATTTGAAACAGATACCTCCACTGGTCACAATGGAGAGCAGGTTTCCATCATCATAAATATTAACAGAGTAATTCAGCATCTCAGCTGTGCCAAAAGAGCCATATTCTTGGGCCTCTTTATAGTTTCTCAATACAGTAGATTTACTCAAATCCCCATTTTCATTTGAATCAACACAAGCTCTGTTGGAAAGGAGAAATAGGCATTAAAATTTATCCTTCTGGTCCTCTTTCTAAAGACTACACAATACACTTTCTTAGTCATTTTCTCACTGCTTACTATCGCCCCTCGCCCCCCTTCGCCCAACTCCCATTCAAATCCAATGAAGCCAGTAGTAAAACCATACACAAGAACACTAGTGGTATAGAAAAATCAACTGGGCAGGTGAGAAATTAAAACTAAAGCTTGGGTTGGAGTGTAGACTAGTTTAGGATAGTTGAGACACAGGGCAATCCTTACTTCCAGCTGCCATTTTTAGTGTTGCTACTGTAAATACAGTAACCTTTGCAGCTTCCTGGCACCACATGACAATTAACTTCAAACTTTAGTCACATAAAGCTTTAGAAAAACATATTTCTAATAAAACAAAATTTTACCCTATTTTATGGTTTTTCTTCCTACCTACTGTTTATCCATTATATTACTGTTAAAAATTAAAAGATGCATATTTTAAACACATTGTCAGTCTGTTTAAATGAATCTTAAAGTAAAAAATGAAATGTATGTTATATAAAGATCAATACTTTGTTTTTGTATGTCTGTTTGAGTGTGCATGTTTGTGTGATTTCTGAAAGTTTTGCTACGTAGCCCCAAATGGCCTAAGAGTCACTGAGAAGCCCATGCTGGACTTAAAAATGTAGCATTCCTCCTGCCTTAGCCTACCAAGTACTGAGACTGTGCATATGAATCATTCTGCCTAATTCAGAACTGCACACTAAATTACTTATACTGCCAAGTTAACTTAACTCTTCTATTTAAAATATCTATGTCCCATTTTTCTCCTTTCACTTACAACACGTTTTTAGTATTTGTATTTGTGATTACTTTGTAAATCGTCCAGTTTTAACAAGGAACATTTCCACATATCTTAGTGATCAGCCTGACAAAACATGGTTAATGAAGTTAGTTTTTTAAAAAAATAGATAAATGTAATGTTTACTGTGAAAAATACTAAGTTCAAAAGGCTTATCCACAACCATATAGTGTTACTACACATAGTAATGTGGTTATATAAAACAGAACTGTGTACAGCTCTGAGGGTTGAAAAGAAACATTTTTAATAAAGAAGATCTACAAAATACTCCAGATTACCTCCAGGTCTCACCATCATACCACACCAAGCAGTCATACACAGGGCCTGGATCACTATACTTTTTCTCAAAAGAATTAAGTAATTCCACTTGACTTTGCAGCTCTTCCTTGATTAGTTTATTGGCCTATTAACCAGAAAAGATTAATATTAGAACAATTTTGTGTTCCTGAAAGTTGTTTAACATATGACAAAAGACAGTGAAAAAAAAAATCACTTCACTTTGGACAAAAAATAATAAATGTTTTTGTAGTGTTAGAGACTGAAACTCAGGCCTTGGGAATATAAGGCAAGTGCTCTATCACTAAGTTATATCCTCAGTCCACAATTCATTCCACTTTTGATTAAGAAAAGGTGCATATTTATAATAAAAGAACAATAAAAAAAGGATAAACACCAATTTGTAAACTGTTCCTGGGATGGCATAATGAAAACTTTTCATTTGTTACTAATTTACATACCTGGGTTGTCCAAGGTTGGTGCAATTAGCACATTATTTTCATAATAAAGACAAAATGCTTACTATTAATTAGGTAACATATAGAGTATATTTCACAGAAGTCCTTTGTATCCATTTTCAAGGTTTAACACATTTTCAGAGCAAGGTAACTTCCTAAATCAGCAGTGTCTACCTCTGATTTCATGAAGACTTGTTACATTACAGGGACACCTGAATTTTAAATTACGTTTTCATTGACTAGTTCCAAGGGCGTAGTTCTTTGTTAAGTATTACTAAACTTAAGGGCATTTTATTATTATTATTTTTTAATATTTTATTAATTTATTCATATTATATCTCAATTGTTAGCCCATCCCTTGTATCCTCCCATTCCTCCGTCCCTCCCGCTTTCCCCCTACTTTCCCCCCATGTCTGTGACTGAGGGGGACTTCCTCCCCCTGTATTTTAAAAAATATTTTATTAATTTATTCATATTATGGGCATTTTATTCTTTAAACAAGAATTGTAGTTATTCAAATAATAGTATGACAACTGCTAGTATTGTTTAAAATATAAATTTGAAAACTATGAGAACAGCCTGGGAATACTGGTTTAATGTGCCTGAATCGCAGAGTAAAGTCCCAGAAAGTTGAAAACACTGAGAGCTTGTTTGCTTCTTCAATGTTGTAGTTCTAAATTTTTAATACCATTGATGGATAAACAGACCTTGGTTTTTCTTTTTAAAGAAAAAACATAAACACAAAAACCTATGAAGACATGACTTTCATTTATAAACTAATTAAAACTTAATGGGGGGGGAGCCTGTACTAGAGTAATGGCTCAATGGTTAAGAGCAGAGGACCTATGTTTGCTTCCCAGAACCCACATGGTGGCTTACAGCTATGTAACTTCAGTTCCAGGGGATCTACTACTCTCTTCTGGCCTCTGAGGGGACCATGCGCACATGGTAGAAGGCAAACATTCATACACATAAAATCAAAATAAATAAAATCTTTAAAAGTGTCAATGCATTAATGGGCACATTTATATACCTCTGGTGGGAATATAAACTGTCATAAACATTATGATCTAAGAAAAGCTATAGCCAACAATGTTTAAAATGATTCTTTGCTTTTTAAAAAGATTTATCTTGATTTTATGTCTCTGAGTGCCTTGTATGCATGCATGAATGTATGTATGTATGTGTACCACCTGCAATATGTATGTATGTATGTATATAAGTATGTATGTATGTATTTATGCGTACTACCTGCATGCCTAATGAGAGGCCAGAATGCCTTGAATCTCCTGGAACTAGAGTTACAGAATAATTCTGGGTCATCCTTGAGAACAGCCAAGTGTTCTTAACTGCTGAGCCATCTCTCTAGCTCCTAAAATGACATCATTCTTAGCAGTCAAAATAAAAAACAAAGGCAGTATCAATCTGCATGATGAACACAATGCAGTATACTCCTAAAATTAGACTATTATAACAGGAGTAAAATGAACTACAAAACCCAGAACATGGAAGATATTCTAACATTCTTGGAAAAATAAACTACATAAAAGTTCTGTATGGTTCCATCTTACAAACTTCAAAAAGGAAAATCATTCTGCAGTGGTAAAGGAAATCATGATTGTTTCAGGGAGGACAAACGGGATATGGCTAAGAAGAGGTACAAAGGGACTTCTATGTAAGAAAGATTTCATGATTATGTTTTAAAACATTCACAAATACATAAGTAAATACATAAAAGATGTGGTTTAAATAACGATGTCAGAACTGTTAACTTTAACCATCTGAGAAAAAAACTGTCAAGTGATTAACCCTATGAAAATGCAGTCTATTGAATCCTTTAGAATACTACTATAATTCTGTTAAATGTGTAAATAAAAGTGAGTAACACCCACTTGGGCAGAGCCATTGTTGGCAATATCAAATTCTTCTTGTTTTCTACAAGCTTCTGCAAGTGCAACTCTGTGAACTGGATCCCAGATTTTTTCCTTCCGTTCTTTCTGCAAAGACAAAAAATCACCTTACAATCAGGCATACAAAATATTCAGGCAAACCTTTATGGTTATGTTTATGCCTAGCTAGCAATTCAGATACTATAACGTTATCAAACGCTTACAAAAACTATTTCTAGTGAAGTTAACGTAATGGATCAATATAGAGCTAAATAGAGAATTCTCAACAGAAGATTATCGAATGTCTGAGAAACAAAGAAATGCTCAACATCCCTAGTCAACAGGGAAATGCAAATCAAAATGACTCTGAGATTCCATCTTACACCTATCCAAATGGCTAAGATAAAAAACTCAAGTGACAGTATATACTGGTGATGATGTGGGGAAAGGGGAACACTCCTCCATTGCTGGTGGGAGTGCAAACTTGTACAATCACTTTGGAAAGCAATCTGGCAATTTCTCAGAAAAATAGGAATAGTGCTGAAGACGCAGCCATACCACTCCTGGGCATATACCTGAAAGATGCTCCATCATACAACAAGGACACTGGCTCAACTATGTTCATAGCAGCCTTATTCATAACAGACAGAACCTGGAAACACCCTAGATGTCCCTCAATCGAAGAATTGGTAAAGAAACTGTGGTACATTTACACAACGGAATAATACTCAGCTAGTAAAAACAAGGAAATCTTGAAATTTGCAGGCAAATGGAGGGAACTAGAGACAATCATCCTGAGTAAGGTAACCCAGACCCAGAAAGACACACATGGTATATACTCACTCATAAGTGGCTATTAGCCATTTTATACAGGATAACCTCATTACAATACAGAGACTGATGTTGGGGGATGGTCTGACGTATTTTGATGCTAATTACTGCTGTTTGACCCACCTTTTGCTTAATAAAAAGTCATGCCACCTGGGCAGGGCAGAAGAGATAGGTGGGGCTAGGAGAGAGAGGAATTCTGGAAAGAAGAAAGACCACCACAAGGAAAAAGGAAAGAGACCTAAAGGAAAGAGAAGAAGGCTGCCATGGGTTAGATAGAGGAAAAGCACATGACTGGCATGGATAGAAAATCTGGCCCAGATAAAGAACATAAACAAGTATATAGAATTATAGATGGGAGGCAACTTGATAGATAGAAGTTATTAGAAACAGATGGCATGGGATTGAGACAGGGGTCCCATGCCTGAGGCCCTACTATAAAACGTAGTTTAGAGGATTGATATCTGCCCTGCCCCAGGTTAACTAAAACTATTTTAAAATATAACAAGTGTCTGTCTCTTGATTGATTACTGCCTGTACCTACAGGTAATACAGATTAATTTTAAAAAACAATAGACTGATGCGCCAACCAAGGACCATGTATGATGTGGACCTCGACCCTCTGCTCAGATGTAGTATATAGGAAGCAGAGTCTCCTTGTGGGTCGCACAATACGGGGAACAGAGATTACTTCTGACATGTACTCTGGCCCCCCCAATGTTGATCACTTCTTCCTGGCAGGGTGGCCTTGCCAGCCTACAGAGAAAGAGGATACAGGTAGTACAGATAAGACTTGATAGGCTGAGTTCAGATGTTAGGGGAGGAGGGCTTCCCTTTTTGAGGACTAGGGGAGGGAGGGAGAGGGGAAGAGGGAGGGAAGGGGTAATCAGGAGACGAAGAGGGAGGAAGCTACAATCGAGATGTGAAGAATTCAAACAGCAGAACAAGCAGGTAACTTATATTGTGAATCCCACTACATGGGACTAGCTCTGAAACTGGCTGAGACATGAATGTCTATGCATAGCCAATGCTTCTTGTTGGTTACAGAATCCCTGTGATTTATTATTAGATGCTCATACAATGAGCAGAGGACTAGCCTGATTGTGCTGTGCATCCAGCAAACCTCATACATTTGTAATTTTAGGAGTGTATAATGCTTGTGAGAAACTATGTATTTTCAGAACAAAAGAACAGGACACTGACGCTGGATCAGACCTGACAAGATTCATTCCTCTCAGCATGCTAGACACTGACATGCTGTATCCCTCATGCTCCAGCACCAAGTGCTTCAGTTGCTGTTACTCATCAGAACAAGATAGCTCCCAGGACAGCTTTGAAGAAAGCTTCTGATCCCAATTGGTCTAGCAATTCAGACTGTCCCACACAGGACTTTAATTAAGCCTGGAATTTCTCAACATTTAGAAACTGGACCACAAATGCTATTCCTAACTTGTTTAACCATTTCCCTCAATTTTATGGGGCCCCTACAAAGGTATTATTCGTTCCAAATCAGCTGGACCTTGCAAGAAGGACACCCCAGTTCCCTTAAGGGGAGTTGGGTAGGTTTTTGGTTGCTTTCTTGGGCGATAGATGTTTATTTTCATTGGGAGTTGGTTACAAGTTATTATTGGTCTTTATTCAGAGAGAAAACAAGGTTGGACTCAGGGATGTTGCTCTTTTCCTTTATCTTTCTTTCTTAGGCTTGGAGATAGCGGTTGAAAAGAAAGAAGGAGGAATATAGAAATATATAGAGATGATAGGACAAAAAGTAGTGAATCTACTCCTCAATTTAATGCACTAATTGTTGCTCACAAGGTTATTTTTAACTCACTAGTATAGAATTTTGTATACTGATGCAAAATAAGTTGAATTGTGATACTCTAATATAAAGTAGTACACCCATACAACTCAACTATAGTACAAAGTTTACTTCCAATACTTTGAAGGTGCTATTGCGGGCTGAATAGGATAATTCATACAAGTCAACTGTTAGTTCATCAAATCATGGCCATGTCAATTACTGCCTATTTTTATCACAAGAATACACATACTAGGTTTAACAGATAGATAGGATTCTATAGATAGATAAGGTAAAATAGTTACATAACATCTTCAAAAATGTCAGAGACATATAGTATATGGCATTTAAAGATGTTTTTATTATTTTAAAGACTCTTTGATAATAAGACAGGTTAACTCCTGGCAACATCCTGCCTACCTCAGAGAAGATAAGTATCAAAGAACCTCCTTCTGGAGATGGCTTCAAACCAAACCAGCCACTGGACAAAATGTCCTCGTTTCTGCCAGACAGAATTCTGCCTAAAAATGGGCAAGCTTGGATACAGGTAGAGTGGGTGGCCAAACTCTGCCAAAACAGGGTAAGTAAGTCCTCAATAGCTCCTGCCTCACAAACATGCCTGTCAGATATACTGGGACAAAAGGCTGAAGATGATGCTCCAACATTATAGTTTTGGGTGACTGTTCAGGCAGTAAACTGTGTCATCTTCTCATTTTGGAAGCTGCTAACTTGTACTTCCTGTCTACTCAGATAATTAATTATATTCCTTCCCAAGTCTCTGATTGGGTTGAAGATTAGATAGTTTAGCTTTACAATTAACCTTAGTTGTTTAGGGATTAAGATGTTGTTAGGTCTAGATGGATGTTTTAAGTTGACAAAGATGAGATATGATCGATATTAATTTACATTCAGAACTTTAGAAGCACCAAGATAGGAAAGATTTTTTCTTCAAGGTTGCCAAATACAAATAGCCAAAACACTATGAATGTAACATTTATATAATTCCTGATTTTTTTTGTGGTTCTTCTTGCTGTAGGCTGCTTATTATATATATATGTAACAATATAAATTTATGTGTAAAAAAAGAAAATAATAAAATAAAATAAACAAAAAAATTACCAACCAACCAAACTAAAAAGTAATGGATTAATTAAGGAAGTTGGTTTATATAAGAAGTTTATCAAGTCATACCAAAATATTTTTATATTATTTCTCAACTTATATCCACTCTTCTCCAAAATTAGTATATCATCTAAGGAAACAGTCTGAATTCCCTGTCATTTAAAGTAGAAAATACTGACTCATAAATCCATACAAAATTGGAAAATAAGGACAGGCAAGTACAAGATGATGACTAAAGAAAGACTGCAGCTTCACTGGGAAGGGCGGATATCCTCAGTCATTCCTGTTGAGGATGCCTCAGCCTCTTTCACTGGACAGGGCTCCATGCTTCTGAAATTGGTCTTAACCATTATTACCATTCTTTATCTCATAGTATCTCCTAACAAAAGTTGGCTAGATAAAAGAATCCTTTCATTAAACTAATAAACTGGACTGTCTAGATAGAAAGCGTCTACTTCAACTATATGATCTATATTCCTACCAATTTGTTCTTTATCAAAATTGACAATATAATACACTGAATTAAAAATGCTATGACATCTGTGTGTTTATATTCAATTAAAACCATGTGTATTAAAATATGTTCTGGTCCATGGAAGTATATTCTTCTCAAATGCAGAAGAATATCCTATGATTAGATGACAGCCCCCCTACATCTATCAGGATTACTGACAGGAATTGTTTTACAACTGAAGAACTCTGGACTTGCATCAGCAAGTGTCATAGCAGTATTCAGAAATGGCACTGTGTAGTATAGCAACCCACAGCAGCTCCCTTAATAGAGCAGATATTAAACATTTCAAACATTTGCATCATAATATAAAGTTCCACTGGATAGCAACTCTTTAAAACAGACTTCTAACCACACTTGGCTCTTCCTTAACTACAAACACATTTTATCTCATTTATGTGTATGTATGTGTCTCTGTGTGAATTTATGTGTACTATATGCATGCTGGTGCCCATAGAAGGCAGAAGAGGGCATCAGATACCCTGGAACTAGAGTCATAGGTGGTTATGAGTCATCTGACATCCACGCTGGGAACTAAGCCTAGGTTTGATGCAAAGAGAGTAAGCTCTCTAAACTGCTAAGCCGTCTCTCCAGCCCCAAACTTGTGTTTCTTACACACATACTTCAATAGCTTTAGAGCTGATTAACAGAGTAATACCAAATGATAACAAACTGAGAGCAAGAATAGACAAGATAAAAGGGGCACATTTTCTTTAAAAATACAAGACAAAAATAAAGAGGTCTGTACTTCAGGAAAGTCCTTTAAAAATCTAAAGCTCAGATTATGTCACTACCCTCTCCCCCAAAAAACAAACACCCACAAACCCAAGCTTTAGTTTAGTTTTGCTTTATTCTTCCCTAAACTAACTAGTTCATGTACTCAAGACTAAGAACTACTTTAAGTAAAAACCAGACCCTTAAGTAGTCTTTCAAGTCCAAGACCTTCAAAGATTTAAGACCTCATGAGAGTTTACAAAACCAAAACCAAACAAAATTCTCATTCTTCATGTCGGAAACTAATCTAAGCACATACATTTGCAAGCAACTCATACTGAGTTTCTCATTACCTGTATCCTTTCCTTAAGAGCCTTTGGATAGAAGTCATATCCATTTTTAATGCCAATATGGTATTTTCCCGAAGGATTTGTCCAGGTTGCAGGAATCTATAGGTAAAACAAATTGTTTACTCATTTTTCAATATATTACTGGCTCACATTGGGGAAACAGGCTTATGTATATGAGAAATACAATATTCTAGGCGGTCACTTAATGTCACTATGGCTTCATAGTTTATAAAATCCTTTGAAAACGTACTACTTCAGTAAACGAGTTCTTAAACATGGCTGACACCCATCTCTCTATTTAGCATACTTGTGCCAATTAAGTAGCAGGGAGAAGCAATTTTCATAACTTTCTTTACACTGATTTCCTACTAGAGTAAGAGTGTCACTCTTTGACGACAGTACCATACAGATAATGCACATATATTAAACAGGGCTCTTTGTATCCTTATAGACAAAACACTATAAAATCACATTAGTTCCATGTAAGATCTATAACACTCTCTCAAATTATCTCATTACTATTTATTATTATTGTTATTATTAATTTTGGTGTTTAACTCGATCTCGAACTCACATTGATTGGCCTGCCTCTGTCTCCCTAGTGCTGGGATTAAAGGTGTGCACGACCACTGCTTGGCTTTAAAAATAGTTTTTTAATAGAAAGATAAAATGAAATTACTTATACAAACAACAGGAAGGTAAAAATTTAGAATCTAGTTCCATCACGGGAACAAATTTATTTTAATGGTTTTTAAATGTGGCTATGATTCTAAACTTCACCACCAACTGGGGGGGGGGATCACATTTATTTTCTTTTGTGTACCAGGGGAAATATTGCATAATCCAAACCATATGACTTTTTTTTTGGGGGGGGGGTGGTTGGACGGGTGGGTATGTGGTCTCTATTCTTGGAAGCAAAAATTTCAGTTGCAAGACACAGTTTAAAAGAAGCTGTCTCTTTTTTACTGGGGAGTTAAGACCATTGATGTTAAGAGCTATTAATGACCAATGGTTATTATTTCCTTTTGTTTTGATGTTGGTGGTGATAGAGTGTGTGTGTTTCTGTGTTTTGGATTTATGGATGTGGAGTTATTAATTTCCTGTGTTTTCCTGGGGGTAGTTAGCCTTCTTGAGTTGGAATTTTCCTTCTAGTACCTTCTGTGGGGCTAGGTACTGATTAAACTTGGTTTTGTCATGGAATATCTTGATTTCTCCATGTATGGTGATTGAAAGTGTTGCTGGGTATAGTACTCTGGGTTGGCATCTGTGGTCCCTTAATGTTTGCGTGACTTCTGTCCAGGCCCTTCTAGCTTTCATAGTCTCTGTTGAGAAGTCAGGTGTAATTCTGATGGGTTTGCCTTTATATGTGACTTGACCTTTTTCTCTTGCAACTTTTAATATTCTTTCTTTGTTCTGTACATGTAATGTTTTGATTATTATGTGGTGGGAGAATTTTCTTTTCTTGATGAAGATGCTCCAATGTTATAGAGAGTTTTGGGTGACAATTCAGGTAGCAAACTGTCTCTGTCATCTTCTCATTTAGAAAGCTACTAACCTGTACTCCTGGCATATTCAGGTAATCAAGTTATTCCTTCTGAAGTCTTTGATGGAGTTGAAGATCAGTTAGCTTAGTTTTACAGTGAAGCTTAGTTGTTCAGCGGTTAAGATGTTTTTAGATTGAGATAGATGTTTTAAGTTGATAATGACAAGATATGATAGAGATTGGTTTACATTCAGAGTTTTAAAAGCACCAAGATAGGAAAGATGTTTTCTTCAAGGCTGTCAAATACAAATAGCCAAAACACTAAGAATGTAACATTTATATAATTTCTGATTGTGTCATGGTTATTCTTGCTATAGGTAGTTTACTGTATGTATGTTTAATAATGTAAATGTATACATAAAAAATAAAATGGTTAATTTTTTAAAAAACCAGAAGGGGGGGGAGCTGCAAGCACTCCAAAGGAGAGGGAAGAATTGGCTTGTCTCAAAAGTGGGTGGCAGCACTGCTGTTCTAACATAAATGCCTTAGAGATGTTTCTATGAATATTTATGATGTGGGTGGCATATTCATCGAGTAAATAGACCCTCTTCTCTTCCCAAATCATGGGAGGGGAAGATATAACTAGAAAGTAAGTGAAATAATGAAGGCAAGGTCTTTTAAGGATGTGCATTAGTGCATGTGTGGGAAAATACCCTAGCACCTCAGCTATCTACCGTAGTGGGAACAGCCAATCTATCAGTAGCCTCAAGACCATTTAGCCACAATGGAGCATTATGAAAATGAGAATGCCAACATCCACATTTTCTTGGTTAACTCCCTTTGAGACTGACTCAAAGGGTCATGACTGTTCTCATGCTCTCTGTTGGTTGACACATTCTACCTCTTCAGAATTAAGATCATCTGTTATTTTACAGCTTAATTTATCATAAAAGCTGGGATTTGCAATAGACAGGAAGGCTGATCAAAGAACATGCCTATGGCTGTCTAGCTCTACCATTCATGTCTAAATTGCAACAAACAGTTCAATATAGCAGTACAGAAACCATAGCATATTACTCAGCAATGAAACTGAACAAATTATTGTTACAACGATAAAGGCCAGTCTCAGGAATCTCAAATCTTGTAAACACCAACAAAAGAAGAACTGATATTGACATGAGGGTATTCATGAAAAGCTGAAATAGCAAAAATTAAATAATGCATTTTATATATCTGCACAAAGGTAGAAAACAAAGAAATGATTATCACATAAGTTGAAATAGGTTGTGGTCTGGAGGAAAGGACAGAGGATTATCATCTGTAGATAATGGCTACCGAAGTCTTCAAAATAGTACCTTGTGCCTAGTCTTAAAGCAGAACAATGAGGTTCTATTGGCTGTTAAGGGCTATTTGGAAAAAGGAAAAATGGAGACAGATATTTACTTTATTGTAGTAAATAGCTAAGTCAAAGAAACTTACTGTGCTAGCTTTAGAAAATGGTGTCCTAAAGAGCTAAGGAGATGCAAGTAGCCACAGTACCAGTGACTAATAATTATTTCTTTCTGACCACTGAAAAACTTCTAAATACCTGATTAAGTATATTGTATATGTGGATGGAAAAGGGAAAGACTGGCCGAAAGTCTGTATGAAGAGCAATTAGTTTCCACCATCCCGTTTCACAAGCTATCCATACTTAACCAATCAGCAGCTCCCCCTGTATTGACTAGGAAGTTGGTCTAGATGTCAACTCCTTGGAGAATGTGCATAGCAAATGAAGTAATGAATATACTGGGCTGCAGTCTGCATATGAGTAAAAAGCAAATCAGTCTTAATTGTTTTATTTAGTAAGGAATGTTACATATTACATATAATTTCTAACGTTGAACATTAGTGACAACAGTTCATATGGCTTATTTAATGCTAAGGTTATTACAGCTATCCAAAAATAAGCAACTAAGAATAAAATTATGAATCCGGGCATGGTGGCTCACGCCTTTAATCCCAGTACTCAGGAGGCAGAGGCAGGCAGATCTCTGTGAGCTCAAGCCCAGCCTGGTTTACAAAGCGAGTCCAGGACAGCCAAGACTACACAGAGAAACCCTGTCTCGAAAAGCCAAAACCAAACCAAACCAACCAACCAAACAAACAAACAAAAATTTATGTAATTCTACATCTGCACGCTCATTAGATATACAATTTACTATCCTAGAATAAATTAATGCACTTCAAAATAAGTCTACTTGTCTTAAAAGATTAAAATTAAAAACCGCTCTCAATTTTTTCTTTTGTCATCCTCTAAATTCATTAACCAGAAACTCATGAATTGCTTTATAATTGTTTTATAGCTATTGTCTCATGCTTAGCTTATCTATGTCTTTCTACCAATGGCAAAATAAAAGAAAGCCAGTCATTTAAGATGGTCAGTATTAGGTCTAAATATTTCTTTATGGTCAGATTCACTAAGAATATGATTAAAGCAAAACTTTATAGGAGGTTACTTTCTGTTTTTCCTATTTTAATGTTAAAATCATTTGTTCACCTCAATTAAAGAAAGCACTCCAAATTTTAAGTACTTTCCTGAACAATGAAGTTCTAAGATGGCCCTCAGTATGGATGTTATGTTATGCTGTCATGAGATACCTCTTCCATGTGTCTGCTGATTTATTGACTGATTCCAATAAGTAAAATACAATGAAGAGATGAACTGTTCACTTGTAAACTAACCTTATAAAAAGATCAAGGCTTTCACTTTGGATAGTCTCTTGCCCTGAGAATAGCTGCCATGATACACTACAAAACAGCTCTGTGGAGAGTGCCATGCGGCAAAGAAACAAAGTGTAGTGGTACAGCTTTTAATAGTAGTACTAGAGGCAAAAGCAGGCAGAGTTCTGAGTTTGAGGCCAGTCTGGTCTACGTAGAGTTCCAAGGCAGCAAGGATTACAAAGACTCTGCCTCAACCAAATCAAACCAAACGAAAACACAACTTACATCCATGGTACAGCTAACTTCCCAACGCACCCAAGCTAACTAAGCCTTTAAATAAAACCATAGCCATGGCCAACAATTTACAATTTCATTAGAAATTCACAACTATATACATTCATCAACATCACACCTAGGTTCCTGGAATACAGGGAACATCTTCTCATTTCAACCCAAGGGGTTTTGAGATAATTCACTTTGCAATTAACAGGCAAATACTACTATAGTGCCAATTTAAGTTAAAAACATTAGATGTTTTGAAGCAACATTACAAAAAGAAGAAGAGGGGTAGAAACAAACAAACAAACAAAAAAACCCATTCAATAAGAGAAATGTTCCAACCTTAAGCACTCTTCCAGAAAGACCAACAATTTCACCATCTTTTGGCTCTACTTCTATAGCAGTATTCACATCACCACTTCCCGTTGTATCAATGATATCAATGATTTTTGGTTTTCCATCAGTTGTAATCTAAAAATTGGGACAAATAAAATATTAGTTATTATCTTTAAAGAAAGTAATGTATATCCATGTGCATGTATGTATATAAATAAAATTGCCTGTGAAGATTCTTTTATATTAAAAATATGACTGAATTAAGACAAAGTATAACGAACGCTAACAAAAAAAATTAGACACAAAAGAATATAGACCCTTCAAGTGGTTACATGTGTTTCTTTAATATTTATAACCCTTCCGGTATTGGATATAGCTGCTGTTAGTACACAAAAATACCTTATCTTATATATTGCAGAGTAAGGAAATAGACAATAATAAAGATGTAAAGTACTGAGAGAAAATGAGCATTAGACAGGAGACAGATAATATGGATTCTTCCATTTTAAGTTGGTTGGCCGAGAAAAGGCCTTGCTGAAAAGGCAACATCTGAGCAAGTTATCTGAAGAAAGTGAGCTTTAGACTGGATAGAAACAGTATTCCATTACTGGATAGTACACCAGGACTTGAAATTTATTAAGTTCCAATTTCAAAGGTAACATACTCCCAAATTTGTTTTTCTCCAAACTGTCTTTTTAGGTATCATCATACACAGAGTTGTTCAAGTTGGGCACAAAGTGTTTCTCTGATTATCTAGTTTACAGCTTGCATCACAGCTATCAGGAAGTACTTCCTGTAAAATGGAATTCAAATCCATTTTCTGCTATTACCATTGTGCCAACTTGCTAAATCACTACCATCTCTTACTTTCCTAATGTAGGTATCAGCTTCTTAAACAGAGTTGAAACTCACTCTTTATGAATGTCCTGTCACTTAATCTTGTGAGGTATCACAAAAAACCTAGCAAGAGTAAAAGATTACTGAATATGCAACAACCAAAACTTAATTAAAAACTAAAAGTGTAATAAATGTGAAGTATTTGTAGCAGCACTCAATGCTAGCTGCACTGTGTAAGAACTGTGGAGTTGGTTTTGAACATTCAACATGCATACTTTGTATTGTGCACGCCATCACATCACAAAATTCATTGAACATTTGTTTGAAACACCTCAGGCTGACTTGATCTATTGTATTCTACAGACTGCAATATTTTTACTGAATGAAATTTTATACTCTTATAGAAACCAAATGGTTTAATTTCAGAAAATTAAGTGTTTAATATTTTCTCTATATCACACCTCAGCATGTAAATATCAAATTACTTTATTTTTAAATTGGATATGCTAAACAAGCTTATTCATCTCATTATGTATACACATTTGTTTTTTGCTTTTAGTAAATGCCATTATATGTAACCAAAATATTTTAAAGATTTATTTTTATTTTATGTGTATGAGTGCTTGCCTGTATGTATGTACCACATGTGTGCTTGGTGACCTCAGAGGACAAAGGGGGTGATGGATCCTCAGAACTGTAGTTGGAAGTAGTTCTGAGCTACCATGTGAGGCTGGGAACTGAACTTTGGTCCACTCCAAGAGAATTAAGAGCTTGTAACCACTGAGATATCTCTCCAGCCCCTAAAATAAACTTTACAACTTAGCAGTAAATGCTTGTTTTGTATATCTATTTTATTTCCCTACATACTTGGGGTTGTGTACAACTTCTTGGGCAAAAAGAGGTTAGTTACATTGAAGAAGCCTGTATAATCACGTCGTCAAAGGCTCTCCTTTCACAGCTGTCCCCCCCACAGTGTACTATTAAGACAAACTATGTTTTATTATTCTTCTCCTTTAAAATCTTTTCCTACAGACTCATAGAACACTCAGAACTCAAAGCTTTGTGGCAGCACTGCCTATAAAATGCAGATCTTTCTTGACTCTTAATTGTTTTCAGACAATCATCTTTGGAATTCTCTTCCTTCAGCTATAGAAAGCATTTGATCGTACATTTCAGTTTTTTAGAACAGTATCATCATCACCCCTTCAGAAAAACCTCCCCGATGATCTCTTAATGTGCTCACTATCCTGAACTTGATCATCATACGACACATTGTTCACTTCACTCTAACTTGCAATGACATACACAATGCAGTGGCTCTCATTTTCTTCTGTTAAGAGTATAAGGGCCATAGGGACAGCTGTTATCTCCACGCAGTTCAACTTGCCAATACACACCCAACAACAAACAGTGCTTCTGGGTTTAACTTTTTTTGTTTTTTAAATTACTGAATGACCCAACATGGATTCCTTAGCATTATTTCTAACTTTGGTAAGGTGTGCTTCTTTACTAGCCGTAAACTTTCATGACAGCCACAATACTACTGCTGCAGGAAACAAAAGTAGGGTATTTTCACAGAAGAATTAATTGATAGGTTCTTTCAGGGTTAGTTTTGGAGCGGCAAGTTGTTGCATTCAATATGTACTTAAGAAACCTCAATACTGATTTCCATTCTGTTCTAATATATATTTCCACGAGTATATAAGGTTCTTTCTGCAGCCTTCAACCTCATCCTCACCATTATCTGTTGCTTTCCTGATGACAGAAATTCTGAGTTGGTTAAGCTGGAATCTCAATACAGCATTGACTTGTATTGTCCTGATAACTAAGGATGTTGAGAATTTTTTCATATATTGGATAGTTGTACATTTTATTTCTTTTGTATGTATGGATGTATGTGCGAGTACAAGCATGTCAGAGTAGAAGTAGAAGTCAGATGACAACTTATAGGAGTTGGTTCTCTTTCCATCATGTGGATCATGAAGCTTCAACTCAGGATTGGCAGCAGGCACATTTACCCAATAAGCCACCTCACAAGCCCTGTTTTATTCAGAGCTTTCTAAATCATGTTTCTATTTATTATTTATTGTCTTTTAGGATATACATGTATAAAAATGTCATAAGGAAACCCATCATTTTGCACAATAAATATATAAACTGGTTAAAACTATATTTATGTGTGTACATTGTAAGTACACACCAGCAGGTATTAAGCATAGAAATACAAAGTCTGAAAAAAAGAGAAAGAAGGGGGAAAAAAAGCAAATGTTAAAACGGTAACAGGCACAGTCTTTAAGACTTTTCTTCCACCTAGAAAATTCGTAAGTCGTTAAGACCAGCGTTAACAGCCATTACTATTAAATCTTTTTAACCACTATGAATCTTTTCTCCAATACAAAAGTATTTCCTCTACAGTATTTAAAGAGCTTTGTTTGTAGTTAACATATACTCAAGGAAGAAGTGACTCTCGGAAAATATGCACAATATTTTCGTGATAGAGCTAAGAAGGTACAGCTGGTGAATCCCACATAGAATTGTGTCATGTTGCCTTTAAACACTGAGAGCATGATGATATGACGCTCCAAAGGGCCTGTCAGGTTTAGTTACTCTTTTTTTTTTTTTTAATAGCTACTCTTTTTATAAACAACAGTTCTTCAGTTTTCTTAAATATTTATAACTGGAAGAATGCTGATAAACAGAAGGCTCAATATCACAATTTAGAAAAAAGTTAAAATCATATTAAACTAGTAAAATAAATCATTATCAGTATGTGAGCAAAGAAAAAGACGAAAAAAGCCAAATGGGATTTAATGATTTAATCACGTATTAGTTCCATAAATTTTACTTATAAAAAGCACCCCCTACTCACACAAGTATGCACACATACAGAGGTAAAGATACAAAATACAACTGCAGAAATTTTAAATTTCTTGTCAAATCTATTGAAGATTTTTCAAAGAGACTAAAGAATTTAGGGCTAGAAAAAAACATAAAGGCAAAACCATATGAAAAATTTGCAGTAAAGCTTTGGGGTAAGAAGAAAATTTAACTGGTAATAGTGGAAACATGCTGTCCATCTTTGAGGAAGAAGAAGTGTGTGGGTGAGTGATGCAACCTGTAAAATGAAGTTTTGGGAAGGAACAGTAATAAGTTCTCTGTTCCTGAGGGAGAGACTCGGATATGCTTTCTGGATATGTTAGCAGAATAAAGAGAAACTGTCTAAAGATTTCCCCTAAATGTCAGGACTCCATGTTATTTTTCCACTGTACCTATTATGAAGCAGAAACTAGTATGGGTAGAAACCATTCATTAAGCATCTGTAGAGAAGAGCAGAACAAGAGGTGGTAAGCTTGTAAATCATTAAAAAGTTCACTGAACAAACAATACAGTGTGAGTATAAGTAGTTAAGTTGAAATTTCAAGGGAGATATTGAAAATGTTCATTAAGCAAGGGATTTCATATGTGATCACTACTTAGTAACTTTTATTCTAAGAATTTAACCAATTTAAAAGGATCCTTGCTTTGAGAAAGCTTATTATCAGTTGAGATAACAGATGAGTAGAAATTATGATCTAAGAGTTAAGAAGGTAGCCACAAAACACAGTAGAAAACAATGCTCAACTTGCAGAAACTAAACCAACTACCATAAGTAAAAGACAGTTAATAGGAATACTATATAACCAATTAATATGTATGTATATATGATTACTTCTGGATTTTTAGTGAATTACTGCATTAAACTTCTAAGGGGTTACTTGTACCCTTTACCCAAAACTGTTTTCCTCCAAGAGGAAACTATATTCCTCTACTATGCATACACATGTCTTTTTTCAACAAAAATGCTTATTACTAGCAGATTTCATAAATAAATAAATTTGATATATGCTTTCTAAGAATTTTAACCAGAAAAAATGTTAAGTGGCAGTAATAAAATGAAAATTTTTATTAGGGGTATTTACAACTTAGAAGGAGAATGAAAGGAAAAAAAACTGAAATCACTGTTAGGAGGGACTGACTAGACCTTACATCTGTAAAGCTAAAACCTAGTCAAAGGTTGAATTAAATCAGTAATGAAGTAGCCGTTTGCAAGTGATTATAGAAGACTTTTGGGCAGATTAAATACCACATGCCTGAGACAACTGGGTGTCTGGAAAAGATGGAAATCAAATATACAAGAGAGAACCACAGAGTGAAGGCTGCTGCTGACGCTACACTCGAAGGTTCGAGTTAGAAAATGAAAAGCCTTATAACTGAATTTAAAAATTGAGTGTTAATCAAAAGCAAACCAACTTTGTTTTGAACAAATATGTGATACTTGGTTTGCTTTTGATGAATAATAACTTTATAAAGGTGAAGCATGATCAATAGAAAGATTACTGGCAGTGAGAATTGCTTTTGTACATATGGCCCAGACCATGTTTTATCTTGTCAGGAAACCTATTCATGATCTCAGTCAGTTTTCCTGTCATTTCACCTGTTATTTCCGTGAAAGTCACAGTTTTCAGGAGTTCATTATTTAATGGGTTTGTACTTGAATGCTTGTTGAGGGAATATTTAATCATTTATGTAATCATTACTCTCCTCATGCTATCTGTATACAGGAGAGTGCTATCATACCTGGCACTGCCCTCTACTTTAAATATGCCCTGATGCTGCCACAAAAGGGCTTGGCCTAAGGCAGTTATCAAGGGAGGAGATAACTGGCCACTACTGGCTTAGAGAGTACTCCAAGTTCTCAATTGCGCCTCTAGTTTTTTATTTAGATCTCATTTGGCAGGTAAGCTTCCTCTTTTAGTCTTTTCCTTTTCTTTCTATTTGCTTTCTTACTTTAATCATACATATACAGCGCTACAAAAGAATTCTGTCAGGTAAAAAAATTAAAGTCACTCATGTGTAAAATCCTTGCTAAATTAAAAAAACACCAATCTGTTTAGAATCTGAAAAATGTTAGATGATCTTATGTTTTCATTTGGTTCAATATTTTATTAATATTTATGCTGTATATAAATATCAAACATGAACTTCAGACAATGACCCAGCATGAATTCCTCTACTAAACATTTAGTGTTTACTTAGGATTTTTTAAAAAATAGTTCTTAACACTTTTTTTTTTAAAGCACTTTAAGTCACAGGTAATTGATTCTCTCAATTGTCAATTAATTCTAAGGGGTTGAAAACTGCTTCTTTACAGAAACAAAATACTTTGATAAGCAGTACTGGAAATTTCACAAATGCCCACTGAGTATTACTACTGCAAAATTTTCTGATCCTCTAACAAAGGAACCAGTGAGCCACTTACCCTAGCTGTTCTCCCACACACCCTACGAAAAGTAAACACACACTGCTTTGTAATGGGAAGCACTTCCACTGTGCAATAAACCCTCAATGTGGCACTGCTGTCACCGTAACTTAAGCCTTAGCAATTACTATTAATAAAATAACAGCTTGAGTCACCAGGAGGGAACTCATTACCTGAACTTCTAATCAGAGACTGCCAGTTAGGACCACCACCGTGTGTTCCAGGGCACAGGTGTACCCTAGAGGAGGGAAGAAATAGAGTGGCCACACAGGCTTCTTTCCTATCCCTTGCATTAATTCCTAAAGTTTATGTCAATTATCGTCCTATGCATTTATCCTAGTTATCAGACAGAACTAAAGCTGGGAGGAAAACCAAGGGCTAGGAGAGGAATTATTAAGCACCCCTCTTTAATGAGAAGCAAGGAGTAAGATGATATATCTTATCTATATAATCTGATGTATCTATCTGATAGACGTTAAGGGAGGAAAATAGTGCTAGGGTTAGTCAGGAAAGATTTTCAACAGTGGTTAGAAAGCATTTATTAGTGGGTTTTAGTTAAAGGCTAGTTTAGTTTAAAAAAAACAAAATGTTTTTACTCCGGTTTAAAAAAAAAAAAAAAAACAAAACATCACTTTTCAGTTAGATCCCTGCCGTAAGTCATTCTGGGAAGGCATAAGCAAAGTATGTCCTCTTATGTTTTAAGGAGTTTAAAATGCATGCATATTTCCGCCCCAGATAAAATGGTTGTGCCTTATGTAAAAAGACTAACCTAGGAGATCTCAAGGACCCTACAAAATACACAGCAGATAACTTAAAAATAGAAGAAACAAAAGTATCAGAAGAAACCATTCCGGAAGCGCGTACCGGGTTGTCTTCTGGGAAGCCAGCTTTGCTGGTCTTGCCAAAACCAATCTCTAAACCACATCACTGACGAGCTCTGTCAGGGCTGCTCCCCTATCGGTGTCGCCTCCACCGTCCCCCGCGCCCCCAGGATTAAAAACTCTCAAATCCTCGCTAGGAGGTGCGGGGCCTGCTGTCACGCCCCGGCTGGCCGGCAGGGCTTTTCCGCGGCCCCCAGACCGAACAGCCACGCTGACCACGCCGCTTTTGTGTGGAGCCGGAACCAGGCCTGGTGGTCGCCCCGAGCTGTCCGGCCATCACGGGCTTGGCTCGGGCTAGGCCCTCTCGGCCGCCGGCCCTCGGCGCCGCCTCACCTGCATGCCCGGGGCCCCGGGATCGACCCCCGTGTCCAGGACGGCGATGAGCACCCCGCGTCCGTCATACTCCGGGTAGCGGCACAGGAAGGAGGCGGCCCCGGTCTCTTTCTTTGGCAGAAGACCGTGGAATGGGAAGGGCTCCTCCGTCGTGGCGGTGGCCATGGACGCAAGCAGGAGGACCGGCGACGAGGAAGAGTCAAACTGCCAGGCTGCTCGCGGACCAGCGGCGCGAGGACACCTGGCGACCGCGGGCCGAAGGCGGGGAGGGGGCGGGCTCTGGCCGTCAGTAGTCAATCACGTGCGGCCAGAGACGCCTAGCCAATCATGTGCCTTGACGTAAGCTAACGGCGCCGCTGGGAGACCCCAGACCGGAAGGTTGCACGGACGGACCCTGGGGCTGGGGCGGAGCCTGCGCTCGTGCAAATGGCTCAGTACTGGAGCGAGGTTCTTAGCTATAGACGCCACCGCCCCCCCCCCCCTCCCCCGCATGGCCCTGGGAAGCTGAGCTCGGAGGGCTCAGATTTTGCGGTGGAGGCTTGAGTCCTGCGTTTCCTGGCGGGGTGAGAGGAAGGCTTAGGATGGGGAGAGGCATCAGTTGAGTCAACAGGAAGTGGGGTGTTCTTTTGCCAGTGTTCCTGGAGCCACGCACGTGACCGAAACGGGCCCCTGCTGTCTTCTTGCTTTACTCTTGCCATCCGAGATTCCTGTAAAATAATCTGTCTTTTCTCCAACGAAATTCCTGTTTTCCGCTTCCGGCTCAACGTAGTTTGGAGCCATAGTTTGCATTTTTCCCCCATTAGGGTGTACAGTGACCAATTTGCGAATTCTGTGGTCCTTGCATGAGCTGGCTGTGCGAATACCTTCCAGAGTAATCTTAATTGCCCCATTGACATTGTTTCGTTGTTTTGTTTTGCTTTTCCGGACAGGAGTTCTCTGTGTAACACCCTTGCCTGTCGTGGACTCTGTAGACCAGGCCTCTGCCTCCCGACTGCTGGGATTAAAGGCCTGAGCCACCGTGCCGGGCTTCCCATGGACAATCTTATTGGGACCTTCTCACTGCAATGTTTTTAAACGTATAAGATGAATTCTGTAGGCTTATACAGGAAGTAAACTGTTGAAATGGAGTTATGAAAACTCTATTTTTGTTGTAGTGCAATAGCTTCACATGTGGAAATAATTACGTATGTATTTTTTTTTTTTTTTTTTTTTGCATTAAGTAACAGGAGCCAGAGTCAAGTCTAAGAAACCACTGTGATTTCTAAATAGGGAAGCAAGTGTAACTGGTAACAAAGCAGCCGTGTAGTTGCTGCTGAATTCATAATTAAATAGAAACAATTTCAGATATGAAGATAATTTTTTACAATCACGGGCACTTTGCATTTCTATGGACTCCAGTTTAAGAGGCAGGTACATAGAATCTCTTGTCTTTCTTTCTTTCTTTCTTTCTTTCTTTCTTTCTTTCTTTCTTTCT
>OU015743.1:55394744-55414424 GCA_907169655.1 Acomys percivali | reverse complement strand
TCTTTCTTTCTTTCTTTCTTTCTTTCTTTCTTTCTTTCTTTCTTTCTTTCTTTTTTCAAACCACAGCACTCGCGGTGACTCCTCAAATTTTGCTCTACTGTCTGCAGTAATTCCTGCTGATCCCCTCTTTTTCATTCTATAAGGGTTGGGTTAGGGTTACTCTTGGTGGTAAGGGAAAAGCAGCAAGGTTACTGTTTTCTTTATTCCCAACTGTGTTTCATTTCCTTTAGGAAATAATTGGAAAGTACTTGTACAGTAAAGAAAGAGAATGACAAACTCTCCAGAAACATTCAGTATTGATCATGCAGTGGCAGAATGAATTGATTTGCAGCTTCACATGAGCCATGGCCCTACCACTTCATTTCACAAAGAAGAAATGACTGAAGGTCATGGGTTACAAAACAAATTATTGATGAAACTAAGTTCTCTCCTCTCCTCCTCCTCCTCTTCCTCCTCCTCTTCTTTCTCTTCCTCCTTCTTCTCTTTCTCTCCTCCTCCTTCTTCCTTTTTCTTTTCTCATGATATGCCTGTAGTACTTTCTACTCTACTGTGTTGTGCCCACCAGCCAGGGTACAGTGCTTACTCAGTGAGTGCCTAGAATAGTACTGTTTATTATGAACTAAACAGTAGGATTAAAAACAGTATTTCATGTTTTGTTGTGTCTCTCACATTCTTCTTAAAATTAAGTATCCCTTTCTACAGTGGTGACACCTGATGCCATATCATACCTTGGAGATTTAAAGAACATTGTATTTCTGGTGTACTTACATACTAACACTCATTATATCACTCATTTCTATGTAGCCAGTTGAATGTTACTCGTTAATGCCTAACATCCTTTATTTCTAAAACACCCAAACACCGAGAGTCAACCATGGTATGTCACTATTTTCATTTGCAACTATATTTTCTTCTACATGTAATTTGATCCTCATGTGATTTACATTTTTGAAGATGTGGCCTTCCATTATAAATCCATCAAAAATAAAATATCTAACTACGTAAGAACATAAAATGTAATTTTAAAGAATTTTTGGGATCAGATTGTGAATTTTTCTGTATGCTTACCCAATATGATAACAATATGAGTAAATCTTGAGATTAAAAAGGAGGGGATAGAGAGAGAAAGGAGGAAGGAAAAGGTAGCTAATACAAAGATGTATGAATAAGCCATATTTCCATTAATAACAGACTATTCTACTTACAAGAATACATTTCCATGTGTATGTTTCTTATAAAATCGGAGCCATCAGCTGCTACCTTTTAGGGAGCAACTGGAATTCAGAAGTATTATATAACTTGCCCCAAAGGTGACATGAACAAGATCTGTAAGCGCAGTTACTCCCACCTTTTGAACCATTTATGACAGATATCATCTTTTACTATAATCTTTGCCTAAATTGGAGACAAGGTAGATTTAATGAGATAGTGAAAGTCAAATATAAAACAACAGAGTACTGCATGCTGTTGTGCTTTCCCACTCACTCCTCAGCACTTGTTCCACATAGGAGATTCTGGGATATGCTCAAAAAATTAACATTTAATGTGGTTCATGGTTGTGGCACCTGTAATCCTAGTTCCTAGATGGTAGAAGCAAGAGGATTTTGAACTGGGCTGTACAACCAGACTATCTTAAAAAATTTATTACTGATTTAAATTTTTCTATGGTACAGGATACTGCACTTTGATTTTTAAATTTTATAGTAGTTCAGTTTGTCCATCTTGTATGCTTCCAAGGCTAACTACACTTTCAGGTAATAATAAGCAATATTCAGGATATATGACACCCCCACTTAAAAAAAGAAGACCCAGTCATGAAATAGTTATGTTCTTCCATCATAGGCACATTGCCAGGAAATTGTAGGTAAACAAAACAAGGCTTAGATGGAAGAGAAGAAGGGATAGGAGGCTATGTTAAAACCGGTCATTAGACCAAAACATGTCTCCCTGTGTGAGGTTAAGTAATAGGCTGCATTCCCAGGGAGGGTTGTTTAAAGCAGGAAGTGCTGAGTCAGATGTATGTACCTTCTCCTAATACCTGCCCCCATTGTATTGCAGTATTACTGCACCTTATAGCTTACAGAACATTGTATAATCAGATTTCCTCAAACAGGTAGAGACTAAGCAGTTAACACACCCTAGCTCTAAAGGCTTTGAAACCCTCCACAGCATTTGCTGCAAGGCCACACCTTCCTGTGGGTGACCCACAGCCAATGACTGATTGCGATATAGATCTCAAGGAGGCCTGAGAGACGAGAGATTTCTTTGATTCGCCAAGTGTACCTTGGCTAAAACTGCTCAATCTTTCCTTCTGCTCTGAACTCAAAGTCACATTTATGCCATAACATGGCACCTCTGCCAGAGGCGGCAACATAGTTTTAGACTGCACAACTCTTCACTCAGTAGAATCTCACTTATTTGATTCTGTTAGGGCATCTCTTGGAGGGCCAGACTAAATTACAGTACACAAATATATATGCATTCTTCTATAATATACAGTGTATATACATAAACTAAATATGCACATAACTCAGACATCTAGACAGTGTAATGTAAATCAATGCGTCACAGCTGTATTTGTCTTCCAAATTTCAGGACAGCCTGGGCATTTTGGCTGTGGAGCCTCCAGAGTTAGTTGCTACAGGCACTGAGGAGATTGATCCATTCTCCCAAATATGTCATTCAGACAGTCTCATTTTCAGTGGATGTGATGATGTGAACCCTAACAGGGCAATGTATTTTGAGAGAATCTAATAGCATGTATTTTAATTGTTCCCTCCTTATATGGCAATCATTTGCAACCAGAGGCTAACCCTCTATCAACAGCTATTGATTGCCTATAGCCCTTCATCTAGGGGTCCCCACCCCTAAATAAAGTTTACATCTGTCTTAGCATGTTGACTATTATCATTCTGCAGGTACCCAAATTCATTTCCTCTCTCTCTCTCTCTCTCTCTCTCTCTCTCTCTCGCTCTCTCTCTCGCTCTCACTCTCGCTCTCGCTCTCTCTCTCTTTCTCTGTGTGTGTGTTGCAAAAGTGGATGCCTTTAAAAGCTTTTCTATTACTTGGGGATTGGTGGAGGTAAATAAACCACACTGGCTACAGTCATGTCCCATTCTGTGGAGCCAGAACTCTTCTTTTTCCTTCAGACAATAGCTCTGGCCCCAAAATTGATCTTTTTCCTCTGAAAAACTTAAAATGATAGTTACAGTAAATCTGTTGACTATCAACCAATATAAGAACGTGTAATTTAATGGCATTAAGCAAGTACACAGCTGTGGAATGATTATTAATATTTAATATTGATTTATTCAGTATATCAACAGTTACTTCTTCTCCAGTTTTATGCCAAAATGACCACACATGGAGACTAGGATCCATTTAATTAGCCTATAATACATGCTCTGCAATAATTACTCCATCCTAAACCTCCAAGCGGTATGGTTTCCTCCCATTCATATTTTCCACATTATACTTGCTTTTTACTCATATCCTCCTCATGTTTACCTCATGGCTCCATCAGCTTTCCTCCCTCCTCTTTCTTCACCCTTCACTGGACCAGGATGTCCCACCTTATCCTCTGTTATTGCTCAACATTGGCTGCTTGGCTTTTATTGGCAATACAGAGAACAAATGGTGACATGTTTACACAAACTTGAGACAGGAGATACTTAGAATAAACATCAGAGTGCAGTGTCCAGATTGGAACCAGATAGTGGGGTAGAGAAATCAGCATTTCAATGAACAAAAGTAAACTGTACACAGTCCACAATTACATTATGCCAATGCACTGCAGACTAGATTGTTTGGACATGATCAATAGTGTGACTTGGGAAAGTTAGGGAGCTGGCTACTCTAACTGTGCAGCACAAATTGGCAACTGTATCATAATAGACACAGTGGGCACTTTTTCCCCTCATTTCTAGGTAAACATTCATGGTGCTTCAGGCTGGAACTCCTTTGAATCCCTAGTCAGCCAGAATAGTGCAGGCTATGCTGTAGAAACATGTAAGTCCAAGTTTCTGTGATGTAAAAAGTATTTCCCATTGATGTTACATCTCCATTAGAGGTTGATTGGAAGCTCTGGCTCTAGATACTTTCAATCTTGGTGCCAGGCTTAAAGCACAGGACTGTCTGTATTGTGGCTGGGTGCCATGCTAGAGGAAATACGAACATGGGAAGTATGCACTGGCTCCTAAAACTTTAATCATGTTTGCTTACATTTGGTCAATCAGAGTAAGTATTACAACCAAGCTCAAGTCCAAGAGGGCAAAAAAGTGTCATTTCATCATGGGCTTAAGGGAACCATATTTTAAAAAAATATATTTTATTAATTTATTCATATTACATCTCAATTGTTAACCCATCCCTTGTATCCTCCGATTCCTCCCTCCCTCCCATTTTCCCCTTACTCCCCTCCCCTATGACTGTGACTGAGGGGGACCTCCTCCCCCTGTATATGCTCATTGGGTATCAAGTTTCTTCTTGGTAGCCTGATATCTTTCCTCTGAGTGCCTGTCCATTGGCTAGATCTGTGTAGGGATTCAAAGTTTTATGGACATATTGTCCTTGGCTGGTGCCACAGTTTGAGCAGGACCCCTGGGACCAGATCTGCCCATCATAATGTTCTTGTAGGTTTCTAGGACCCTCTGGATCCTTCTTTTTCCCCATTCTCCCATGCTTCTCTCACCTAGAGTCCGAATAGGATGTCCTCCCCTTTGTCCCACTTTCCTGGTAAGTGAAGACTTTCATGGGACATGCCCCTTGGGCTAGTGTCCAGATATAAGTGAGTATATGCCATGTGACTCTTTCTGCTTCTGGTTTAACTCACTCATTATGATAATTTCTAGTTCAATCCATTTGTCCACATATTTCGGGAATTCCTCGTTTTTAATAGCTGAGTAGTATTCCATAGTGTAAATGTACCACAGTTTCTTTCTTTTTTATTTTATTTTTTTATTGAAAAATAAAATCATTCATATTACATCTCAATTGCTATCCCATCCTGTGCATCCTCCCATTCCTCCCTTCCCTCCCGCTTTCACCCCATTCCCCTTCCCTGTGACTGTGACTGATGGGGACCTCCTCCCCCTGAATATGATGCTAGTGTACCAAGTTTCTTCTTGGTAGTCAGCTATCCTTCCTCCAAGTGCCATCAGGCCTCCCCATCAAGGGGACATGACCAAAAAAGGGGTACCAAAGTTCATGTGAAAGTCAGTCCCCAGTCTCCACTTAACTGTGGAGAATATTCTGTCCCTTGGCTAGGTCTGGGTAGGGGTTCGATGATGACTGCACATATTGTCCTTGGTTGGTGCCGTAGATCGAGCAGAAACCCTGAGCCCAGATCGGCCCATCATAGTGTTCTTCTTGTAGGTTTCTAGGACCCTCTGGATCCATCTATTTCCCTATCTCCTGTATTTCCCCCACCTTAGGATGCCCTTACCACTATCCCATTTTCCTGGTCAGTGAAGACTTTCATGAGACATACCCCTTGGCCTAGTGTCCAGATATAAGTGAGTATATACTATTTGAGCCTCTCTGCTTCTGGGTTAGCTCACTCATTATGATCATTTCTAGTTCAATTCATTTGTCCACAAATTTCGGGAATTCCTTGTTTTTAATAGCTGAGTAGTATTCCATAGTGTAAATGTACCACAGTTTCTTTATCCATTCTTCTACTGAGGGACATTTAGGCTGTTTCCATGTTCTGGCTGTTATGAATAAGGCTGCTATGAACATGGTTGAGCATATGTCCCTGTTGTATGCTGGAGCATCTTCTGGGTATATTCCAAGGAGTGGGATAGCTGGGTCTTGAGGTAGCCTTATTCCCAGTTTTCTAAGAAGTACCAGATAGAGTTCCAAAGTGGTTGTACCAGTTTGCATTCCCACCAGCAATGAAGGAGTGTTCCTCTTTCTCTACATCCTCGCCAGCATGTGGTGTTGCTTGAATTTTTTATCTTAGCCATTCTGATGGGTGTAAAATAGTATCTCAGAGTTGTTTTGATTTGCATTTCTCTGATGACTGAAGATGTTGAGCATTTCTTAAAGTGTTTCTCAGCCATTTGATATTCCTCTGTTGAGAATTCCCTGTTTAATTCTGAGCCCCATTTCTCAATTGGATTATTTGGTTTGGTGGTGTTTAATTTCTTGAGTTCTTTATATATTTTGGATATTAGACCTTTGTCTGATGTACGGTTGGTGAAGATCTTTTCCCAGTCTGTAGGCTGTCACTTTGTTCTGTTGACAGTGTCTCTTGCCTTACAGAAACTTCTCAGCCTCATGAGGTCCCATTTATTAATTGTTGACGTTAAGGCCTGGACTGTTGGTGTTCTGTTCAGGAAGTTGTCTCCTCTGCCAATGTGTTCCAGGCTCTTCCTCACTTTTTCCTCTAGCTGATTTAATGTCTCTGGGTACCACAGTTTCTTTATCCATTCTTCTACTGAGGGACACTTAGGCTGTTTCCATGTTCTGGCTATTATGAATAAGGTTGCTATGAACATGGTTGTGCAAATATTCTTGTTGTGTGCTGGAGTATCTTCTGGGTATATTCCAAGGAGTGGAATAGCTGGGTCTTGAAGAAGCCCTATTCCCAGTTTTCTGATATAGTGCCAGATAGATTTCCAAAGTGGCTGTACTAGTTTTCATTCCCACCAGCAATAAAGGAGTGTTCCTCTCTCTCCACATTTTCGCCAGCATGTGGTGTTACTTGAATTTTTGATCTTAGCCATTCTGATAGGTGTAAGATGGAATCTCAAGAGTTGTTTTGATTTGCATTTAAGGGAACCATTTAATCTCTGTGGACTATTTGAACCTACTACCAGCTAAGTGGTTTATAAACAGAAAAAAGTTCTCATAATTTAAATGATGAAAAATACAGTATCAATTTATAGAGAAACATCAGTGTCTGGGAAGCGTCTAGTTTCTGGTTCATGGCGGCTGCATTTTCAATATAGCCTTAAATGAGGAAGGGGTAAGGGAGTTCCCCAAGGCCTTAAAAAAAAAAGAATTATTTATTTTGTGTATATGAGTGCTCTATTTGTATATATACCTTCATGCCAGAAAAGGGCATCAGATCACACATTATGCAGGATGTGGTTGCTGTTGGCTCTGGTTCACCTTGGACCTAGCCTAAGGCAAGGTCACATTCTTTCCACTGGTTGCTGGGAATTGAACACAGGACCTCTAGAAGAGCATACAGTGCTCTTAACAGCTGAGCCATCTCTCCAGCCCCACGAAAACCTTTTTACAAGGCATTTTATAAGGGCATTTATGTCATTCATGATGGCTCCATCTCATGACTTAATAACATCCCAAAAGTTCACCTCCAAACACTGCTTCTTTGATGGATTAATTTCAAGGTATGAATATTTTTTGTTTAGATTTTTTGAGACTTTCCTACACTATGGTAGATTTATATTATTTATACCCTTTCCCTCAACCTCCACACCTAACCATATCCTTCCCCATTCCCTCTTAGACCATGATGTCTTCTTCTATCGTTACTGTTAAGTACATATTTACATATTTATACCTTCTGAGCTCATTTAGTACTGCTGTTATATATTTGTGTTTAGGATTACCACTTGGGATTACATAAACTACCAGAGAGCTCATCCATGCAGAAAACTGCTTCTGCCTCTCTCAGCAGCTATTGATATCCTGTAGTCCTCTATCTAGTGATGGGGCCTTGTGAAACTTACTCATCTGTGATGGTTGTATGTCTTGTATTGTGTGGGTACCCATATTACTGAGATCTCATGGGTGTGGCATCTGGGTCATATCTAGAAGACACTATCTTGTAATAGATATACTGGCCACTTGATTGTTACAATCTTTTTGTCCCCTCTCCCAAGATATTCCCTGAACCTTAGATGTAGGGCTTGCTTCTCAACAATTCTAATGAACATTTTCACAAAGAATTATTTATATTTAAACTATGCATATTATTAATTTGTTTAGAAATGTTATTATGTTTTAACCCATGGATATTATGAAGATGATAATGAGCTTTCTTTTTTTTTTTAACAATATTTGTTTTTAAAACAAATATTTCATGCAAGAATAATCTTAATTTACTTCAGCATTGACAAATTCAGATTGTCACATATGACCTATATAAGTCCCATTCTGGTTCTTAAAGGAATTGACCATGTGGTCCTTGCTAAATGGACAAGAAAGCTCTGCCCCTTATACTTTCTGGCAATAGATGAGACATATAGGCCAAAGCATAAAAGTATATAGTATGCAGAGGATGCTTAGAATGCCGATTATAGAAATTAGGTTCTCAGGGTTACTGTTGGCCTATGGCTGTGCTATAGCTCTATTCTCAGAGCAGCCAAGGCCTAGGGAGTGTCTGCTTTTGGATTGGCTTATGACTACCTTGTGTCCTTACATTTAATACTTGTGCTGGTTTGAATAGGTATGACATCCATAGATTCATGTGTTTGAATGCTTGATCATAAAGATTGACACTATTAGGATGCGTGGCCTTATTGTAGGAGGTGTGGCCTTGTTAGAGGAAGCGCGTCCCTGTGGAGGCTGGGTGTTGAGGTCTTAAATGCTTAAGCTATGCCTACTGTGAACACATCCAGTCTCCTCCTTGCTGCCTGAGGATCAAGATGAGCTCTTTCTCCAGGACCATGTTTGCCTGGACACCACATGCTTCCCACCATGATGATAGCAGGATGATCCTCTGAAACTGTAAGGCAGCCTGAATTAAATGTTTTCCTTTATAAAAGTTGCCTTGGCCGTGGTGTCTCTTTACAGCAATGAAACCCTAACTAAGACAATACTTTTACTAAACTTCCTTTGCACATTTTTTTTTCACTAAAAGCAACTTTAAGAAGAACAAGGCCATCAGGCATGGTGGTGTATGCCTGTAAACCCAGCACTCTGGGAAGCAGAGACAGGAGGATCTCTGTGAGTTTGAGCCCAGCATGGTCTACAAAGCAAGTCCAGGACAGCCAAGGATACACAGAGAAACCTTGTCTGAAAACAACAGCAGCAACAACCAAAAAGCAAAAACCAACTCTTTCCCCCAAATAAAACAGAAAGGAGGAGGAGGTGGTGTTAGTTTTCCATTACTATAGTGCATACCTGAGATGATCAACTTACAAAGAGAAAGTTTTCTTTTGGTTCATAGTTTCAATTTATTGCCTTGGACCACTAGTCATGGTGGTTCAAATAAGAATGGCCCCTACAGACTCACATATTTAAATACTTGGTCATCAGAGATTGGTGCTATTGGAAAGGATTGGGAGATGTGGCCATATTGGAAGTGTGTCACTGGAAAGCTAAGCCCAGAGTCTCTCTCCTGCTGCTTCCTGTAGATTCAAGTGTAGAACTCTCAGCTACATTTCCAGCACCACTGTCTACCTGTATTCTGTCATGCTTCCTGCAATGATATTATTGAACTAAATATCTGAAACTGTAAGCAAAGACCAATAAAGTACTTTCCTTTTTAAGACTTCTGTGGTCAAGGTGTCTCTTTATAGCAATAGAACACTGATTAAGACACAAGTAGAACATGATGGCACGGCTAGTTGGTGGAGGAAAACCACTTACCTCATGGCCAAAAAATGAAAAGGAGGAGGAGAAGTGTATGGTCCTCCCACAAATTCTACCTCTTAAAAGTCCTCCTATTCCTCCTTATCACCACACTGGGGACCAGTCTTTATGAACTTTTGGTTTATAGAATGTAAGCCACAACATTATATTTATTGGACTTACATGAAACAGCAAAAACATGCCCACTTGTAGAGAGAATATCTTGTGTATTATATAGATACATTACCTGTCAATTTAAAAATGTATGGCCTACAGGAAAGAGTAGAATAGAAACTGGGACATCCAGTAGGCAGAAAGGATTATGGGAGAGTGCCAAGTGTGGGATGATTTGCATGGAAAGATGTGAGGCTGACACATGCATGGAATCTGAACAGAGGTAAGCAGCCACATGGCAAAATGTAGATTAGTTGAAATAGGTTATTACTTTTCGAGCTAGTAAGAAAACAAGACTATCTATATGGCCTATGTATTTGTAAATATATTTTGAGTCCCAGGGTCTCTTCTGGGAGTTTGGAGCCAAGAAGGAAGCATGGTTTTACACACTTGAAGTGTTGGCAGCAGTTACTATGATTATGACAACACCTGTATTATTTGTGACATTGAGGAATTTGTTCATGGTGTAGTTCTTGCTGTCCGTGCATTATTTACAGAAAGTATTTCAGAGCTTTGAGTCTCTCTCTGGGCTCAGTCCTGGCCTTCATAAGTGGAATTGCTGGGCTTTGTTGTCCTGTTTAGGTTTTCACATACCATGACCATTAGCCCACACCTCGGAGCGCCAGAATAACATGTTTGGCTTATGACTCCACTTAAAAAAATGCATCCTAGTGATTATTGTCCAAGAATCATGTGTTGAGCAATAGAGACAGGGAGTAGGTTACAAGACATTTAGACTGAAGTTGAAGGACTTTGCTTTCTGAGTCTAGTTCTGCTACTTATTATCTACTGGCCTCTAACAAGGTCTCTGTTTCTTCAACTACAGTTGGGGGTTTATAACTGAGATGCCTTTTCACAATAGCATCACACAACTGTTATTATGCCAAGCCTGGTATATGGTATAACAATAAATCATTTAGCATTCTGCTACTCCAAGTTAAGATTTTGCTAATAGGCAAGGTGATTTTTAAGGGACTATTACATTTGCCCGCAGTTATTTAAAAAATATGTTTAAGCATATAGTAAAGGGACTTTATATACATCTGTGAATTATATCAGTTTATAATTGGTAGAATATTATCGACAAATACTCAGTTTCTAGAATTTAATTTGTGATAAAATACATTTCTAATTTCACAGCACTTTTCTGTTTTTCCTTTAATAAAATAATGTTCAAGGCTGGAGAGGTGGTTCAGTGGTTCATAATACTGTCAGTTTTTCCAGAGACCTATATTTGATTTCCAGAAACCACATAGAAACTCATAACTGCCTCTAACTTCAGTTCCAAGACTTCCAATGCACTTAATCACAAGGCACACATATGATGAACAGACATACATGCAAGCCAGTTGCCTATATATATATATATATATATATATAATATTAAAAATAAAAAGATGTCTAATGGAGAGCTGGTTATAGAAATAACTCTCTGTGTGTGTGTGTGTGTGTGTCTGTGGTGTGTGTGTGTGAATATAATGGCAGAGTATTGGGGAATCAGAGAGTTCTGTAGTCTTCTAAGACTATTTGTATTTGTTTATAATCCAATTCTAGTGAATTCATAAAGATTTCTGGAGTGTTTGTAAGAAGACGAAAAATCAGTGAAAAGTAAAACTGAAATAAGAGACTTTAAAATAAATGAGTTTTCATTTCCTGATTAATGGGTTTCTCAAGGATTTTGATTCATGTGTATTGATTTCAAACAAAAATAATGTAATAAATTATGTTTAGACATAAGCATACATATGTATATCACCCATAGCATACACAAATTAAAATTAAGCACTGCTATGATTTGAATACTGAGAGAACTATTTCCTCAACTAAAGTTTCCAAACCTGCCCAAAGATCTAAATGATGCAATATTCTTATTAACAGTATAGAGCAGGGACTTAAGAGATGACTCATCAAAGTAACTGTCCTACAAACATGAGATGCTGAATTTGAATTCCAATGGACATGTACCCCTATAATCCCAGCACTGGGGATGATAGTAGGCTGACAGGGGGATTCCAGGGGCTTTCTGGCCAGATATTCTAGCTCATCTGGCAAGCTTTGAGTTCTGCAAAAGACTTTATCTCTTTTGTGCATGAGAGTGATCTCACACCAAAATACTAACACACACATGAATACATCCATACACATGCATCACACACACACACACACACACACACACACACACACACACACACACACACAGAGGAGAGAGAGGTAGGGGTGGGGGAGGAGAGCACGGCACAGACATTACTAAGACATTTCAAATCAATATCTCTTAGAGAGGTCCGCGATAATCTATATTTTAAAGATTCCAGGTAAGTTTTATCATTAAGGCTGAGGGCCATTGAGTTCAACTTTACAAAGCCACTAAAGATATTTCTAAGCAGCTCTGGTGTATATATGGAGAAATAAAATGGCAAAGTGTTTTTCTATGTATGTGTTTGAGTTCATATATATGCAGGTGGATGTGTCTGTGTATTGGTGCATGTTTATGTACATGTGGAGGCCAGGAAACAACCTTAGGTGGTGTTCACCAGTTTTTAAAACAAGTTTCTTATTAGCTTGGGACTCACCAAGGAGGCTATTCTGGCTGGTCATGGCATCTTAGGGATCTGCCTGTTCCCCAGCGCTGGGGTTACAAGCACACACTATGGTGCCTGGCTTTTGATGATATGTATTATGAAAGTTTATCTCAGGTCCTCATGTTTTCAAGGCAAACATTTTATTGACTGAGCTAGCTCCTCATTGCATTTTAGGATTTAAAGAAATCTTGTTGGATAGTGTTTCAGTTACCAGTTTACTGACTCTCAGCTTCGAAGCCACCCTTCTCTATTCCTCTTCCTTGGCTCACTTTTAAGTTTTGACAAATTTTCATGCTTTCATACCATTAAGCTTTCCTGTTTTCTTAAAAACACTGGTATTAGTCATTTCTTCTTCTCCTTCTGAAATCAGAAACTCAAAGTTTCTTTTGAAACTGTTTTTTCTTGGAGACTCCAGAGGATGAAGATTTTTCTTTGAAACTGTTCATTCAAAGGTAACCATCATGTGAAACACGAACACCATTTTTCATCTTTTTTACTTGACTGTTACTGAAATATTTGATAGCCAAGTTGCTCCCTACTTCTTCTCTGGAAGTCTTTCATTCACCAGCTGTCAGAACAATCCTGTTTCCCAGTGTTTTTCCGCTTCCTGCTTCAGTATTCTCTGCTCATTTGTCTTTTTCTTGTGACTTCTCATGCCAACGTGCTCTGGGGTTGAGTTTCCATACACCAGCCTTCTCTGATGTTGAAATTTAGTTGCATGGCTCCTAGCACTATCCTGAACATACCAATCTCAAGTCTCTACTTGGACTTATCTCCAAAATGTGAGCTAATTATTTGTTATTTCCTCTTGGATACCAAATGGGAACATCAAAATGTACATTCCAAACTTAATTGATGATTTTCCCAATCTTTTTATCTTCCAGCATCATTCCTATTATCAATCCCTAGGAGTATTGTGTTTCCTGCTCCACAGACTCCAAATCTTATCTCCTCACTCCACCATCCAACTTCATTCTATCAGCAAAGTGTGTTGCCTGTATCACTGTGTATCACCTCCCCTACTGACTTATGCATCCAAGCCAACACAGTGTTTTGAATAAACTGTAGAGCAGCAGCCTTTATCTGTAGATAATAGGCTATGTTGTAGTGAAAACTATTTCTCAAATATTTATGGCTCACAACTTCTTACCTCCCGCTGTCACAATTATCATTGCATAACTTTTATATTTTCTGGTCAGACTCTGGCTTCTTGTCATAATTAGGGTTTCCATTGCTTTGAAGAGAAACCATGACCAAAGCAACCCTTATAAAAGAAAACATTTAATTAGGGCTGCCTTACAGTTTGAGTGCAGGCAGACATGGTGCTGGAGAAGGAGCTGAGAGTTCTACATCTTATCCTCAGGAAGCAAAAGGAGATTGTCATTGGACATAACTTGAACATAGGAGACCTTAAATCCCTACCCCACAGTGACATATTTCCTCCAACATTTATTCCAACAAGACCATATCTCCTAGTGGTGCCACTCCCTATGGGCCAAATATTCAAAACATGAATCTATGGGGGCCATATATATTGAAAACACCACACTTGTTGAGCAGCCAGAGACTGCCATATTGGTAGCTAACTTTGTGTCTGATGAAAAGGACTGTATCTAATACTACGGCTCTGGAATCTTTGTGTGGACACAAAGCCACACCCATCAGTTTCCGGTTCATTGGCCAAACCATTGACATGTCTGACTTCAATATGGAAACTGATTATTGTTATTCCTCGCCCTGCCCTGTGGATTATTGTTATTTCTAGCCCTGCCCTGTGAAAACATAGCAAACTGCAAGTTAGTACATGCTGAGCTGTTGCTCCCCAGCTAGAAAATAAAGTTTCAGTTTCCTGTGGATCTCTGGTTGCAAGATTTTTATCAACTTGAACACGATTTTTCACTGTAAAACAAGTTTGTCTTATCAATGTTAAAAATGTATTCTTCCACACAATCCCTTTCCTATGTAACACTCAGAACACTCAGCGTCTTTTATTTGTATTTGTGTTTTTATTTTGGGGAATACCAACAAAGCTAATTGCTATCCCGAAACACGTCCAATGACAGATTCTTGTTTTATGGAGTTAAGTGGAACTATCAGGAAATAAAAACTTACTGAAAGAATCTAGTTGTAGTTAATTTGTGTGTTGTGATAGGCAGACAAGATTAAATCTGAAGATGCTCATTTCTTGTATCTTGCTTCAGACTGTGTCTGGGAACCTGGGCAGAGAAATATACATCCCTACCTCTTGGGGTTGTTGATGAGTATGCAGAAATGGGGAATGACCTGCATGGCCAGGAGCCTGCTTAGCATGTTGGTGAATGGAGGTTGCTGAGGCATAACTTGGAATAGACTTCTTGGACAGCATCTTTGTAGCTCAGGCAAGTTGAAACAAGCTGAGTCTCATGACTCAATCCGATTGCCTTCTCCAGCTGCTTTAACTCACCTGCTCCAGCAGCTGTTTCTAAATCATTTAGGTTCCTGGTATGTGAAACCTGTTTTATCAACAAGCTTAACCTTTCTCCTGGTGTTCGGCCTTTGTAACAATCAGGCCAGCACTACAAGTTGAAAAATGGTTTAATGTTTTCTCCAATCCAGGGAACATGGCCCAAAGTTCTTTGGCTTTCAGTATTTAAATAATCCTGTCTATTGTGGCTTTTAATTTGTGATCATTTCATTCACCCACAAATTTGACCTCTTTTCTTTTTCTATCCATGTTTATATTTTCTCTGTATACAGTTTAGCCCTTTGTTTAAAAACTATACTTGAGGTTATTTTAATCTCAGAAAGCATAATAAACTTTGTACATACACAAAAACCCCTCTGTGTCCATAAATGGAACCTGGAAAAAACATTTGTTTATGTATGAGAGTGGAAGCAAGAATAGGTTATTTTTCTATTTGACTTTAGTTGAGAATTTATCTGTTTTGGATTCAAGTTTTTTTTCTGGCTTTAATAATGGCTTCATAATTACAAATAAAATTTAGGAAGTAGGTTAAAAATATGCACCCTACAAACCATGCAAGTCATCCTGCCTCAGGCAGAATCAATATATATATATATATATATATATATATAATTATTCATGTCTCCTAACCTGTCCTCCTGAGTTGGTTTTTGCTTCACTTCTCTATTTTCACAAAGCAGTAAGATATGGCCCAAAATCACTGACCTCCTATAATTTTTGGCTCAAAACTTTGTAAAGGCTGCCCATGTTACATAGAATAAAAAAGTGTGGGGGGCCTGCAAAGTCCTAACTGTATCCCCTACCCTGTCCCCTAACATTGCTTTGTTGCAGCATCTTAGTTAGCTCTGCTTTAAGGCAATAGCCTTACTATTATTGTATAGAAGATTGCTGATATGATCCTCTCTCAGTCTTTCCCCTGCTTGTTCTTTATTCCTCACCTCCTTTATTAAAATGCCCTAAGTAGCTGGGTTTGGTAGCCTAGATCCACTGTAATCCTTGCTGTATAGAGGCTGTCACTAAAAGTTCACAAACAGGTTTAAGGTCTGCCTGGACTTCAGCATGAGGTCATGCTTCTTGTGAGAAGTTTAGTGAGGTTGTTCAAAGCTTAAAAGTCAGTAGGGCTTCAGAGGTATCACAGTGGTTTGGAGCACTGGCTGCTCTTCCAGAGGACTTGGGTTTGATACCAGCACCCAGATGGATATTTTCAACCATCTCTAACACCAGTCACAAGAGATCTGACACTTTCTTCTGGCCTCCCTGGGCATAAAAGCCAAAAAGGGGCTTATTGGTAGAGTGCATGCATAGCATATTGAAGTCTATGGATTCAGCCCTCAGCTGTACACACACACACACACACACACACACACACACACACACACCTTAACCTACTGAGTCCCACCAGTATTGCTGTATGTACATGAGTTTAAAGCTAACGACTTGGGCTTGGGAAACCTATGATGTGCTTCTCTAGAGAAAGCTGATTCTCCTTTTTTCTCAACAGCCATTGACTGTCTATACTTCTTCATCTAGGGGTGAGGCCTTGTGAAATTTCTCCCATCTATGTTGGCATGTAGACTAGTATAGTCTAGTTCAGGTCTTGTTTAAGCACCCGTATTGTTGACGTTTCATGGCTGCAGCATTCCTGTAATGCCTAGAAGATGTCATCTCAACACAGGCATCCTGTTCCTCTGGCTCTTATAGCCACTCTATCCCTTCTCCATTGTTTCCTGGGCCATAGGTGTGGTGATGTATGGTAGCTATACCAATTTGGTCTGGGTACAGATGGTCCCCATTTCTCTGCATTTTGATCAGTTATAGATTTCTGTAGTATCCTCTGTCTCCTGAAAAAAACCTTTTTGATAAAGGGTGAGAGGTATATTTGTTTATGAGTTTGAAAATAAAGATTTAGACTACAGTTGAAAGCTATATTAATTTATGAAAATTGCAGTCATAGGATCTATGGTCTCTCCAGTCATAAGCAATTGGCTAGCTTTACAGTAACAAGTATGAGTTCCCTCTTATTGAATAGGTCTTAAGTTCAATTAGATGGCTATGGGTTAATCTCAGGACTTAAGTGCCACTATTGCACCATGTTGCCAGGCTTGTCAATGTTGTGATTCTCATACTTTACAATTAGGCAGATGTATTGATTGCTTTACTCTCGTGGCAGCTTGCGTAACACCTTCCAGCACTGTAAGAACCAATCTTCAGGGAGCAGGCTTCCAGGCCAAATGCAGCTCTGTTCCTCCAAGTCCTGTTTGTGAAGTGTGAGGTGTCTTCAGCAACAGAGCTTTACCTTTAAGTTCTGGTAAGCATTAAGGGTAACGCCAATTGTTTATATTATTTTGGGAATCTCTTGTATCTCACTGACCAACAACTTGAAGGGAGGTTTTCCATGTTTGGTACTGCGTTTTTGTTCAGTAGTTTATGATTCCTGAGGGGAACATTATTACTTCATGAGGTATAACTCATATATGTATTTTTAAGTAACCTTATAAAATAACGTTTTCCTATGGCATTTTGAAACATCCTTAGTGTCACGTATTCTTCACCTTATTTGTACTTATATCTGTTCACTTTAAAAACTTCCTGATGTACACTCTCATTTGAAACTCCTTTGTGAAGATGACCAGCACAAATGAGCAAATTATTGAGTACTTAGGAAATTAGAACTAAAATAAGAGATTCATTTGACTTTTTTCCTAGAGAATAGACTTGGGTTAGAGTGAATGGGATACAAAATGGAGCTTGTTTATATGATTCCCAGTTTCTAGTAGTAATGACGAGAACTAACACAGCACAGACTGAGGAGGGATGGTGGGTTCAGAGTTCTTATCAGGAAGGAACTTTCTGCTAAGGAAAGGAGCAATATAACATCTTGCAAACGTGGCTTTGATGACAGCCATAGATTTGGAGCCAGAGGAATGAATGGTATTACGCTTGTTTAATGCCCAGAGAGCACCGGAAAAAAAAGGACATCATTATGGTCACTATTACTTTCCTCCAACATGAAATCCAACACTCACAGAAAACAACTTTACCCTAAATTCACTACCATACATAAATCACTAAGATGGTGCTTGACAGGTAGCAAGGACTCAAAAATAGTCATTACTTACAATAAGATTAGAATTCATATTTCTCAATTATCACTCCGTTGTAACACATCCTAATCATCTTTAGAATTGTTCAGAGTATCAGATCATCCAGAGAATATTTATAGGTCAGCTGCTATCTGCCAAGTGTTCTCAGGGCATAGTGGGGGGCATGAGTATCCCTTTGTTAGGAAAATTCCAGCTTTACATTTCCCATCACATAATGCAAGGAATATGTTCTACCAGCTGTCGGTGCCGCCCCCAACCAGCAGGAAAGACACCAACACGGGGAACTCTTCTTGTGGCAGTTTAATCAGGATTCTTGAATAACGGTTGACCCCGAGGACTGCACCCAGAAAGCCTTTATAGTGCAACTGCTCCAATCAGAGCCTGCCACGCTGTCACTCACAATTGGTGCAGAAGGATCATGCCACCAAGGGTCATACCATTGCACATGCACATAAGGGGCTCATTCAAGAGCGCCTTGCGCATGCGCATTGCTCTGGGGAAGCAGCAGGGGGCGCTGCTATCTGTGGCGCTCCACAACCAGCCTAAACTTATTCTTTGCTTTTGTCTCATCTATAAGATGGTCTCTTATGAAGTGACTACAAATTAAAGCCTCCCTTTTAGAACCTTTGAAATTACAATCTAACTAATTTTTTTTCACATGAATCCTAGTCTGAATCCAGTTCCATCCTTTTCATTTCTTCCTCATTCTCTACCTTCTTTTTCTTTTGGACTTCTAAAAAGTAGAAATGTGTACCTGCTGTGGTGGTTCTAATGAGACTGTTCTTCATAGGCTCAGATATTTAAACACCAGGTCTCTACTTGGTGGTGGTGTTTGTGGAGATTTAGGAGGTATAGCCTTGTTGGAGGATGGGCTTTGAGAATTTCTACCCAGACCCCACTTACACTTTTCTGATTCATGCTTTCTCAGCTCCTGCATCAGCCAACCGTGGTCAGGCCTTCTTCATAGTTATAGACTCACCCTCTTGAACCATAAGCCAAAATAAACTCTTTCTTTCATAAGTTACCTTTGGTCATGGTGTTTTACCAGAGCAATAGAAAGTAATGAATCCATCCACAAACCAGAAAACACGGTGCACTGAAACATTCAAAGTCCACATCTACTCTGTGTGAGTTTATTGTGTGGCTTAGTGTGGAGCCTTCCAAGGTTAAATTTCCTCTTCCCTTCTTATCTTACAAGGAAGCTATTGTGCTTCTAGATATAGGACCCACAGTCTAAATGAGTCTGGGAAAGTAGAGATGCTCAAGGTAACATTCACTCCAACTGGTCAGGTCCATACTTCTCTGGATTGGATACTGTAGAGACAGATAAAGAGGCATATAACTAGATAAGAATTTAAATCAACAACTCAAATATCAAGCTTTGAGAGGCAGGCAGGTCAGAGTCAATTTTGAATATAATTGTTTTCATTCCAGAGAGAAAGCTGATATAAATGAAACAAATTCGTTGACACACATATGCATGCACACCCACAAACATGTATGTCCACATTTATATTAAAACACTGATTGACATTTTAAAGAGAGAAGTACAGCCCAACATAATAGACCCTGGTGACAAACTAGATTCTGCAGGTTCTAACCTGCAGGACTTCATCTGGAATATTTGGCTTTCTGGCAAGATGCTTAGCAAGGGAAAAAACATTCAGTAAATATCACTAAGTGAAATGAACAGGAAGAGAAGTTACACAAAGAAGTTAGATGATTGTCCTCAATGATGATGGCAAGTGAAAAGTAACTTCTGCAAATTGTCCTCTGACCTACACACACACACACACACACACACACACACACA
>OU015743.1:55316433-55394734 GCA_907169655.1 Acomys percivali | reverse complement strand
ACACACACACACACACACATACACAGAAATATGTAAATTAATAAGTATAAGAAAAATGTAAATGAGGAACATAGATGCTACTAAAAATTCTTTAGAGATGTGGGTGCTTTTGTTGTCAAACTAAAAATACGGGTTCATTAAAAAATTATAAATTACACTACTTACTGTGATGACTGTTTTTGGCTGTCAGTTTCACTACAGCTGGAACTAAAACCCACTTGTGCACTTATGAGGGATTTTGCTTAATTTGAAGTAGGAAGTAGGAAGATTTACTTCTAATGCAGAGCTTCAAAGTAGGAAGATGTGATTTTAATCTATGTCTTTCACACCAGGAAAAGACATGCCTTTAATCCAGATCTTAAATTGGGAAGACACACCTTTAATCTGGGCCACACTGTCTACTGGAACCTTTCATATAAGGATACGGAAGAAAAAAGCTTGGGCCCTTTCCCTGCTTGCTCTTGCCTTGCTAGTATGCCCATCCTTTTCCTTGCATTAGAGCTGACTTCTTTGGGATTCCAGTATATACTGAAGACTAGCTGAGATATCCAACCTAGTGGACTGAGCAACTACTTGATTCTAGATTTTTGGATTTATTGTTTACAGCCAACCATTGTTGGATTAGCTGGAGTGCAGTCTGTATGATGCTATATATTTTATAAGTTCTGTTACTCTAGAGAACCCTGAACTTAAGTATGTATTATTTAAAGATGATCTATATGTATTATATTTGTGTATATATGTGTTTGTGTGTGTGTGTCTTGTGTATGTGTGTTTTTGGGTTCTCATTGAGGCCACAGGTGTCAGATTTGCAGGGCTGGAGTTACAGCTGTGAGCTGCCAGACCTGGGGCTGGCCACCAAACTCAGGTCATCTGCAAGGGCAGTATGCACTCTTAGCTCTTAACCACTAACACTCTCTCCAGCTCAAATTTTTATTCTTTGATTTTTCTTATCCATATAAACTTTATTCTGACATCCATTTTGTTTCTATGTGCATATATGTAATAACTAAGTCTAGAACATACAAAAGACCAATTAATTGTTCACTCTTTTAAATTCAGTATTGGTTTCACAATGCAGTCATCCTCTGTTTGGAACCTACCATCAAAATCAGCATCTTGTGGCTACACTATAGTGTTGTTTTTGCTGATGCTTGTTTGAATCATTCATGATAAACCAGTCACAGCAAAGTACCCTTCAAAATGCTGGCCTGACAAATTCCAGAAGATTGTAAAAGCACAAAGACCATAGCAGATGGAATTCTCATGTGTAATTAAAAAATATTTTATTTTTTTACATATGCCCTTATATTATTATACATATAACAATAAACTACCTACAGCAAGAAGAACCATGAAACAATCAGGAATTGTGTACAAGTTATATTCATAGTGTTTTGTCTATTCGTATTTGACAGCCTTGAAGAAAGCATCTTTCCTATCTTGGTGCATCTAAATTTCTGAATGTAAATCAATATCTATCAAATCTCATTATTAAAAACTTAAAACATCTATCTAGTCCTAAAAAACATCTTAACCCACCCTCATTTCTACCACAGAGAGAATTCTGCCTAAAACTCAGCAAGCTTGGATGCAGGCAGAGTCAAGACCAAACTCTGCCAAGACAGGGTAAGCAAGTCCTCAATAGTTCTTGCCTCACAAACGTCTGTTATGTGTCATTTTTGTATATAATCTTGTTTCATGTTTAGATCCAGCACCCTTTCCACTTTGCATAGCTTTTCTTTACTGAATCATTGCCTTCTGGCTTCACCACACTTGACCGTTGGACTGTATTAAAAGGACAGCTCCTTAGCTATGGGTTAAAGAATGCAGCTGTGCTGGGACATGTGTCTACTCCCATGGCAGGAGTAATGTTTCTTTTCTGTTACATGAAGTTGTGGACTATACTAATACCTGCTATGTGTTGTAAAGATGTCTTTGGTATATAGCAATTTCAGCATAACGGGTTTTGAACAGAAGAGGTACTCTATATTTATGAGTGTTGGTGTTTGGACTTGTTTTTATAGATGCCATCTTTAGAATCCATCATTCTGACAGAAACAGAAATGCAGAAGAAACAAGCAAGCACTGAATTTACCCAAGAAAACAAACTTTCTGTCCATCTCCCATCAGACTGAAGTTACCCAATGTTTATTCTGTTACACATACATATGTGATGACTGCTCAAATGATTCCTTGTGCTTCCCCTTCAAAGGAAAAGGCATCTGTCTGGTCTCATTTGAGGATGCCTGCTGGAAATGTCTTCATTCAGGCACTGGCTTACTGGATTAGAGTGCACTCCAAAGTCAACAGTATTAGGAAAGTGTCCAAGTAAAAAATGTGCCAAAGTCCAGCTTTGACAAGGCCCGGGGTACCTGAAGTAGGACACAGCATTGGTCAGGGGTCAAAGAGCTGGTGGCTCCTTGGCATCTCAGGGCCAGCCACTGTTTGTGTCTGGTAAATCGTAAATCACTGTGTGCTTTCTGTAAACTCTAATACACCAAGGCTGATGGCTTGAAAGGGAAAAATGGGGTTCTTGAACTCAGGACCCTCAGATAAAAAGTCTAATTCTCTACTGACAAAGCTTTGTAGGCTCTTTTATTCTCCTAAGGCCAGAGTTGCTTACTGTGGTAATTAGCCTTCTGCTGTTTAACTGCAGGCATATTTTCCAAAAAGGAAACTTAACTAGGTAAGAGGCAGCCCTTTACCTAACTCCGAAGCCAGCTAGCAAGGAGCTCCAAGTTCTTTTAACTCTTTATGAGGCAGTGAGAAAGAGAAAGAAAACCATGTACTCACACACATTGAATGGATGAAACAAAGGGAACTCCTACAAACTCCATACATGCACATACATACAAATAGACACACAATTACATATATATACATACATATATACATATACACAGACAATCACACAGATGGACACATATTAGATAGATGGAATAGATTCTTTACAACCGAGCCATCTCTCCAGCCCTGATGGAGTATATTTCTAATGTGGTCCAACAACTTTTATTTCTGTCTTTGGACTTCTATACTTCCTCAGAAAAATCTCTCTAGGTAAGAAGAAAAATTCCCTCACAGCCACAAAAACAATTATCATAAAACAAAATAGAAGTTACAGTAGGATAATTCATTACATATTTTTCCATTAAAACTCAATCTTAACTAAACATTTCTTATCTATGTCTTCATTCCAATGGTTCATTGTGAGTTCAGAGCAACAGTTTTTATATGTCATAGACAAGGTTTAAGGTTGGCAGGGTCTAAAGAGTTACAGCAGGGTTATTGTTTTTATTTTTTTCCATTAAGACTCATATCTAGACCCAGCTATTCCACTCCTTGGAATATACCCAGAAGATGCTCTACCACACAACAGGGACATATGCTCAACCATGTTCATAGCTGCCTTATTCATAATAGCCAGAACATGGAAACAGCCTAAATGTCCCTCAGTAGAAGAATGGATAAAGAAACTGTGGTACATTTACACTATGGAATACTACTTAGCTATTAAAAACAAGGAATTTCTGAAATTTGTGGACAAATGGATTGAACTAGAAATTATCATAATGAGTGAGTTCATCCAGAAGCAAAAAGAGTTAAATGCTATATACTCACTTATATCGAGACACTAGTCCAAGGGGCACGTCCCATGAAAAACTTTACTTACAGGAAAGTGGGTCAGAGGAGAGGACATCCTATTGAGACTTTAGGTGAGAGAAGCCTGAGAGAATGAGGAAATAGAAGGATCCAGAGGGTCCTGGAAACCTACAAGAGGAACTTTATGACAGGCAGATCTGAGTCCTGGGGTCCTCCTCAAACTATGGCACCAGCCAAGGAAAATATAGGCAGTAAACTTCGAACCCCTACCCAGACTAGCTGATGGACAGGACATTCTCCACCATTGAGTGGTGTAGGAGATCTGACTTTCACACAAACTCTGGTGCCCCATCTCTGACCACATCCCCTGGATGGGGAGGAATGGTGGCACTCAGAGGAAGGATAGCAAGTTACCAAGAAGAGACTCAATACCCTAAGAGCATATATGGGGGAGGAGGTCCCCCTCAGTCACAGACATAGGGAAGGGGAGTAGGGGGGAAGCGGGAGAGAGGGAGGAATGGGAGGATTCAAGGGATGGGCTAACAACTGAGATGTAATATGAATAAATTAATAAAAAATAACTATTAAAAAAGAAACAGGGAGAGAAGCAAAGGTCCGTGTACACACAGGAAAGCACTATAGCTTATCTTTTAAGGTGATGGGCACAGTGATGTGTTGGGCAATGCAAGGACAGGGTTAGGAAGGACAAGGACAGACATTTTACACAGGTCTCTGGAAGCCAGGGGTGAGGTACCAACAGCTAAGGCACTGTGTGCTCACCATGCTCCAGGCTCCATGTGGAGGCCAAAAAGAAAAAGAAAAAAAAAAAGTCGAGCTGGAATTTTATCCTTCAAAGTGACACCCTAAACTATTGTGATTACCACCCCAGAACTAAGCTACTTTCTCCTTTCAGAAAAACGTACAGGACAACAAGTGGACCAGACTTGGTCCTTGATTACTGTTCCTTAAATCTGCAAAGAGTATACAAAACCCAGGAGGAAAACGGCTCCAATTACTAAAGGGAGAAAGCATAGCTTAGTTACTTCTGCCTCAGAGCCAAATGCCACATAATTCCTTAGTTTTGCTTATATTTAGTTCCTAAGTTGAATATATATTATGTGGAAAATATGAGAAAAATATGAAAACCCCACATTTTAATATTAATTCTTTATACCAAAAGTAAGTGCAAACTTTCTAGAAGGCCTGGAACAAGTGTCATGAAACATCTAAAATATTCACAAACTGAACAAGTTGTTTCTCTCGGTCATCAGTAATTTAAACTCTCACAATAGTTTATAGCACACTTGAATACAGTCCATCACTGTACCCCTTGCAAGTGTTAGAGGGGAGGGCGCAGCCCAGCGCTTGCCTGGCACCTACCAGGCCCCAGGTGTGATCCAAGCAACATAAAAAACAGGGTGAGAAAGGAAGGAGAGAGAAGGGAAAATGGGGCAAAGGGGGAGGACAAGAAGAGAAAGCATGAAGAAGGGGGAAAATAAGGAGAAAGAGACTTTAAGTATTCTGAAGCTGCCTGCTCAGTTGGTCCTTGGCTGGCTGCGGACAACGAGCTGTGCTGAAGCATCACTAATCTATTAGCTAGCCACAAAGCTTCGCTTTTCATATAAGACTAAACTGGACAAGTGGAGTTGGCTGTAAGAGTTTGAAGACCATGCAACTTAGTTTTACAATGAAGCTTAGTTGTTTATAGGTTAAGATGTTTTTAGGTCTAGATAGATGTTTTCAGTTGATAATTACAAGATGTGATGGAGATTGATTTACATTTAGAATTTTAGAAATACCAAGACAGGAAAGATGTTTTCTTCAAGGCTGTCAAATATAAATAGCCAAAGAATGTAACATTTCTATAATTCGTGATTATGTCATGGCTCTTCTTGCTATAGGTAGTCTATTGCATATATGTATAATAATATAAATGTATATGTAAAAAAGATTAGCTTCAGACTACAGATTACTTAGTACATTCAAGTTTCTGAGTGCATGTGAATTCACAACTTTGAATTAAAAAATACTTAATCCTAAGATTGAAAAATACAACCAAGCTGGACAGTGTGGAAAGTTTGGCAAAATTGCTTCATTATTGCAAATAATTTATTGTATTTGAGTTAAAATTGTTCCTTTTTATTTAGACAAAAGGTGAAATATGGAAATATATAGAAACAATAGCAAAAAGAGTAGATTATTGAATCTATCCTCATAGATCTTCTTATATTGATACAAAATTAAGGTTATAATTGGTTAAATTTGAATAGATCCTTTATATATTGATACAAAATTAATTAAGATTATCTTTCCATTACAGCATATTTTGTATTAACTCTTTTTAAGGTATTGTACCTCTGTAATTCTTAAAAGTACAATGTAAAGTTGTAATCTCTTTGAAAGCTACTATCACGTTCTGTTTAGGATAATTAAGAAAATCAAATTAATCGTCAAAATGGTTTTGTTAGGTACTAGTTTTCTAAGTTAGCCAGTATTTAGCTGGAAACTAGTAACTCAGATATATTAGTAGATAGATTGTATTAAAAGAAAACCTCAGAGGTCTGTAGAATATGACATTTAAAGGTGTTTTATTAATTTGAGAAATGTTGACAAAGAGACATATCAGCACCTGGCAACACCGTCTTTTGACTTTGAAGAAGATGATGAGCATTGAAGAACCTCCTTATGGAGATGGTGTCGTGTGACAAACCAGACACTGGGCAGAACTGTCCTTGTTTCTGCCACATACAGAGTCAAACTCTGCCGAGACAGGGTAAGCAAGTCCTTAGTATTTCCTGCTTCACAAATATATCTGTCAGATATTCTGAGCCAGAAGGCTGAAGATGATGCTCCAATGTTATAGAGATATCTTGGATGACTGTCCAGATTGCCAGCAGTATCTTTCATTTCTACAGTTTTATTCAGAAAATATTTATCCTTCTAAGATCTCTTATGGAGTTAAAGACTAAATAGGTATAGTCTTACAATTAAACTTAGTTGTTTAGAATTTAAGATGTATTTTGTCTGAAGATAGTTTTGATTGGTAATGCAAGTTTTACAAAATGATTCAAGTACAGAACTTTGTACTCACCAACATAATAATTTCTCCAAGGTTGGCCAGAAATTTTGATTGCATTTTTATAAGATAGTACCTAGATTATTAATGTTTGAGAATTTTTTTTTATTTTGACAAAAGGGGGAAATGTTACAGGATCTTTGATCTTTCTGATTCCTGAAATTGTGAACTGTAAAAACCTGTCTTTTGTTTGGTGTGGCTGATTCCTTAACACACATCTTTAATCCAAGAGCTTTCTGTACTGAGGATTTAACAAAGTTAACCCTAGGTCAAGAGGCAAATCAAGAAACAAGGTGACAATGATTATAGAGGAGGAAGGACTTTGAATTGAGGGGTATTTAAGACTGTGGGAAGTAGAAGGGGTCTTTGTTGCTTTAGCTTTTAGATTTTAGCTTTTGGCTCTTGCACTCCTCAGCTTCTTGGGCATTGGCTTTTTGGGCCATGAGCTAGCAAGGTTTTAGCCTTGGATTTTTTGGCCTTTTCTTCCTAGGCTGTCAACTGAACTAGTGAGCCTTTTGTGTCTTTTACAGTGGGATGTGAACTGAGTAGGAAGTTAAGCTGGGTGCTTTTTCAGCCTCTCTGAGCTGGTTTTGACCACAGCTTCTGGCTCCTGAGTCTTTTTTGTAAAATATAATGATCAGAAATTTTCAATTAAGACAACAGTTATGCACCTTACATGTAAGGCATATGGTACATATTTTAATATAAAATAAAGATGTACACCTGGACTTATGCATGTAACATATAATAAATGTAGGTATACTATATCATATCATTTCTGGGTCACATTGGCAGGTGTAGTGTTCTGGGGGATGTTCTAGGGGATTGGATGCCATAGGCTAAAATGTTTTTGGCAGGACCCAGACACTATAGAGATGTAGAGAGCCACATCCCTGCTCCATGTCATCCCAGTGTCCAAAACTAAATGAAAAAAGTTGCCATTTAATCTAACTCATGTAAAACTGATGAAACAGTTTGTCAGTTGTCATGAACACCCCTCACGTTGGCTGTATGTGTTCAAGAAGTTGTAAAATTATATATATATTGAATATATACAAATTTATATAAAAACTAATATATGTATTTAATTCTTATGCTCTTACCTCCAGGAAAAATGGATTTTTATCTACAAATAAAATATATACAAACATATAAACACAAAATATACATTTATATACATAGAAAGATATATATATATACACATTAATATATATCGATACTAATATATATATTTAATTCTTAGGTCCTTAATTTTAGGGAAAATAATTTTTTTCTAGACATATACATACATGCAAATATATCATATATACTAATATATGTATCAAATCAATAAATGTACTAACATACATGTCAAATTTTTATCTCTTTACACTTCAGGGTTTGACACATGATTTTAAATAGCATTACTAGGACATCAAAATGAATATAGCACAGTCAGGTACATACACATTTGATAAGATAAAATAGTTAAGTTTGAGGGTGCCTAGTTATGTAAGCCTAGGCGACTCCATGACAGGCTTTGGTTACTTGTAGTTCAGAACAGGCCTAGCCTCCATACCTCAGAAATGAGCTCAGCAGTCACTGGAAATGCTGAAGAAAATGGGCAGCCAATCAGAAATGCCCTAGCCACCTGGCCAGAGGAAGATAAGATTGCTTAAGGTTGGTTTACTGCTGCTCTAATTGCTTAAGGCTGATTTATTGTCAGTCTGGAAATCTCTTGTCTTATGACTAACTCGCGGCCCTGACTAGGTTTGCCCACACTTTTTCAGTTTGAATACTCCAATCACATTAAAAGCTGTCTATCTTCCCTTAGAATTCCCCAGAATGTCTTTTTAAAAAGCCAGAGAGCTCACCTTGGGGTCACCATTTTGTCTAAGTGGTGACCCAGCATACTGGATTTTTTCAGAATAAACATTCTTGGTTCCTTGCATACTATTTGAGTCTGGGATCTTTTCTTCAGTGCATTCAGGACTCTAAAACTTTGGGTGATTGAAAAAATAAATACACAAATATAATATTTTCTTTTTTAAATACATATAAGTGCAAACACAAGAAAATACCACATGGATGCAACTATTAAAAAATTATCCCGAATGAGGTAGGAGAGACCCAGAAAGACAAACATGGTATGTATTCAATTATAAGTGCATATTAACTGTTAGGTAAATGATAATCAAGCTATCATCCACAGATCCCAAGAGGTTAGGTAAAGTGGAGGATTCTGTGGGGAAGAATGGATCTCCCTGGGAGAGGAAATAGAATTCATTTTGTGTGTGGGATTGGGGCAGTTGGAGGCAGTAGTAGGAGGGATAGGGTTGGGGGTATGGATGGAAAGAGAGTCTCAGGAGAGCCAACTGGAATTGGGGGGAGTTTGGAGGCCTTGTGGAAACCAAGTGCAGTGTAAACATCCTGGAATCTATGCGAATAGCCCTCCCCTCCTGAGAACTCCAAGTACTAGAGGGCACACAGTCTGAACTGGCCATCTTTTGTAGCTAGACAATGTTTCTTGAGGTGGGACTGAATTGCATTCATTTGAGTCATTGATGAAGGGGGTCCTGTAGACTTCTCTAAAGATCACAAGCTCATGCTAGGACGAAGGGTCACTCTCTGAATACTTACAGTGAGACCCTATTGCCAAGGACAACATTCACACAGGTCATTGAATATAGAGAGGTTAAGTTGGTACCTGCATAGAACTTTCACTACTATGAACTAGTCTCTTTGTCATGAGAAGGTTCTCTGGAGGCTACAGAAAACTGGACTTCAATCCGGCCACAAAATCCTCAATCTGTCCTGCCTGTAAGATGTGCTGTGACATTGTTATCTCAGAACTTATGGAAGTGGCAACCAATGTTTTCTTTAACATGATGCCTACTCCACAAGAGTATGCCCATGGGCTACACTGTCTGGATTCAACTATAGACTTGATAGCATAGAGATCTGGGTAGAACCAAACAGGACAGGAAAAAATAAAAGAAATGATTGCTAAATTATATTTTGCTATACTCTTAGATCAGTGTCCTGTCCAATAGACATCAGTGGCTTCCATCTGGCAGCAGATGGGGGCAAGTGCAAAGACCCACAGTTAGATATTATGCAATGAGAGAGTCTAAATTGGAGGACAGCATTAAAACATTGCTGTATACACACTATTTTGACACATGAACTGTGCCTTCTAGAAGTATGAACACAAACTAAGTGGCCTTTCAATTGTGACTCTCATGCTATTCCATTTCATTGTCTCTTTTCTACATACACACAGCTCCCCATGAAGGGTTTTATTGAGGCCAGGGATTTGGTCTGTATTATAGATAAGAAAATTTTGTGTTTGGAAAAACTATTTTCAGTTCTGAAAAACAATATAAATGGACTCAAAGCAAAGCTCACTTGATGGTCCTAAAAGATGCAGAAAAAAACTTTGATAAAATACAACATGCTTTTATGATAAAGGTTCTACAGCACAGTACTGGAGGAATCATACCTTAACAGAATGTAGGGTCTATAACAAACCTACAGATCAAGTCTGAAAGGAATCAGCACTGTTGACTATCCTAGTCCTTTTCATCATTGTATTTGTTGCATTAGCTGGAACAGTAAAGGCATAAAGGAAAATTAAGGGATTGAAAATAGGAAAAAATCAAACTATCCCTGTTTTTCAAAGATATGATTTATATACATAAGATTTTTTAAAAAGTCTACCAGAAAACTTAAAAAAATATCAACAATTTCAGCAAAATAGCAGAACACAGAATCAAGTTACAGAACTCAATGGCTTTTCTATACACCACCAACTAACAGTCAGAGAAAGAGATCATCCAGAATATGCTCAAAGAAAATAGAATAACTGTGTAGAAGCTTTTAAATTTTTATATTGGTTTCTGCATCAGATCTGGCTATGACACCAAGCTATGACATTCTTGTTAAAAAATGTCTTTGTGATAATAGTTTGAGAGTCTTATGTTTTCATCTGGAAATCCCCAAAGTATTTTGAATATTATGTGGTCAATATTTTTTTATTGAAAAGAGAAAACTTGACTCGTGTACTTACATATTTTTATTTGCTATCAAAATATTTTTATCAGATGAGATGTTTTAATTTACCACATTTTTTCCCACTTTAGAATATTTAATTGTTCATTATTTTGTATATTTTATTCACTTTTTTCAGATGAATGATTTAAGAAAATAGAAGCATTATAATACACATTAATAAAATCCAGAGTATTATTTGGAGATACTTTGAAAATGTATATTACAGTGAACTGGAAAATTAAGAAAAGACAGTGTAATTTCAAGACACATAAGATGTTTCAAAAGTAATTCAAGAGATCTAATTGCGTATCCACCCAAATATTAAGGTATTGCTCTTTGTTACTGTCCAGAACTTGACATAATAGCCTGTTGCTATAGACTGCATGCTTAAGTCACAGAACATGGAGAGATGAAGCTTATTCTGACCTGGAAGCTCCATCCCTATTGGCTAACATTCAGAGTGTGGCAGAGGCTATGCACAGTACTGGGAGAAAATGGTAGTCAGGTATCAATCTTACATGGCTGGCAACCCTCTGAGCTTCAGTAATGATGAGCATGGCAGGCTCAAAATGTGGCATGAATATTATGGGACTAGACAACTACTTTTTGATTGTATTTGAGGTCCACTCCACAAGATGGAACTCACATCTGGCCACATTAATGTGGACAACCTACTTCTATTATTAAAATTGAAAATTATTTAAAACAATTCCAAATGTCCCTTTAGTGATGACCACTACACAACTTCTTATTCTCTGCATGTTGACCAGTTGTGGGTTTCTGTATTACTGTAGTCTGCTACACAAAGAAGCTTCTGCATTGAAGGTTGAGACATACTCATTGGATAATATTGTTAAAAAGGCTCATGCTTCAATCTATCATTCCATTCATGGGTGATTGTATACAGATTATATCACTGTGTTTATAAATTTTTGTACTTAGTGTGATGTGTTTGTGGGTCTGTAGCAAACTGGATTTGATATAAGACTATTCTACTGATGAGAAATTGAGTCAGAATCTCTCTCTCTCTCTCTCTCTCTCTCTCTCTCTCTCCCTCTCTCTCTCCCTCTCTCTCTCTCTCCCTCTCTCTCTCTCACACCCACACACCCACACACCCACATACACACACACAGGCATGCACACAAGGTTTTCACAATTAGGAAACTTATAAGTCTTTGAATGTTGGACACTTCCAAAAGGTCATATGTTCAATTGATCATGTTATTTGAAGTGTTATCAGGTGCTGCACATTTTTAAATATTACACTTGCTGAGAGATTGTAGTCATTGACAATATCCCTCCAAGTTTTACCTACTATTTTCTTATTTTTTTTCTTGGAAATAAGACAAATGCTTCTTTAGCAAAAACACAGACACCTACCATGATCTAAACTGCTGATACAGCCAAATCATAGAGCAAAATTATTTGCTGGGATAGCCTGTAAAATAAGTATGTTAGGCAGCCAACATGCAAAAGTCAAAGTTAATATTATAAACAAGTCCAGACAAATATTGGGTTGAAAGATAACATAAAATCATATGAACAAAAGGTAAGGCCAAAGAATCATTCATCATGGAATGCATCAGAGATTCAGCAATTGCTACCATAAATCTTATATTAGTCAAGATTTCTAGCCTCAAATAGTGTATTAGTCAATGGAGTAATAGAACTTATAGAAGAAATTATATATATATATATATATATATACATATATAAATGCATTTATTGGAATGAATTACTGCAGTCCAGTTAACACAACAAAGGCTGGCAGTGAACAGACAATCCAAAAATCCAGTAGTTGCTCAGTACATAATGCTGGATGTTTTAGCTTGCCTTCAGTATTTCCTGAAATCCCAAAGAAGTAGATTCCAATGCCATGGCAGGAATGGATGTACTAGAAGGCGAGGGCAAGCAGGCAAAGAGCAAAAGCTTCCTGTTTCCATTTTCTTACATAGGCTTCCAGCAGAAGATGTGGCCCAGATTAAAGGTCTGTCTTTCTCTCTCAACATACAGATCAAATGTCTTCCTACCTCAAAATTCAACTCACCCACTTCAAACAAGGAAAAATAACCTCTACAAGTTGTGCACTCCATATCTAGATTATAGTTTATTACAGATGCTGTCAAGTTTAAAATCAAGAATAGCTATCACAATGAGAAACCTAGAATGAAAATATGATTCATAAATATACAAATATAAATAATAAATAGGTGCAATAAATTAATGTATAGTTGCAATAAAAGCAAGCTATGAATGAAAGTTTCCCATAATTTACAGGTTTTTGTGGAAACCAACTAATGTTACACAGATAGGTTGACTGTGTATTCAACTGTGTATTTCATTGACTGATGAATGAAAAATTGTTATGCATGGAAGTAACATGAGCGAGGTATGCAATGCAACCAACTTATTTTACATTTTGCAAGAATTTTAAGACCAAGGAACAAGAACATTAATTTTCTGGTAACAGTGTCCTGAATAATTGAGGGAGAGCATGGGGACTTTTCTCCACAACCTTACATGTCAGTGTTGAAACAAATTCATTATGGGTTTTCATTATGAGAAACAAAGTGTGTTTCCCACAAATTTTCAAAATGTCTTTATATTGAAAAAACTGTTTCTTCTCTAACCTTACCTATATTGGTGATTTACCACAAATATTCTGAGGGAGATATATTTTAATACATACTGTCCATTTGCATTGAAGATTCATGTTTGGATTATTATTTTTAACAATACCTATTACTTCTCTTTAGTTTTCTATCCCCTAAATGCCAACTTCTTCTCACACTGGCCGTTCTCAGGGCACAGTTAAAATCTGATAGATTTTTCAGAGAATTATTGTGACTATGCCTGATGAGCTAATTGTTGACATTGTGTGTATCTTTCCAAAAAGAAAAAAGAAAGAAGAAACAGTAAGGACAAGCAGAATAAGTTCCAGGTCACCCAGCCTACGCCTACATAGTCAGGGTGTGTTCTGTCTGCCCATCTAGAGCAGCTCTTTTCTGCTCTTCGTGCCATTCTGTGTTCCAGGGACTGACTCATGTACACCATTTGAGGACTGCCAGTGCTAGATGGCCTAACAACTTTTGAGTTAACCATCATGCTTACAGTAATCACTTTCCTTCTTTTCAGATTTAGGGATATAGCATATCAAGACATGGTTAAGTACTGAGATGTTGTATTACCCTCTAATAATTTTATTTTGAGGCAGTAACTGCATATATAGCATGGGCTGGCCTGGAACATGCAATCTTTCTGCCTCAGCACACAAAGTGCTAGGATTATAGGCATGTACCTCCATATCCAGCTCACAGTTTCTTTAACCATAGGTCTATAAATTGTAATTTTTTGGTGCTACCCAAGTCATCAATTTTAAATGAAGGACTTATTTCATTGTCAAGACCCAACTACACTCAGTAGCCATTTGTTCAATTTTAAACACATTATCCCCACACTTATATAGAAATCAAACAAAACTTTCAGGATGTTCCATCACATACTGTATAGCAGGAGTATCCTACTTGTGGTCCATGGGCCAAACATGACCCAGGATAGCTATAGATGTGAATATAAACTTACTGAGAAAATAATTTTTATTTTGGTGAATCATGTGTTCTTGAATGCTAACATTGTGCTGTAATGCTAAGCAGACTGTTGAATTAGTACCATACGCAGTTACATATGCTTGTGGTCAGGTTAAAAAATGAAACATAGCAATTTTTAATCTTTTTTTTTCTTTTTACAATTTTTAAATCTTAACATTATTGATGTTAGATGTTACTTGTTGTTTAGAAGCTAGGAAAATATCTTTATTTGACAAAGAGTATTTATACAGCTTAGTTAGGGCTCATGGATCAACACTGAGCTTTATAGTTGCCTGCTTTGTGCTGCACTGGAAGTTGTGAAGGCCCAAAGCTGTCAATTTTCTTTTTAAATTTTTTTTTCTCAGATCCAAGATGGCGGCGAGCAGTGTGGACCGTGTTTGGAAGCTCCAGTGAACGGTTCGGGGAATTGCACAGATTTCTGAGCCAGGAACACCAGGATCCCGACACCACAGCAGCAGGAGTGCTCCACGGTTCGGAAGGACCCGGGTGCGGAGGACCTGTGTGCCCCTACACACGGGAGGAGTGCGGATTTTCTCGGATCAGAGCAGCGGTGGCATGGGCGGCGTCAGCAACACCAGCAGCAGCAACTGAGGTTTGCAGCTCAGAGCCATCCAGTGGAGGCGGTTAGTGTGGTGGCTGGTAGGAGTTGCTGCGGGAGAGGGGACACTGGACAGGATTTGGGTCACGTGGTGCTTTGTGACCCAAGCTGGACACGGCGGACAGTTCAGCCCCAGAGTCCCAGGTACAGTTCAGGGCGCAGTGCTGTGGAGACACTGACTCAGCGCAGCGGGCAATTCTGCCAAGGCAACAGCTTAGCGCAGCCACGGCTCCCCTGCTGTGACGCAGGCTGAGCAGAGTGCTCAGTTCCACCCTAGGCCCTTCTCAGCACAGCCGCAGTTCACCTGCTGTGACGCAGGCTGGGCGGAGAGCTCAGTCCCACTGGAGGCGCTAGTGCACATCAACGAGCAGTTCTGCTTAAGACATTAGCTCTCCTCAGAGGGCAGTTTTAGGGTACTGACGCAGGCTGAGGTCAGCATGCAGATTCAGCCCAGAGGCCCTAGCTGGACTTGCCGGGCAGATTAGGCCCAGAGATTCTTCCTGAGCTGTGCACACAGGCTCGGCGGCCCCCAAGACTCCGGCTGGACTATGCACGCAGTATAGGCCTGGAGGCCCGGGCTGAATTCAGCGTGCCGTGTGGGTCCATAGTCCCTGGCTGAGCTCGGTGCACAATTCTGCCCCAGAGACTCGGGTGGAGCTTGGCGTGCAGCTTAGGGCCACAGTCCCTAACCGTGCTTGGCAGACAGATTGGGCCCAGAGTCTCTAGTAGAGCCATTGGCACAGTCCCGGCTCTAAGACTCTGGTTGGACACACTGTGCAGTTTGAATCCAGAATTCCTGGCTGAGCTGCGTGGATGTTTCGGGCATGAGTCAATAACTGACCACAGCAAGCAGTTTGGCCAAACACCCCTAGCTGAGCTTGGTGCGCAGTCCTAGCCAGAAAATTCTGGCTGGACCCTGTGTGCAATTTGAGCCCAGAATTCCTAGCTAAGCTCGGCAGATGGTTCAGGCCCTGAGATACTAGCTGAGCTCGGACGGTGGTTTGGGACTAGTGTTCCTGGATGGACATGGCAGGGAACCCAGAAGGCTGTGGATATCTTGGCCTGACCCAACGCTCATCCAGAGACCCAGAACGATTGCAGGAACCACAGCACAGAAGAGCTGAGGAGCACTGGCTGTGAGAGCCCAAAATGCCAGGGCTAACCTCCTGCCATCCACAACAGTGAAACATAAGAGCTTCCAACCTACGGAAACCGTGAGAAAACAAGTGACTCTATCATCAGACTCCCTCCATCCAACTCAGGAATCTACCCAACGAAAACAAAGCTGGAAAGATGTCTAAAGGACAGCGTAAAAGCATACGCAAAAAACCCCAAAACAACATGGCGTCTCCAGTTTCCAGCTATCCCAAAGAAAACAACCCAGAGAGCTCAAATACAATGGAAATACAAGAAAATGACCTCAAATCCTTAATAAGGAGCATATTAATGGAGGAAACAAATAAAATTCGTAATCAAATACAGGAAGACGCAGCCAAACAGGTGAGAGACATAAAAGAAGCATATAGAGTGGAACTGGAAAAATTTCAGGAAAATGCAAATAACCAGATGGAAGAAATAAATAAAACGATTCAAGCTCTGAAGACCTATAAAGAGGCAATGGAAGAAACTCAGGAATATACAAAAAATGAGGTGAAAGAAATAAAAAAATCAGTTCAAGATCTGAAGACGAAAATGGATTCAATGATAAACACACAGACAGAAGAAAAACGAGAATGTGAGACCTCAGAGAAGAAGGCGAGCAACACAGAGGTGAGCTTTTCTAACAGAATCCAAGAGACGGAAGAACGAATCTCAGGTCTAGAAGATACAATCACAGATCTTGAAGCAACCATTAAAGATAATGCCAAATCTGGAAAACTCCTGACACAAAACATCCAAGAAATTCAGGACACCATGAAAAGAAGAAATCTGAGGATAATGGGCATTGAAGAAAGAGAAGATATCAGACTCCAAGGCCCAGAAACTATTCTCAACAAAATCACAGAAGTAAATTTCCCCAATCTTAAGAAAGAGATGCCTATAAACATACAAGAGGCCTACAGAACACCAAATAGAATTGACCAGAAAAGGAAAACTGCCCGTCACATAATAATCAAAACACAAAACATACAGAACAAAGAAAAAATATTACAAGCTGCAAGGGAAAAGGGCCAAATAACATTCAATGGCAAACCTATCAGAATTACACCAGACTTCTCAGCAGAGACCATAAAAGCCAGAAGAGCCTGGACAGAGATCCTGCAAATCCTGAGAGACCACAGATGCCCGGCCAGACTACTTTACCCAGCAAAACTATCAATAACCATTGATGGAGAAAACAAAATATTCCATGACAAAAACAAATTCAAACAGTACCTATCCACAAATCCAGCTTTACAGAAGGTACTAGAAGGAAAACTCCATCCCAAAGGGTCAAGCTACAACCAAAACTACTCAGGAAATAGGTAACTATACCATGGCAAAAACACAACTACACAAACACTCGATTGGAAACAACATCAAAATTAAGACTCTTAACAGTCACTGGTCGTTAATATCTCTCAACATCAATGGTCTTAATTCTCCAATAAAAAGACATAGACTAACTGAATGGGTGCATAAACAAGATCCAACATTCTTCTGCATTCAAGAAACACATCCCACCTATAACGATAGGCATTACCTCAGGGTAAAAGGTTGGAAAAAAATATTCCAAGCAAATGGTCACAAGAAGCAAGCAGGCGTAGCCATTTTAATATCAAACAAGATAGACTTTCAACCAAAATTAATCAAAAGAGATGCAGAAGGACACTTCATACTTATCAAAGGTAAAGTCAACCAAGATGACATTACAATTCTGAACATCTATGCTCCCAATACAAGGGCACCCACATTTGTAAAAGATCTGCTAAAAAAACTTAAACCACACATCGATCACCACACAATAATAGTGGGAGACTTCAACACCCCACTCTCACTGAAGGATAAGTCATTGAAACAGAAACTAAGCCGAGAAATAACATCATTAACCAATGCCATGGGTCAAATGGATCTAACAGATATCTATAGAACCTTTCACCCAAACAAGAAAGAATATACCTTCTTCTCTGCACCCCATGGAACCTTCCCCAAAATTGATCACATCGTAGGTCACAAAGCAGGCCTCAACAGATACAAGAGGATTGAAATAATACCTTGTATCCTATCAGATCACCATGCTCTTAGGCTGCAATTCAACAACAACAGAAACAACAAAAAGCCTACACGTACGTGGAAACTAAACAACTCTCTGCTAAATGATACATGGGTCAGGGAAGAAATAAAGAAAGAAATCAAGGAGTTTCTGAAATTCAATGATAATGAGGGAACAACATACCCCAATCTGTGGGATACATTGAAAGCAGTGTTAAGAGGAACATTCATAGCACTAAGTGCCTTTAAAAAGAAATTGGAAACATCGCACATAAGCAACTTAACAAAACAGCTGGAAGCCCTAGAAAAAAAAAAGAAGCAGAAACACCCAAAAGGAGTAGACGTCTGGAAATAATCAAACTCAGGGCTGAAATTAACAAATTAGAAACTAAGAAAACAGTCCAAAGAATCAACAAAACCAAGAGCTGGTTCTTTGAGAAAATCAATAAGATAGACAGACCGTTAGCCAAACTAACTAAAAGGCAGAGAGACAGTATTGAAATCAACAAAATCAGAAATGAAAAGGGAGACATAACAACAGACACTGAAGAAATACAAAGAATCATAAGATCCTACTTTGAAGGCATATATGCCACAAAATTTGAAAATCTAAGGGAAATGGATGACTTTCTTGATCAATTTCACTTGCCTAAATTGACTGAAGAACAGATAAACAAGCTAAATAGTCCCATTTCCCCTACAGAAATAGAAGCAATCACTGATAGTCTCCCAAGCAAAAAAAGCCCAGGGCCAGATGGTTTCAGTGCAGAATTCTACCAGACCTTCAAAGGCGAGCTAATACCGATACTCTTCAAGCTACTCCAAAACATAGAATTGGATGGAACATTACCAAATTCATTCTATGAGGCCATAGTCACGTTGATACCTAAGCCTCACAAAGACTCAACAAAGAAAGAGAATTTCAGACCAATTTCTCTTATGAACATCGATGCAAAAATACTAAATAAAATTCTTGCAAAACGAATACAAGAACACATAAAGGATATCATTCATCATGACCAAGTAGGCTTCATTCCAGGCATGCAGGGATGGTTTAATATACGGAAATCCATCAATGTAATCCACCATATAAACAAACTGAAAATAAAAAACCACATGATCATCTCTTTAGATGCAGAGAAAGCATTTGATAAAATCCAACACCCATTCATGTTTAAAGTTTTAGAGAGATCGGGGATACAAGGCACTTTCCTCAACATAATAAAGTCTTTCTACAGCAAGCCAATAGCCAAAATTAAAGTAAATGGCGAGATACTCAAGGAAATTCCTCTAAAATCGGGAACAAGGCAAGGCTGCCCACTCTCTCCATATCTCTTCAATATAGTACTCGAAGTTCTAGCCAGAGCAATAAGACAACAAAAGGAGATGAAGGGTATCCAAATGGGAAAGGAGGAAGTCAAACTATTCCTATTTGCAGATGATATGATAGTGTACATAAGTGACCCTCAAAATTCCACCAGAGAACTCCTACAGCTGATAAATACTTTCAGCAATTTGGCTGGATACAAAATTAACTCAAAAAAGTCTGTAGCCTTCCTATACACAAATGACAAGCTTGCAGAGGAAGAAATTAGGAAAGCCACACCCTTCACATTAGCACAAGCAATATAAAATATCTAGGAGTGACTCTAACTAAGCAAGTGAAGGACTTGTTTGAAAAAAATTTCAAAACTCTGAAGAAGGAGATTGAAGATGACATGAGAAGATGGAAGGATCTTCCTTGCTCAAGGATAGGGAGAATTAACATAGTAAAAATGGCCATCCTACCAAAAGCAATCTACAGAATCAATGCAATCCCTATCAAAATACCTACACAATTTTTTAAAGACATTGAAAGTTCAATTCTGAACTTCATATGGAAAAACAAAAAACCTAGAATAGCAAAAACGATCTTGTACAATAAAAGGTGCTGTGGAGGAATCTCCTTACCTGATTTCAAATTGTATTATAAAGCAATTGTTATTAAAACAGCATGGTACTGGCACAGCAACAGGCTGGTTGATCAGTGGAATCGAATTGAAGACCCAGATATGAATCCACACACATATGGTCACTTGATTTTTGACAAAGAAGCCAGATCCATTCAATGGAAAAAGGATAGCATCTTAAACAAATGGTGCTGGTCTAACTGGATGTCTATGTGTAAAAAAATGCAACTGGACCCATATTTGTCACCTTGCACAAAACTCAAATCCAAGTGGATTAAAGACCTCAACATAAAACCAGAGACACTAAGTCACTTAGAAGAAAAAGTGGGGAAGAGCCTGGAACATATTGGCACAGGAGACAACTTCCTGAACAGAACACAAACAGCCCAGGCCTTAATGTCAACAATTAATAAATGGGACCTCATGAGGCTGAGAAGCTTCTGTAAGGCTAGAGACACTGTCAAGAGAACAAAGCGACAGCCTAGAGACTGGGAAAATATCTTCACCAACCCTACATCTGACAAAGGTCTAATATCCAAAATATATAAAGAACTCAAGAAATTAAACACCACCAAACCAAATAACCCAATTGAGAAATGGGGCTTGGAACTAAACAGAGAATTCTCAACAGAAGAATATCAAATGGCTGAGAAACACTTAAAGAAATGCTCAACCTCCTTAGTCATCAGGGAAATGCATATCAAAACAACTCTGAGATTCCATCTTACACCCATCAGAATGGCTAAGATCAAAAACTCAAGTGACACCACATGGTGGAGAGGATGTGGGGAGAGAGGAACACTCCTTCATTGCTGGTGGGAATGCAAACTAGTACAACCACCATGGAAATTTATCTGGTGCTATCTCAGAAAACTGGGAATAGGACTTCCTCAAGACCCAGCTATTCCACTCCTTGGAATATACCCAGAAGATGCACCAACATACAGCAAGAAAATTTGCTCAACCATGTTCATAGCAGCCTTATTCATAATAGCCAGATCATGGAAACAGCCCAAATGTCCCTCAGTAGAAGAATGGATAAAGAAACTGTGGTACATATACACTATGGAATACTACTCAGCTATTAAAAACAAGGAATTCCCGAAATTTGTGGACAAATTGATTGAGCTAGAAATGATCATAATGAGTGAGTTAAACCAGAAGCAGAAAGACTCAAATGGTATATACTCACTTATATCTGCATACTAGCCCAATGGGCATGTCCCATGAAAGCCTTCCCTTACCAGGAAACTGGGACCAAGGGGAGGACATCGTATTGGGACTCTAGAGGAGAGAACCATGTGAGAATAGCAATGTAGAAGGATCCAGTGGGTCCTAGAATCCTACAAGTAGAACATTATGATAGGCAGATTTGGGTCATGGGGTCCCGCTCAAACTAAGGCACTAGCCAAGGACAATACAGGCGGTAAAATTTAAACCCCTACCCTGATCTAGCCCATGGACAGGACAGTCTCCACACTTGAGTGGAGAGAGGGATTTGACTTTCTCATGTACTCTGGTGCCTCACATTTGACTATGTCCCCTGGCGGGGGAGACCTAGTGGCACTCAGAGGAAGGACATCAGGTCACCGAGAAGAGACTTGATACCCTATGAGCATATACAGAGGGAGGTAATCCCTCTGAGGAACAGTCATAGGGGAGGGGAATAAGGGGAAAATGGGAGGGAGGGGAGAATGGGAGGATACAAGGGATGGGATAACCATAGAGATGTAACAAGAATAAATTAATAAAAACAAAAAAAAGGAAAAAAAAGAAGTGGAAAATTAAAAAAAATTTTTTTCTTTCTTTCTTTTGTTGTTGTTGTTTTGTTTTGAAACATGGTGTCTTTATGTACCCAAGACTGACTTGAAAGCAGAAAGATACTTGAATCCTGAGTGCCGGGATTAAAGGCATATGTCACTACGCCTGAATATCTATTTTCTTAATAAAACTAATGTAGTTCTGGTAAGATGGCTCAGTGATTAAAGACACTTACTGATGGACTTGAGAAGCCACTTAAGGGAAGAAGACAGTCATCTCCTGCATGTTTTCTTCTGATCTTTGCTGGCTGCACATTCACATTTTTGCACATAAGTAAATGTTATGAAAAAGAAAACATAAGCATTTATCTAATATTTTTCAAAATTCAAGAAGTGCTTCTTTCTCTAAAATAAATAGGAACAGCCTAAGGAAAAGCATTTCTAAAGATTCTTCAATGAAACATTGATATATTTTTTTAGGCAAGTAGTAAGCTTTTACGTAATTCTCAGGTAATTTGTGCAAGTTTTCAAGGGTTAATTTGATAAGGCATATGCAAATCATTTTGCTGGTTAGTTTTCGGCACCTTGACACAACTTAGAGTCAGTAGGGAAGAGGGATTATGAACATGTCTGTGGGGCATTTTTTAAATTAGTGATCAGTGTGTCTAGGCCACGCCCAATGTGGGTAGTGCTGTCCTTCATCATATAGGCCTAGGAAGTATAAGAAAGCAGGCTGACAATGGACAGGACATTCTCCACAGTTGAGTGGAGAGTGGGGACTGACTTTCACACGAACTCTGGTACCCCATATTTGACCTTGTCCCCTGGAAGGGGAGGCCTGGTGGCACTCAGCGGAAGGATCACAGGCTACCAAGAAGAGACTTGATACCCTATGAGCATATACAGGGGGAGGAGGTCCCCCTCAATCACAGTCATAGGGGAGGGGAGTAGGAGGGAAGTGGGAGGGAGGGAGGAATAGGAGGATACAAGGGATGGGATAACAATTGAGATGTAATATGAATAAATTAATAAAATATAAAAAAAGAAAACAGGCTGAAAAAGTAAGTAAGTAGTATTCCTCCATGGTCTCTTTCAGTTCCTGTCTAGGTTTTCTCAAATGATAGACTATAAAGTGGAAGCCAAATGAGCTTTTTTATCTCTCCAGTTGCTTTGGTCAGTGTTTTACCACAGCAAGGAAAGCAAACTAGAACATGTTGCCAATTTCCATGCATATCAAGGATTGTGTCTTAAGCGCAAAACAATAGAATTGCAGTGTTTCCTTAATTTCTTTATTTTTTAATGAAAACACAATGATCAAGTTAGGTGTGGATATACATGATAGTAACCAGCTCAATTAGGAGGCTGAGGCAGAAAGATAGATTATAACACTCTGTCACAAAATCAAAGACAAATCCTGTCAGTGTGGTCATAGATATTATCTGGCGTTTGTTAGCATTCATTCCTTTAATGTGAGCACAAGTATTTTCAAAGGTTCTGTGCTTGGTGCTGGAGACATGGTAGATGATTAAGGAAGTTCAGGTCACAGGTGCATGATGCCTATGAGCTCAGCTCTGCTGTTTTTAGTGCCCTCTTCTGGCCTCTCTAGGGAAGTGCGTTCATGAACACAGGAGTCTCCAACACACATACATAAAATAAAATAAATGGGGAAAATAAAACAAAACCAACCAACAAACAAAAAACTTCAAAATCGTTCTTAGTTTTACCTTTTTTTCTTATAAGAGAAGGCCTTCTAGCCTATGTTAGGCTCAAATTCACTAACTCAGACTCATATTGAACATTAAATTTTCTGGCTTTCACCTACCTAGTAATTGGGATTATGGCATGTCACAGCACATATCTCATATTTACTTCCTAATGTGAACAAACAATCCCATATGTAAACCACATAATAAGAGAAACAGCAGCATCCACAAACCTTATAAAGTTTCTTTGGGACGCTGGGTGGACCTAGTGGCAAATGCCTGTAATCCTTGCAAGGTTTAGGCAGAGGGGAGGCATCTTATCCAACACAGTGAACTGGAGATCAGCATAGTCGATGAAAAACTGTCTTAAAATTCAAAAAACCTGTCTTTGTGACCAGACACTTCCACTTTCTTCTGGTGAAGTTTAGGCTAGAAAGCTTGATAACTTCTAGAATTTTCTGGGACCAACACCATTGCTTGTCTTGTTTGCTCAGTTAAGGGTACTGGTATTGGAAAACAGAAAACCAACCCTTCCACCCCCAAATATACCTACTGCTCACTTTTGTTGCATTTTCTAGAGAGTGGAATCTTACAAGAGGTTGTGAGCCTTGAATCTTTGCATCTCTTTTGTCAAGCCCGTGCAGGGCTGAGACTCTAGGCAGGGATTACGACAGATGCTGACACTCCTGCTGTACTCTGGGTGCAGCATTAAGAGTAGTATGGAAGAACGGAGGTATGGAAGGACCCAGAGGGTTCAGGATTCCCACAAGGAGACCATCAAGACTGGTAGATCTGAACCCAGGTGTGTGTGTGTGTGTGTGTGTGTGTGTGTGTGTGTGTGTGTGTGTGTAGGGGGGTTCACAAACTGTTGCACCAACCAAGGACAATTCATGCAGCAAACCTAGACACCCTGTTCAGGTTCAGATCTAGCCAATGGCAGCTCATTCTCCACAATTGTGGGAAGAGTGGGGACTGCCACTCTCATACACTCTGGTGTCCCTGCTTTGATCACTTCTCCTTGGAGGGAAGGCTTGATGGGCACACAGTGGAAGGAGAAGCAGGCTATCTGGGTGAGACCTGATATGCTGTGGCCATATGTTGGGGGAGGGTGTTCCCTTCCATCAGAGGTCTAAGAGAGGAATAGGGCAGAGGAGGGAGGGGTGCGAAAGGGAAGTTATAAAGGAGGGGATAACATTCAGGATATAATTTGAATAAATTAAAATGAATTAAAAAACCCACAAAACAAAACAAAACTCTGAGAGACCTGAGAGGCCACTAGATGGCACTGCTTTAATGCAAATAGGAGAAAATTAAGCAAGCCAGTCACTTTCTTGTACCAAGACCTAGCCGACGAACATGATATTCTCCACCGTTGAGTGGAGAGTGGGATCTGACTCTCACACGAACTCTGGTGCCCCTTTTCTGACAATGTCCCCTGGATGGGGAGGCCTGATGGCACTCAGAGGAGTGATAGCAAGTTACCAAGAAGAGACTCGATATCCTAAGAGCATATATAGGGGGAGGAGGTCTCCCTCAATCGCAGACATAGGGGAGGGGAGAAGGGGGGAAGTGGGAGGGAGGGAAGAATGGGAGGAAACAGGGGGAAGGGCTAACAATCGAGATGTAATACGAATAAATTAATATTTAAAAAAAGGGAAAAAAAAACATTATACTGCAGCTTGTATTTGACAGGACCCTACCCAGGACAAATGCACAGGTAGCTACCTAGAGGAGGCTTCTACTCCACAGAATGGGCCAGTAATTATTATGTTTAGTCCTAGTAGGAAAGCAGTAACTGATAATTTTGACTTTGTACAAGGCTATCAGCTTGGTGTTCCTGTGACTAAGTATGGACAGAGAGCTTGCATCACTTGGCCTGTACTCTCATCATTCTCCTGCCCAAGTGATTTGGTAAACATTAGGAACGTAGAATGACACAGCGTCTCCAGGCAGACAACTGGCTAAAGCCTAAGTTAGAGTGATTTTATGATATTTAAAACAGGAACTGTCATGAAGAAGGGAAAGAAAGAAAACAGTTTTGTGCCCAGAGAAACAGATTTCTGCCCCCGCCCACCCCTCAGTCTTATTGTGATGCTTCTCAAGTTGTTGCTCCTCTGTCTTAACATCAGGGACTCTTTTGGGACAAAATGTATTATTGGACCAGTTTCCATGATAGAGAAATTATTTGAGGCTGAAGATAATGTTGAAAGAAGACATGTGCCACCTTCATCAAAGGATCTTATCTAGAGCTTTGTTATTGGAAATTTCCGTCCAGTATCAGCATGACCTTATGAAAGAGACAAGTGCAACGAGAGAGAGAGAGAGAGAGAGAGAGAGAGAGAGAGAGAGAGAGAGAGAGAGAGAGGAAACTGGAAAATACACTAAGTTCTCATTTTAAACTTTGTAGTTGTTTCTAAAGGGGGCAATCAGACAGTAGCTACACACACACACACACACACACACACACACACACACACACACTATAAATTCAAATTGCATAGATCTGACAATTCATTCTGAGAAATACATTTTAGTGGGTATAGTGGTACATGCTTCTAATCCTAGCAACACAGGAAGCTGAGGCAGGAGAATAATGAATTTGAGACTGGCCTGAGAGTCAGATCTTACCTCAAATACAAGAAAAAAACAATAGTAAGGGTGTGGCTCAGTGTTGGAGTATTTGCTGAGCATGTGAGAAGTTCTTGGTACAAGTACCAGAACAGAAAAATCAAAAAAGGGGAGGAAGGGAAGAGGGGAATGGGATGGAGGCACAAAATTGTAGAAGAAAGACTATACACATGTTTCCTTAATAAAATATGCTTAGCAACAGCAAATTATTGAGAACAACCTAAATATTCACTAGTTAGTGGATATTTAAATAAATGATGTTACAACAGCAGAATGACATACAATCTTCTTCTAAAATACAAATCATGGCCCTGGAGGTTGCCAGACCATGTCTGGCGGTGGGGTGGAGCAGCCCTGCGCGGGCCATTTCTTCTTCGCTGTGGGGAGAGTGTCTGGCGGACCACGAAACCAGGGCTCTGGGAGCTGCTGCTGCAGGAAGAGCTGCTGGCTCTGGGCGGCCACCTAAAGGGAGCGCTGGAGGCCTTCCTGGAGATTCTGATCTGAGCAGCAGGCCCGGTTTGCTAGTGGATCTGTTCTGTCACGGACTGCACTGGAGCGCGGCAGGAGCGGCTGGTCTGCTCAGGTGAAGGTGCAGTTCAGCCACCGCTACTGAGCAGCTGCTGAGTAGAGAATTACACGCCCACTGCCTCCAGTGCCCTGAGCACCTACTGCTCGCTGCCATGGCTACCTAGGGGTCCCTGAGGCCAACCCAAGGCTGACAAGCATGGTGCTCAAACAACTGTCAGAGAAGTGGTTCCTGGCCCAGCACAAGGGGGGCAGTCGACCGCCTTGGGGGTCTGCCACATCAAGAGCCCTTCCAGGAGGCCCTGGCCTCCGCCTGCAATATCCTGGGAGCAGAGCCTAGTGACCTGACTCTCAAAGTCTACAGAGAGGAATCCTACTTTGATTTGCAGGAGTTTAAAGCAGTCATATAAGATCTATATGCCTAGAGTCCCAGTAGGATGTCCTCACATCTGTCCCAATCTCCTGGTAAGTGAAGACATTCATGGGACATGCTGCCTTTTGGGCTAGTGTCCAGTTATGAGTATATACCATGTGAGTCTTTCTGTTTCTGGGTTTACTAATTCAGTATGATCGTTTCTAATTTCCTCCATTTGTCCACAAATTTCTGGATTTCCTTGTTTCTTATAGCTGAGTAGTATTCCATAGTGTAAATGTACCACAATTTCTTTATCCATTCTTCAACTGAAGGACACTTAAGCTGTTTCCAGATTCTGGCTATTATGAATAATGCTGCTATGAACATGCTTGAGCCTATGTTCCTGTTGTGAGGTGGAGCATTTTTTGGGATATATTCCAAGGAATTCAATAGCTAGGTCTTGAGGAAGCCTTATTCCCAGTTTTCTAAGAAAGCGCCAGATAGAGTTCCAAAGGGATTGTACCAGTTTGCATTCCCACCAGCAGTGGAGGCATGTTCCTCTTTCTCTACATCCTTGTCAGTATGAGGTGGCACTTGAATTTTTTATCTTAGCCATTCTGATGGGTGTAAGATGGAATCTCAGAGTCGTTTTGATTTGCATTTCTCTGATGACTAAAGATGTTGAGAATTTCTTTAAGTGTTTCTCAGCCATTCGATATTCCTCTGTTGAGAATTCTCTGATTAGTTCTGAGCCCCATTTCTTAACTGGGTTATTTGGTTTTGTGGTGTTTAATTTCTTGAGTTCTTTATATATTTTGGAAATTAGACCCTCATCAGATGTTAGGTTGGTGAAGATCTTTTTTCCAGTCTGTAGGCTGTCTCTATGTTCTGTTGACAGTGCCTTCTGCCTTACAGAACTGACATGACATGAGCTCTGTTGCCCCATATTTGATGACCTCCCCTTGGTGGGGAGCCCTCGTGGCACTCAAACAAAGAATAGGCAGACTACCAACATGAGACTTGATAGCCTGTGACCATAAAGTGAGGGAGGAAACCCCTTCAGGCATGGACCTAAAGTAGGGTAATAGGGTGGGAGAAGGAGGGTAGGAGGAATGGGAGGATATGAGTGATGGGAGAACAATTGAGTTGTAATCTGAATAAATTTATTTATTTATTTTTTCTGAATAAATTTATGAATTAAAAAAAGATCAAAATGCAGCCTCATGAGGTCCCATTTATTGATTGTTAACTTTAAGGCCTGAGCTGTTGGTGTTCTGTTCAGGAAGTTGTCTCCTGTGCCTATATGTTCCAGGATCTTCCCTAATTTTACTTCTAACTGATTTAGTGTCTCTGGTTTTATGTTGAGGTCTTTAATCCATTTGGACTTGAGTTTTGTGCATGGTGACAAATATGGATCTAATTGCATTTTTCTACATGTAGACATTCAGTTAGACCAGCACCACTTGTTGAAGATGCTATCCTTTTTCCATTGAATAGATTTGGCTTCTTTGTCAAAAATCAAGTGACCATATGTGTGTGTGTTCATTTCTGGGTCTCCAACTCGATTCCATTGATCAACTAGCCCATTGCTATGCCAGTACCATGCTGCCTTAATTACTGTTGTTCTATAGTACAGTTTGAGATCAGGTATGGAGTTTCTTCCAGGGGACCTATTATTTTACAGGATTGTTTTAGCTATTCTGTTTTTTTTTCCATATAAAGTTGAGAATGGATCTTTCAGTGTCTTTAAAAAATTGTATATATATTTTGATAGGGATTGCATTGAATTTGTAAATTGCTTTTGGTAAGACGGCGACTTTTACTACGTTAATTCTCCTGATCCACAGACAATGGCGATCTTTCCATCTTCTGATGTCATCTTCAATCTCTTTCTTCAGAGATTTTTTTCAAACAAGTCCTTTACTTGCTTGCTTAGAGTTACTCCTAGATATTTTATATGGCTTGTGGCTATCGTGGAGGGTATAGTTTCCCTAATTTCTTCCTCTGAATGATTGTCCTTTGTATATAGGAAGGTACTGACTTTATTGAGTTAATTTTGTATCCAGCTATTTTGCTGAAGGTGTTTATCAGCTGTAGAAGTTCTATGGTGGAATTTTGGGAGTCACTTATGTACACTATTGTATCATCTGCAAATAGTGATAATTTGACTTCCTCCATTCCCATTTGTATCCCCTTAATCTCTTTTTGTTGTTTTATTGCTCTGGCTAGAACTTCAACTATATTGAAGAGATATGGTGAGAGTGGGCAGCCTTAACTGGTCCCCGATTTTAGAGGAATTTCCTTGAGTATCTCTCCATTTACTTTGATTTTGGCTATTGGCTTACTGTATATAGCCTTTATTATGCTTAGGTATGTGCCTTGTATCCCTGATCTCTCCAAAACTTTTAACATGAATGGGTGTTGGATTTTATCAAATGCTTTTTCTGCATCTAAGGAGATGATCATGTGTTTTTTTTTTCTTTCAATTTGTTTATATGGTGGATTACATTGATGGATTTCTGTATAATAAACCATCCCTGCATGCCAAGAATGAAGTCTACCTGGTCATGGTAAATGATATCTTTGATGTGTTCTTGTATTTGGTTTGTGAGACACTGCCAATGGAACAAAGCGACATCCTGCAGCCTGGGAAAAGATCTTCACCAACACTACATCTGACAAAAGTCTAATATCCAAAATATATAAAAAACTTAAGAAATTAAACACCACCAAACCCAATAACTCAATTAAGAAATGGGGCTCAGAACTAAACAGAGAATTCTCAACAGAAGGATATCAAATGGCTGAGAAACACTTAAAGAAATGCTCAGCATCTTTAGTCATCAGAGAAATGCAAATCAAAATGACTCTGAGATCAGAATGGCTAAGATAAAAAATTCAAGTGACACAACATTCTGGCGAGGATGTAGAGAAAGAGGAACACTCCTTCATTGCTGGTGGGAATGCAAACTAGTACAGCCACTTTGGAACTGTATCTGGTACTTCTTAGAAAACTGGGAATAAGGCTACCTCAAGACCCAGCTATTGAACTCCTTAGAATATACCCAGAAGATGCTCCACCACACAACAAGGACATATGCTCAAGCATGTTCATAGTGGCCTTATTCCTAATAGTCAAAACCTGGAAACAGCATAAGTGTTCTTCAGTTGAAGAGTGGATAAAGAAATTGTGGTACATTTACACTATGGGATACTACTCAGCTATAAAACAAACAAACAAACAAACAAGGAATCCCAATATTTGTGGACAAATGAATGGAACTAGAAATGATCATACTGAGTGAGTTAATCCAGAAGCAGAAAGACTCACATGGTATGTAGTCACTTATAATTGGATACTAGCCCAAGAGGCATGGCCCATGATAGTCTTCACGTACCAGGAGATTGGGAGAGATGTGAGGACATCCTATTGGGAATCTAGGTGAGAGAAGTATGGGAGAATGGGGAAATAGAAGGATCCAGAGGGTCCTAGAAACCTACAAGAAGAGCATCATGATGAGAAGATCTGGCTCCAGGGTTCTGCTCAGACTACTGCACCAAAGACAATATGTGCAGTAAACCTAGAACCCCTACTCAGATTTAGCCAATGAACAGAACATTCTCCACAGTTGAGTGGAGAGTGGGGACTGATTCTGACATGAACTCTGGTGCCCCATATTTGACCACTTCCCCTTGGTGGGGAGGCCTGGTGGCACTCAGAGGAAGGGGAAGCAGGCTACCAGGATGAGACTTGATAGGCTGTGACCATATTATGGGGGAAGAAGTCCCCCTCAGTCACAGACCTAGGGGAGGGGAAAAGGGTGAAATCGAGAGGGAGGGAGGAATGGGAGGATAGAAGGGATGGGATAATAACTGAGAAATAAGCTGAATAAATTAATTAAAAAAAAACAAAAACAAAACAAACAAATAAACAAAAAGATCTAAATGCACTTCTCTTTCAGCTTCCCAACTGGCTGGAGGTTTACTCTGGAAAGTCCTCCAAGATGCCGGCTTCCTAGGCAATGTCCTACACTCTTCATTCATTGCTAACCCTTGATGAAGACTTCTCACCTGCAAAGCTATAAGTAGAAAAGATTTTGTGTGACTTATTGTCAACAGAAAACTTAAAAGAAGGCATAAAGGAGTCTCCATGAAGTTTGTTACCTTCTATTAAACAAAACAAATAAACAACAACAACAACAACAACAACAACAACAACAACAACAACAAAAACCTTTTGGTTTTTCTTCAGTAATGGAAAAGCCTCAGTTTCCTGGTGAGTTTAGCCTGAACCCAGCTAAAGAACAACCGGAAGATGCCTCAGAGCCTGTCAAAGGAATCTTAAGCAGTGCTCGGCCAGTGCAAGCCATCAATACAGTGTCCATGTCTGCCAGAGTACGTGGTTTAAAGCACGTCTCCTCCAAACCTTTACCATCCACTCAGGGAAATGATATTCTGCTTAAAAGAAAGTTGTCTCTCTTAGAACATGAGGATGTGATTATTAATAAAGACATGAAGAGTAAGCTGAAGAAGAAAGGTGAATCTCCCAGTGAAGACTATATGTTCTCATTTGCTATGGAGCCATCCCAGGATGATTAATAGATGTCTCAGACTTTGAGTGTTCTGTCTGTATGAGGTTGGTTTTTATTTTTATTTTTTATTTTATTTTTTGACCCAGTAAGAATTGTCCTGAGCATTGTTTAGATAATGTCATACAGTCCTCTCTGCAAGGAAAACTTAAAACAGTATCTAGCCGACAGTAGTTACACAGCTGTTGGAGGAGTTAATAGTGAAGCATCTTTAGGATAAGCTGGCTGAGAGGAAGAAAATATATGATGAAGAAATTGCCCTGCTTTCATGCTTGTAAGAATGTCCCAATGTTCGTTTGTACTATGGCCTACCCCACTGTGTCTTGTCCTTTCCTGTCACAGACATGCAGATAAGTTGCAGAGGCTTTGCTTGACAAAGTTCCAGAGACTCCAGACTGTCAAGCATGATATCTAGATATCCAGAACACCTGTTGAGGCTTTGCTTGACTGCTCATCACTGCTCTTAAATATTTTACGTATGGTCCAGGTGCAATTTTGTCTAGAAATTTGCCCTTTTCTCCTAAAACTGTCTTTTGTTTTTATTTATGAGCCCTAATGAAAATCATACAGGGAAAACTTTTCCCCACAGAGAATGTTGAAAGAGGGCATTTGGTCAAAGACTTGAGACAATGACAGAGTTTTTGCTTTGACTGCAAGCACCCAAGTAGAAACTGCATGAAAGAAAGTTAAGACCCAGACATAACAGTACCTGGCTAGATACTGTTTCCTCTAGAAAAGTTCTTTAAAATCTACTTTGAGAGCAATGGATGGTGGGCTTGGAACATCATGCTTTATAGGTATTTTACAATAAAGGGCCCTTTGGTAGTTAGCCTAGGTTTGGATAGCACACCTGTTCGTTTGGGACTGGGAATAAGTCAAATTTTTTCTTTATTAGAGAACATTTAGCTCAAGCTAGGTTACACATATGGCTTTAGCCTGGGGAAATTTATGATTAAACTTTCCTGAGTATTGTTTAAGAAATAATAATCTGGTTATGCTGACCATTGCTTGGAAATTGATTGATTTTTGCTGTATGCTTTATTGTGGATTATACAGAACATTTCATATTTTCTTGTTAGAGTGTTCTCTTACTTTCTTTACTTTTGAATGCCCTATTTATTGTAAAAGATGAGAAAACTCATGATGCCATATGTAATGACAAAATTGAACTTCATTTTAATAAAATACTGGGGTTGGCCCAAAAAAAGAACAGCAGACAGACAGAAAACAAGACAGACAGAAAGAAAATAAAGTTCTCCTGGGATTTAAGACCCTACCCTTGTACAGCATATGTGTGAGTCTCCAAGTATTTCTTTTTCCTCTGTTCTTCAACCTCTCCTCAACAACTAGTTCTTCTAGCTAGTCGTTCAACCAATGACTGGTTTCCTTTAACCAGCTGTTCACCACCTGTTCAATTCTCCCTACTGGGGATCCACTTCTTTCCTCTCTTATTCATTATTCCAGAAGCTGGTCTGTGGGAGCAGCAAGTTTTGGTGTACCTTCATATGGCGTATGGTTGGGTAATCATTGTTTATTATTACATCTTGGCATTTTGAGCTAGGCGCCTGCTCATAGACTGGTGCAGACTCATCTGACAAAGGGCTGTCATATTGGTGGTGGATAATCATGGGTCAAAATGAATTTAAGGAATGGAGCATGGATATTCAGATTTTTTTTATTTTTAAAAACTTTTACATATATTTATATTATTAAACAAATATACAACAAACTATCTACAGCAAGAAGAATCATGAAACAATCAGGAATTATATAAATGTTACATTCATAGTGTTTTGGATATTTGTATTTGGCAGCCTTGAAGAAACCATCTTTCCTATCTTGATTCATGTAAAATGCTGAATGGAAATCAATATCTATCATATCTCCTCAGCCATTATCAACTTAAAACATCTATCTAGATCTAAAAAATCTTAAAACATTAACAACTAAGCTTAATTTTGAAACTAAGGTACCTGGTCTTCAATCCCATCAGAAACTTGAGAAGGAATAAAACTTAATCATCTGAATATACAGGGAGTGCAGGTTAACAGATTCCCAAATGAGAAGATGACAGAGACAGTTTGCTGCCTGAATAGTCACCCAAAACTCTCTATAATGTTGGAGCATCGTTTTCAGCCTTCTGTCCCAATATATCTGACAGACATATTTGTGAGGTAGGAGATATTGAAGACTTGCTTACCCTGTCTTGGCAGAGTTTGGCCATCAACTCTGCCTGCATCCAAGCTTGCCCATTTATAGGCAGAATTCTGTCTGTGGTAGAAAGAGGACATTTTCCCAGTGGCTTGTTTGTCACATTTGAAGCCATCTCTGTAAGGAGGTTCGTTGATGCTCATCATCTTCTTTGAGGTAGGCTGGGTGTTGTCAGGAGTTAACCTGTTTCATTATCAATGAATCTTTAAAATAATTAAAAAAAATCTTTAAATGCTATATTCTATATGTCTCTGAGGTTTGTGAAGACCTATCTAACTATTTCACCTTATCTTTATATAGAATTATATCTATCTGCTATACCTAGGATGTATATTATTGTCGTAAAATAGACTAATAATTGATATGACCATGATTTGATCAACTAACAGCCTACAATAGCACTTTCATAGTATTGGAATTAAATTTGGTATTGTTTATTTAGAGAGAAAACAAAGTTGGACTCAGAGATGTCTCTCTTTTCCTTTATCTTTTATTCTTAGGTTTGGAGATGGGGTAGAAAAGAAAGAAAGGGGAATATAGAAATACATAGGGATGATAGGACAAAAAGTAGATTTGGAATCCGTTCCTCAACATAATGCCTTAATTATTACTCACAAGGTTAGTTTTAATTTGCTGGTATAGAATTTTGTGTATAGATGCAATATAAGTTTAATTGTAGATACACTGGTATAAAATTCAAATTTAAGATTATTTTTTACACACATTATATATATATATATATATATATATATATATATATATATATACACTCTAATATGCGGTATTCTGCCTATATGTTCAGATTCTTAAGAAAACTTTAAAAACCAAGGATATTGTGGTTCATTCTGGTGCTTTAAAGGAATTCATGATGTTCATTATAAAGGCGAGCCCATGGCTCCCAGAATCAGGTTCATTAAGCCAGGACGACTGGAAAAATGTAGGTCAAGAATTAAAAAGATGGATTGTGAGCCACACTGATGAGCCCATGCCAGAAAATCTCCTAAAACTCTGTGTAATAATTAAAAAGGGACTGAGAAGAAAAATTAACATTGCCTGACCTGCTCTCAAGAAGGCATCTTGCAAGGGGCTCAGGTTTCTGATAAGTCTTCTGGCTCTTCTGTGGAAGAGGACCTAATTGAAATCCAGCTTGCAGATTTATATTTAAGTAAGAAACAAAATCAAACAAAGAAAAAAAAGAGCTTAAGTTGCCTCACAAACGTCTTGTCTCAGTTTCGAAACATAGGCAGTGAGCCTCTGTTAAAATAGAGTTAAGTGATTTATCATCAGATGACACCAAGAATTTCTCAGATTCTGTTTCTTAAACTAGCTCTGATGCCAGCTTTGATTTATCTACTGATACAATTAAAGAGATGTGTCCTCTAGACAGAGGAGGCACTGCTGGCATTTGCCCAGAAGGCAATCCCTGAGGCTCAAGACCTAGAATGCAAGCCTTCGAGGTGCAAGGCTAGAAAGTCCCTTAGATGCAAACCTAGCAAGAGGGGTCTAGCCATCGCTGCACAACAGGCTGCAAAAGCAGGGGATGCCTTCTTTCATTTCTACGGGGTGATATATGAAATGAATGACACACCCACTTGGGAACCTTTACCATAGAAGCTCATAAAAGAATTAAAAGGATCAGTTACATACTATGGTGCAGCTACTGCTCACACTATTTCAATGTAGGAGACCGTGACAACTTAGTCTCTTACTCTTTTGGATTGGCAGTTCATAGGCAAGACATGCTTGTCTGGAGGGCAGTATTTAGTGTAGAAGGCAGAATATGAGGAAGCTGTAAGAAAAGAACTTGCTTTTCATGCTAGATCAGAAACAGCAGAAAATAGTGCTTTGGACTATACTGTTCTTACTGGAACGGTCTGTCGGTTCCCCTACCAAGAACAAATAAAAACACCTCAGGAGGTTTTGACAATAGTTTGTAGCATTGCAATTGCTGCCTGGCGCAGTCTCTCTAATGAGGGCGGGAATCTTTCTCTTACAACCATGAGGGAAGGAGGAGATGAACTCTATTTGGAATTTATTTCACCGTTGACTGGCACCGATTCCAAGATTATTCCCTCAGAGGGGGCAGCAGGAATGATTTTGAAACAATTAGCCTATGAGAATGCCAATGCCACTTGCCGTGGCTTCCTGAAATCTGAGAGATTATTAATTATATTAGAGCCTCTTCTGATTTCTCTCCTTTAATGGCCCAGGGTATGGCTCTTGCAGCCACTTTCAGGGAAGCCCTAGGGGCCAGCGCCCCCTGGGGTTGATGCAGATGTCAGGGCAAAAAGGAGCTTGCTTGCTTCCTTTGTGGTCAGCATGGTCACCAATGCTGCCAGTGCCCACAGAGAACTGGCAACTTTTTGAGAGAGAGTGGATTTAATGGTCAGCCACCCGTCCTGCAAGAGTTTGCCCACACTGTGAGAGAGTCTTTCATTGATCAAGGGATTGCCGTTCTAAATTTCGCAAGAATGGCACAGTTCTGCCTCCTATGCTTCCGTTTACTTCCCCTCCTGGACATGCCTCACAGCAGGGAAATGGGGTTGGGGACATTCGCCAGGGCCTTAAATTATGAGCAGTACACAAAACCCCTTCCTGAAACCTCAGACAGGCCAACCGTCAGCACCCTCTACAGGACAACCGTTCGTAGTGCAGGACTGGCTTGTGTTCGACCTCCACAATCTTAACTGACTTCGGAATCTCAACCCACCATTGTGCGAACAGGAATTTATGGCCCTCTTTCCTCAGGGACAATGCGCCTGATTTTGGGACTCGGTTCTACTTCTCTGCAGGGAATTAACGTGACTCCTGGATTTATAGATTTTTTTTTTAGGAATCATTTTTTATATTAATTTATTCGTATTACATCTCTATTGTTAGCCCTTCCCCTGTTTCCTCCCATTCTTCCCTCCCTCCCCCTTCCCCCCTTCTCCCCTCCCCTATGTCTGCGATTGAGGGAGACCTCCTCCCCCTATATATGCTTTTTGGATATGGAGTCTCTTCTTGGTAACTTGCTACCCCTCCTCTGAGTGCCATCAGGCCTCCCCATCCAGGGGACATTGTCAGAAAAGGGGCACCAGAGTTTGTGTGAGAGTCAGATCCAACTCTCCACTCAACGGTGGAGAATATCATGTTCGTCGGCTAGGTCTTGGTAGGGGTTCGAAGTTTACTGCCTATATTCTCCTTGGCTGGTGCCTTAGTTTGAGGAGGACCCCAGGACCCAGATCTGCCTGTCATAAAGTTCTTCCTGTAGGTTTCCAGGACCCTGTGGTTCCTACTATTTCACCATTCTTCCATGATACTCTCGCCTAAAGTCTCAATAGGATGACCTCTCCTCTGACCCACTTTCCTGGTAAGTAAAATTTTTCATGGTACGTATCCCTTGGACTAGTGGTTTGATATAAATGAGTATATACCGTTTATCTCTTTTTGCTTCTGGGTGAACTCACTCATTATGATAATTTCTAGATCAATCCATTTGTCCACAAATTTCGTGAATTCCTTGTTTTTAATAGCTGAGTAGTAGTCCATAGTGTAAATGTACCACAGTTTCTTAGTCCATTCTTCTACTGAGGGACACTTAGGCTGTTTCCATGTTCTGGCTATTATGTATAAAGCAGCTATGAACATGGTTGAGCATATTTCCCTGTTGTGTGGTAGGGCATTTTCTGGGTATATTCCCAGGAGTGGGATAGCTGGGTCTTGAGGAAGCTCTATTCCCATTTTCTGAGAAAGCACCAGATAGCTTTCCAAAGTGGTTGTACTAGTTTGCATTCCCACCAGCAATGAAGGAGTGTCCCTCTTTTTCCACATCCTCACCAACATGTGGTGTCATTTGAGTTTTTGATCTTAGCCATTCTGATGGGTGTAAGATGGAATCTCAGTGTCGTTTTGATTTGCATTTCTCTGATGACTAACGAGGACGAGCATTTCTTTAAGTGTTTCTTGGCCATTTGATATTCCTCTGTTGAGAATTCTCTGTTAAGTTCCAAGCCCCATTTCGCAATTGGGTTGTTTGGTTTTGTCGTGTTTAATTTCTTGAGTTTTTTATATATAGATTCTGATTATAATTCTGATTACACTGGGGAGATTCAAATTATGCTTCAGCTACCTACAAAAACTGTTCAGATTCATTATGGACAAAGGGTTACTCAATTGTTAGTGATGCCTATTTGCAACATGGGAAATGTTAAATCTCAGAGTTCTCGACAAAATTATGGTTTTGGCTCTAGTGATTATGTGTTCTGGATTGAAGAAATTAAGAAAACTAACCCTATAAAGAAAATTTTAATAGACAGAAAAAGATTACAGGGTTATTAAATACTGGGACCAATGTCTCATGCATATGTAGCAAAGCCTTCATGGCATACTGTTCAGACTCCTTCTACTCTGTTTGGGGTTGAAGTAATCTCAAAGGCTACAAAAGGCCATGGATCCTACACTGGACAGAAGGAAATGAATCAGATACTTTCCAGCCTTATGTTATTCCTGTGCTCCGGCTTATCCTATGGGAAATAGATATTCTTAGTCAAATGGGATCTCTTCTGATAATACCATCTGAGCCTATGTTTCAACAAATGTTGAACATGGGCTTTGATCCTCATAAAAGACTAGGTAAATATAGTCAAGGCATAGTCACACCTATCCAGCCTGTCCTTAGTCCAGAGAAGCAGGGATTGGGGCATCTTTTTTCCTAGGGTCCATTGGACTCTATTGTTTGGCTTTCAAATAAACTGGTCTAAATCAACCAATGGGCATTGACTCCTGAAAAGATTCAGGCTGCTCACATTTTAGTCTACAAACAATTGCAACTGGGATCTTTAGTGCTACTATGGAAACAATGGGGGCTTTATAGCCTGGATTGCCAACTTCCACAATAGTTCCTTCTGGTTATAAAGTGGTAATAATTAATTTGCAATTTTTTTTTAACTATTAAAGTTGCTGAACAGGGTAGGAAAAGATTTGCTTTTAGTCTTTTTTCAAGTAACTTACAGACACCTTTCCAACATTAATCAATGGAATGTTTTGCCTTGGGGCATGAAAATATTTCACAGTGTCAGAAGTTTGTGGGTGAAACTTTGTTATCCATAAGGCAAAAACATCTCCTTGTCCTTATTAACCATTATACGAATGATATTTTATTGGCTCATCATAATCATGATTATTTAATGCAAAATTTGCAGGAAAGACCCTGGCTCTTGAAGCTATGGACTTAAACTTGCTCCTGACAAAGTCAACTACAATATCCTTTCAGTTATCTGGATAGAATTATCCAGACACAGTCTGTGATTTTTCTGTGTCTGTATTTGAATTTCTTTCACCTACAAACTTTAAATGACTTTCAAAAGATTCTGGGAGAACCAAATTAGGTCAGACTTTTCTTAAAATTAACTACTGAGGATTTAAAACCATTATTTAATATTTGAAAAGACATTCAGATCCAAGCTCCCATCATCAATTAACACCAGAGGGAAAGGCTGCTTTGCAACTTGTACATCAGGAATTAAATAAACATCAGTTACAGAGAATTTCTCTTACTTTGCCCTTGAGACTTTTGATCTTGCCTACTTGCTTTAGTGGAGTCATTTGGCAGGAAGGTCCTCTAGACTGGGTGCATTTGCTGGCTGCTCCAAGAAAAAATTGAACTGATTACAATATCTTGGTTGCTATCATGATTATACGTGAGGAAACGAAGCAGAGAAATATTAGTTTCACACTTTACTTTTATCTCAGTACTTTGTAATAATGAAGAGTTTGGCTTTTAAATATGTCAGAGGATTTGCAATTGACATTTCTTAATTATACAGGACAAATAAAGTTTCATCTTCCTTATCATCCTTTGGTGCAGTTCCTCAAATTATAGGCTGTCACCTTTCCTAGATTGTTTTTCAACAACAACCAATTTTTGGTGCCATTACTGCATTTACTGATGGCTCAGCATCAGGCATGGTGGTTACAGAGGCTCAAACAGTGAAAAAGCACACTTCCTTTACTTCAGCTCAAAAGTTGAGATTGTTGTTACTATTATGGCTTTTTCTGTTTTCATCTTGCTGTTTAAATATTTATACTGATTCTTAGTATGTTGCTCACTTTTTAAACTGCTGTTATTGATTATGATACGACTCAAATTAATGACTTCTTGCTTGAACTTAACTTCAGACTTTGGTACAGACGAGAGAGTTCCCCTATTTTCTTACTCTTCTGTGAACTCATTCCTCCCTTCTGGGATCTCCGACAGAAGAAAGTCTCTTGGCAGATGATGCTACTAGATTGATTATGCCAGTATTTACTCCCATAGAACAAGCAAAGGATTCTCATGCCTTACATCATCAAAATCTACAAGCATTCAGATGTCAATTTGATATGTCCAGAGAAGTGCCTAGACAAGTTGTTAAGCAATGTCAGGCCTGTCCAGTTCATCCTCTAACCCAACAACTAGGTATAAACCCTCGAGGCTTGAGGGCTGGATATTTGTGCAAATGGATGTCACATATGTTCCTTCGTTTGGAAGAAACACGTTTGTACATGTCTGCATAGATACATATTCACAGGTACTGATGACCACTGCCCATGCAGGAGAAGCCTTAAAGGGTGTTATACAATATTTGTTCTATCATTTTTCTCATCTAGGAATGCCTAAAGATTTAAAAACAGATCATGCTCCAGGATATTCCAGCAAAGGTTTTGATAATTTTTGTTCTACATTTAATGTTAAATATACCACAGGAATTCCTTATAATCCTTAAGGACAAGCCATTGTAGAGTGAGCACATCAAACTCCTTAAGCCTCCATAATGATGTTAAAAAATGGTGATTTGTGTTATTATTCCCCAGCACATATTCTGGCACATTCTGTCTTTGTTTTGAATTATTTAAACAAGGGAGGAGATGGCTTAAGTGCCATGGAAAGACACTGGGGTTGACAAACTGAAAATTAACTTAAAGTTATGTGGAAAGATTTGTTAATGTCAGAATGGAAAGGACCAGAGGTTTTATTAATGAGTGGGTGAGGGTATGCCTGTGTTTTCCTAACAGATGCTGATGTACAAATCTGGATCCCAGATCACCTCATCCAACCAATCAGAGAACTCAAAACTTCTATTGAAAAAGAGAACAGAGACCCAGAGTAGAAAGAAAGACACCACCTCACTCCATAGCTAACATCATTACATCCTCCTCATTGGATCAGTGTGCAGATCATGCATTGCCTGCATCATTTGCTCAGCTAAAGTTGGAGGAACATAAATATATTCCAGTTGTAGCAGCCACACGTGATGATCTGAGTCCTACATGGGGTCAGCTCAAGGCCTTGGCTAGTGGAGCCAGACCCTGGTTTCTACTAACAACCTCCCTGCATCCCCACAGAATTTGTTTGTAGGCATGCTTGTTCTTTTGGCAGCAGACATATGTTTTTATTGCTTTCCTGTGGTCAATGCTCAGGAATTTGAAAATTCTTTGCCCTATTGGGATTATATATCTGATCCACATATTTCATGTGGCTACATGGGATACTGACCCAATTAGAGTCACTACTGATAATGTTGACATGCTGGGTGGAGAGAGTAACAACTATTTAATTCAGTGGTCAGAAAATAAGTTTACTTTTGAGGGCTTTCCTCCCGCAGCTGGAGAAGTAACTCTAGATTGTTTCCTGCTGAAGGAACATACTTCAGTAGCTGATTCTCCTTTATCTGAGTCTCCAGATCTTAATTATAATATGCCAAGAGGTGTGGGTCCTTAAATTACATTTACCTCAGGTTTACAATGATACTCATTTTGAACGGGCTCCAAAATATTTGCCTAGGACACTATGCCATTGTCCTGTTAGTATAGACAATGTTTGGAATTTAGTTTCTATGAAAGGATACCCCAAATGGTTTTCATGTTGTTTCCCCCTCCAATTCTATAGTATATACTCCCTTTAATAATTCTGATTTACAGCTCTGGGATTGGTCAGTTTCAAGTCTACATCTTGACCAAGAACATGAATTTCAATGGCTATGTGCCATTGAAAATAGGAGAGCTTGGTACTCCCCAGGATGGGTGACTCCAATATTTTGCCCCATGATTGGAAAAAGAGAGGTGACCTTGTAAGTTAACTTATTTTATCTTTTAGTAGCTACTAAAAAAGTATCTTTTGTCCAGTACAGAGCTGACATGACAAGAGAATCAGTCACTGTTTGTGCTTCTTCCCAATTTTCCATGTTACATAAACAAACAAATGGAATTTTACATTTCAAAAAAAAAAAAAAAGGAATGAAGGTATCTATCATATTTCTTGTAAGGGATGTGTTTTGACTAACTGAATCACTGAAACTAGTCAGGACACATTTATATTGTTGAAGCAATCTCCCCATGTTATGTTTGCTTTAAAGTGTTGCTTTAAAGTGAGCAAGAAGTTTATGGCTTATCTTATTTTAGGAATTTCCGCACTTATAGCCACTATCTACAGCTTTGCTGTTGCCACCACATCACTTATTAAAGAAGTCCATATAGCTCATTATGCAGATCAGCTATCTAAGAATGTCTCTCTAGCATTATTTTATCAGGAAAACATTCAGAATAGAGTCAATGCTCTCGAGGAAGCAGTTTTATATATGGGAAACCAGATTCAGAACATCAAGTTTAGATTAGCAGTTCCATGCCATTCAGTGTTTAGATGTATTTGCATAACTCCATTACAATATTATGAATCAGAACATGAATGGATATATATACATAGCAATATTAAAGAACTCTGGGGCCTAGAGAGATGGCTCAGAGGTTAAGAGCACTGACTGCTCTTCCAAAGGTCCTGAGTTCAATTCTTAGCAACCTCATGGTGGCTCACAACTCAGCTATTAAATTAAATTATTAAATTAAATGCTACTCAGCTATTAAAAACAAGGAAATACTGAAATTTGCAGACAAATGGATGGAACTAGAAATGATCATTCTGAGTGAGTTAACCCAGACCCAGAAAGATACACATGGCATATATTCCCTGATAATTAGACACTAGCCCAACAGTGATGACCCCTGAAAGTCTTCACTTAGCTGGAGATTGGAATAGAAACTGGGACTTCCTACTGGGACCTTAGGTGAGAGAGATAAGGAAGAATGGGGAAATAGAAAGATCCAGAGGGTCCTAGAAACCTACAAGAAGACCATTAAGGCTGGCAGATGTGAACCCAGGCAGGTTAGCTTGAACTGCTGTACCAAGCAAGGACAATGCATGGAGTAAACCTAGAATCCTTATCCAGATCTAGCCATTGGACACCACATTATCCACAATTGTGTGGAGAGCAGGGACTGACTTGGATATGAACTCGGGTGCCCCTTGTTATACCACTTCCCCTTGGTGGGGAGACCTGGTAACACTCAGAGGAAGAGTAAGCAGACTACCAGGAAGAGACTTGATAGGCTGTGATCTTATAGTGGAGGGCAAGGTCCCCTTCTGCCAAAGACCTAGGGAAGGGCAATAATATAAAAGTGGGAGGAAAGGGGAATAGGAAGATACAAGTGAGAGAATAACAAATGAAATGTAATCTGAATAAATTACTTAAATAAATTTTTTTTAAAAAAGGAAAAAGAAGAATATAAGACATGGATGAGAGAATTTAAGGTTTTGAAAACAAGTTAGAATAAATGGATACCTCAGTCAAGTACAAATAAAAGGGACGGAGGAAAAGGCATTAAGAAAAACAAAATATTCTCAACATAATCAGAAGAAAAATTTCCTAACCTAAAGAAGAAGTCACTCAGGGTACAAGAAGTATACATAATACTAAATACACTAGAACACAAAAGAAATCTCCCAAGGCATATAGTAAGGAAAACATCAAGTATATAGAACAAACAAAGAATATTAAAAGCTGCATGGGCAAAAGGCCTGATAAAATATAAAGGCATGCGTATTAGAATAATGCCTGACTTTTCAACTGAGACTCTAAAATCCAGAAGTGTCTGGTCTTTTTAAAATTAATTTTTCTATCTTTCAAACGTTTTTGGTTTCAAGTATATGTTCAGGAGTTTTTTTTTTTACAAGCTTTGTGTTGATATTTTTGTTTTTGTTTGTTTTTAAAAAAAATATATATACACTTATATTATTACACATATATACAATATACTACCTATAGCAAGAAGAACCATGAAACAATCAGGAATTATGTAGGTGTTACATTTTTAGTGTTTTGGCTATTTGTATTTGACAGTCTTGAAGAAAATATCTTTCCTACCTTGGTGCATCTAAAATTCTAAATATAAATCAATATCTATCATATCTCATCATTATCAACTTAAAGCATCTATCTAGACCTAAAAACATCTTAACCATTAAATAACTAAGCTTAATTGTAAAGGTACATTATCTTTTCTTCAATCACTTCAGAGACTTGAGAAGAAATAAAATTGATTACCTGAGTATACCGTGAGTGATGGTTAGTAGCTTCCCAAATGAGAAGATGACAGAAACAGTTTGCTGCCTGAGCAGTCACCCCAAACTCACTATAATGTTGGAGCATTATCTTCATCCTTCTGGCCCAATATATTTGAAAAATATATTTATGAGGCAGGAACTATTGAGGACTTGCTGATCCTGTCTTGGCAGAGTTTGGCCATCAACTCTGCCTGCATCCTAGCTTGCCCTATTTTAGGCAGAATTCTGTCATGGTAGAAATGAGGACATTTTGCCCAGTAGCTTGTTTGCCACATTTGAAGCCATCTCCATAAGGAGATTCTTTGATGCTCATCATCTTTTTCAAGGTAGGATGGGTGTTGCCAGGAATTAGCGTGTCTTGTTGTCAACAAATCTTTAAAATAATAAAAACATTTTAAATGCCATGTTCTGTTTGTCTCTGAAGTTTTTGAAGACCTTATCTAACTATCCTACCTTGTCTTCCTATAGAATCATATCTATCTGTTGCACCTAAGATGTATATTCTTGTGATAAAAATAGACTAATAGTTGATATGACCATGATTTTATCATCTAAACATTTATATAACTTATTTATCCTAAACAGCCTGCAATAGCACTTTCAAAGTATTGGAAGTAAACTTTGTATTATAATTGTGTTATAAAGGTACAATACCTCATATTAGAGTAGAAATATACATATATATGTAATGTGTGGAGAATAATTTTACATTTGAATTCTATATCACTGTTTCTAATATTAAACTTATTTTGCATCTATACAAGTGACTTAAAAAACCTTGTGAGTGACAATTGAGGCATTAAATTGAGAAGTAAATTCACTAATCTACTTCTTGTTCTATCTTCCCTATATATTTTTATACTCCCTCTTCTTTCTCTTCAATCCCTATCTCTAAACATAAGAATGGAAGATAAAGAAATAGAGAGACATGCCTGAGTTCACTCTTTTTTTTCTCTCTCTATAAGACCAAGGATAACATAACTTCCAATGAAATAATGCTTTATAGCCCAGAGCAACCAAAAACCTACTTAACCCCCTTAAAGGAAATGGAGCATTGTTCTCTTAAGGTTTCTTCTGGCTGATCTGGGATGAATAACACTTTGTAGGGGACCAAATAAAATTGGGGAAATGGTTAAATAAGCTAGGAATAGCATTTGTGGTCCAATTTATAAATGTTGAGAATATCCAGGCTTAATTAGAGTCCTGTGTGGGACAGTCTGAAATACTGGAGCAATTGGCATTGGAAGCTTTCTTTGAAGATGTCCTTGGAGTTGCCTTGTTCCTTGTACTTTCCCCTCACCATAGAATACAGATTTTCATTTAAGGAACTGCCTTCCAGATAAGATTGCTTGCATAATATTTTTTTCCAGTAATGGGGAGTATTTTAAAACTTTTTTTCAAAATCCAACACCCTTTCATGTTTAAAGTTTTGGAGAGATCAGGAATACAAGACACATATCTAAACATATTAAAGGCTATATACAGCAAGCCATTAACCAACATCAAATTAAATGGAGAGATACTCAAGGAAATTCCTCTAAAATCGGAGACCAGACAAGGCTGCCCACTTTCTCCATATCTCTTCAATATAGTTCTTGAAGTTCTAGCCAGAGCAATAAGAAAACAAAAGGAGATCAAGGAGATCCAAATAGGAAAGGAGGAAGTCAAACTATCCCTACTTGCTGATGATATGATAGTGTACATAAGTGACCCCCAAAATTCCACCAGAGAACTCCTACAGCTGATAAACACCTTCAGCAAATTGGCTGCATACAAAATTAACTCAAAGAAGTCAGTAGCCTTCCTATATACAAATGACACACATGCAGAGGAAGAAATTAAGAAAGCTACACGCTTCACAGTAGCCACAAGCAATATAAAATATCTAGGAGTAACTCTAACCAAGCAAGTGAAGGACTTGTTTGAAAAAAACTTTAAAACTCTGAAGAAAGAGATTGAAAATGACATCAGAAGATGGAAGGATGTCCCTTGTTCATGGATCGGGAGAATTAACATAGTAAAAATGGCCATCTTACCAAAAGCAATTTGCAGATTCAATGCAATCCCTATAAAAATACCTACACAATATTTTACAGACATTGAAATATCAATTCTCAACTTCATATGGAGAAACAAAAACACAGAATAGCAAAAACAATCCTATACAATAAAAGATCCTCTGGAGGAATCTCCATTCCTGATCTCAAGCTGTACTATAGAGCAACAATTATTAAAACGGTATGGTGCTGGCGCAGCAATAGGCTGGTGGATCAGTGGAATCTAATCGAAGACTCAGAAATGAATCCACACACATATGGTCACTTGATTTTTGACAAAGAAGTGAAACCTACTCAATGGAAAAAGGATAGCATCTTCAACAAATGGTGCTGGTCTAACTGGATGTCTACATGTAGAAAAATGCAATTAGACCCCTATTTGTCACTATGTACAAAACTCAAGTCCAAGTGGATTAAAGACCTCAACATAACACCAGAGACATTAAATCGGTTAGAGGAAAAAGTGGGGGAAGAACCTAAAATACATTGGCACAGGAGACAACTTCTTGAACAGAACACAACAGCCCAGGCCTTAATGTCAACAATTAATAAATGGGACCTCAAGAGGCTGAGAAGCTTCTGTAAGGCAAGAGACACTGTCAACAGAACAAAGTGACAGCCTACACTGGGAAAGGATCTTCACCAACTCTACATCTGACAAAGGTCTAATATCCAAAATATATAAAGAACTCAAGAAATTAAACACCACCAAACCAAATAATCCAATTGAGAAATGGGGCTTGGAACTAAACAGAGAATTCTCAACAGAGGAATATCAAATGGCTGAGAAACACTTTAAGAAATGCTCAACGTCTTTAGTCAACAGAGAAATGCAAATCAAAACAACTCTGAGATTCCATCTTACACCCATCAGAATGGCTAAGATCAAAAATTCAAGTGATACCACATGCTGGCGAGGATGTGGAGAAAGAGGAACACTCCTCAGTGCTGGTGGGAATGCAGTATAGTTCAGCCACTTTGGAAATCTATCTGGAGCTATCTCAGAAAACTGGGAATAGGGCTTCCTCAAGACCCAGCTATTCCACTCCTTGGAATATACCTAGAAGATGCTCCAACATACAACAGGGAAATATGCTCAACCATGTTCATAGCAGACTTATACATAATAGCCAGAACATGGAAACAGCCTAATTGTCCCTCAGTAGAAGAATGGGTAAAGAAACTGTGGTACATATGCAGTATGGAATACTACTCAGCTACTAAAAACAAGGAATTCCCGAAATTTGTGGACAAATGAATTGAACTAGAAATGATCATAATGAGTGAGCTAACCCAGAAGCAGAGAGACTCAAATAGTATATACTCACTTATATCTGGACACTAGGCCAAGGGGTATGTCTCATGAAAGTCTTCACTTACCAGGAAAATGGGATAGTGATGAAGACATCCTAAGGTGGGAGAAATATAGGAGATAGGGAAATAGATGGATCCAGAGGGCCCTAGAAACCTACAAGAAGGACACTATGATGGCCAGATCTGGGCCCAGGGTTCTGCTCGATCTACGGCACCAACCAAGGACAATATGTGCACTCATCATCGAACCCCTACCCAGACCTAGCCAAGGGACAGAATATTGTCTACAGTTAAGTGGAGACTGGGGACTGACTTTCACATGAACTCTGGTGCCCCTTTTTTGGCCATGTCCCCTTGATGGGGAGGCCTGATGGCACTTGGAGGAAGGATAGCCGACTACCAAGAAGAAACTTGATACCCTAGCATCATATTCAAGGGGAGGAGGTCCCCATCAGTGACAATCATAGGGAAGGAGAATCGGGTGAAAGCGGGAGGGGAGAGAGGAATGGGAGGATGCATGGGATGGGATAGCAATTGAGGTGTAATATGAATTATTTTATTTTTCCATAAAAAATTATAAAAAATTTTTTATGAAATATTTAAAAATTTTTTACATGTACATTTGTATTATTACACATATGTACAATAAACTACCTACAACAAGAAGAACCCTGAAACAACCAGAAATTATATAAATGTTACATTCTTAGTGTTTTTGATATTTGTATTTGGCATCCTTGAAGAGACCCTCTTTCCAATCTTGGTATGTCTAAAATTCTGAATGTAAATCAATATTTATCATATCTTGTCATTATCAACTTAAAACATCTATTTAGACCTAAAAACATCTTAACCCCTAAACAAGCTTAATTGCAAAACTAAACTATCTGGTCTGCAACCCCATCAGAGACTTGAGAAGGAATAAAATTAATTACCTGAGTATACTGGGGGTGCAGGTTAGCAGTTTCCTAAATGAGAAGATGACAGAGACAATTTGCTACGTGAGCAGTCATCCAAAATTCTCTAGAACATTGGAGTTTTATCTTCATCCTTCTGGCCCAATATATCTGACAGACATATTTGTGAGGCAGGAACTATTGAGAACCTGTTTACTGTCTTGGCAGAGTTTGGCCATTAACTCTGTCAACATTCATGCTTGTTCTTTTTAAAGCAGAATACTGTCTATGGTAGAAATGAGGACATTTTGCCCAATGACTGGTTTGCCACATTTGAAGCCATCTCCACAAGGAGATTCTTTTTTTTTCTTTTTTCTTTTTTTAAAAATATTTATTTATTTTATTTATTGCATATGAGTGCTTTATCTGCAGAAGAGGGTATCAGATTACATTACAGATGGTTGTGAGCCACCATGTGGTTGCTGGGAATTGAACTCAGGACCTCTGGAAGAGCAGGCGGTGCTCTTAACCACTGAGCTATCTCTCCAGCCCCACAAGGAGATTCTTTGATGCTCATCATCTTCTTTGAGGTAGGCTGTTTGTTGCCAAGAGTTAACCTGTCTCATTGTCAATGAATCTTTAAAATAATAAAACATTTTAAATGCCATATTCTGTATGTCTCTGATGTTTTTGAAGACCTTATCTATTCACCTTATCTTTCTATAGAATCTTATCTATCTCTTGCACCTAAGATGTATATCCTTGTGATACATATAGACTAGTAGTTGATATGATCATGGTTTGATCAACTAAATTTAGATATAGGGGTTTAAAAGAAAGAAGGGTGAATATAGAAATATATAGGGAAGAAAGAACAAAAGTAGATTAGTGAAACTGCTCCTCAGTGCCTTAATTGTTACTCACAAGGTTATTTTTAATTCACTGGTATAGAATTTTATATATAGATTCAAAATAAGTTAATTTTAGATACAGTGGTATAGAAGTCAAATGTAAGATTATTCTCCACATACATTATATGTATGTATATATTTATACATACTCTAATATGCATATTATCCTCATATAACTCAATTATAATGCAAGGTTTACTTCCAATACTTTGAAAGTGCCATTGCAGCCTGTTTAGGATAAGTAAGTTGTACAAGATAATTGCTAGTTGATCAAATCCTGGTGAGAATTTAAAGTGGTGGCCATAGAGTCAAACATTTGACTAACAAATAGTGAGTGTAACCCATTCTCACTAAATGCCTTCTAAATTTTTGCAGCATTTTCATGGAATGTGGTTCCCAAACTCTTTGAGAAGGGTTGTTGTTACCCTGAGGCTGGAGAATTACAGGGAAAGCTTGGGTGGTGTAACAGTCATCACTTTTAGGCTTTAACATGACCTAATAGAGGGGCAGCATAGGTGTTCCAGGAGAACTAGAGGAGGCTACTCAAAGATTTACACGCAAGGCAATTCCCTTGACAACAGTGGACCATGTCCTGGCAGGGGAACAGGTTGCCGCTATTTCCTTTGAGGCTGCCTCATGTACCTATGGTAGTCATTCTCCTTAAGTCTCAGTTTCACCAAGTTGACGCAACTTGTCATTTAGAGGGATTACTTTTGGTTTGGATGGAGCCAGAAGTGGTCAAAGTATGCCTGCTCAAAGCAGAGGCTTCAGATTTTTCTGTCTCTCCAGGTTCTACCACCAAAGTCAAAGAAGATCAAGTGATAGCAGATCTCTGAAGGCAACTATAAATTGCCCGAACTATAGGGAAAAGTACGGGGGATATTCATCCTCTATTTCTTTCTTCTCTTCAAGAATTGCAGCCCACTTTCAAGTTTGTTCATCCCAGATCTTCCCTAAGAGCATCCAAGGACATGGTTTTAGAACCTTGTCATGGAAAAGATTAATCTTATCTGACAAAGAAAGTCACTTACTCTCTATAATACCTTTCTGGATTTTTAACTGGTTCTCTTTGCACTGAGAATTTGAGTTACCCATGCTGAATAGAGAGGCCTACTCACCTGCAACAAATTACTAGAGGTACTTTGATGTCTCTATTATCCCTGTTCAGGTGCCAGCTGTGGGGATCAGGAACCGTTATGGGGGTGAATGGCGAGGGAGCCCACATAGAATATCAGGATTCAGATTCCAGAGACCAGACTCAAAGGCAGATATAACTTTATTGTCAAGTGTAATGGCCTTTAAAAAGTTAAAGAGCTGATCAGACTGCTCCATACTAGCCTCAAGTACCAATAGCAATCAATCAGGTTAGTATAGCTTTGAGGAAATGTGGGGGATATGGGTGGGCCAAGGTTACCTTAGAAGACTTTGTAAAGAATGTGGAAGCAGTAACTGCCCTAGCCTCAGATCCATTTTGTGATTTCACTAGAGTTCTAGGAGTCCATAGTCAACACTGTGTGCAGTAGATAAAAAATTTGAGGAGTCTTAGGAGCCACTGATGCTTCACTCACCATTCTCATTGGGCCTCTGAAAGGCTTATCACAACACTTTCCACAGAATGCAAAAACAGGATTCATCCTTCTGCACAATAAGAAACACACTACAACATCAAAGATAGACATTATCTCCAAGTAAAGGGTTGGAAAAAGATTTTTCAAGCAAACAGTCCCAAGAAGCAAGCTGTTGTAGCCATTGTAATATCTAACAAAATATACTTTCAACCAAAATTTATCAAAAGAGATAGGAAAGGACACTTCAAACTTATCAAATTACATATTCTACTAAGATGAAGTCTGAATTGACATCTATACCTCAAGCACAGGGAGAGCCACATTCATAAAAGAAACATTATTAAAGCTCAAATCGCACATCAATCTTCACACATCAATAGTGGGAAATATCATTATTCCACTCTTGTTAATAGATGGGTCATCCATACAAAAACTGAAAAGAGAAATATTGAAGATAAAAGGTCTTATGAATCAAATGGACACAACATATGTCTAGAGAGCATTCCACCCAGACACAACACATATTCTTCTCAGCACCTCATGAAAGCTTCTCCTATATTGATCACATACTTTGTCACAAAGCATGTGTTAACAGATCCAAGAATATTGAAAAATGCCCTGTGTTCTATCAGACCAAAATGAATTAGATGTGGATTTTTGCAATACTAGAAACAACAGAAGACCAATAAACTCGTAGAAACTGTACGGCTACTGGGTCCAGGCAGAAATAATTAAGGAAATTAAATATTTCCTAGAAATAAATGAAAATGAATGCACAACATACCCTGTTAGGTTAGTGCTCATGAAAAATTTTGGATACTATGGTGCCAAAGGAGGTTATCTGATCCCTTGTAACAGGGTGTGGTAACTTACAGGCTAATCTCAGGTCCTCTGTAAGAACAATAATTACTCTAAATCAATGAGCTTTTCCTTAGATGCCTGTTTTCTAAGGAGAGACAGAAAAGCTATGTATTTGAGTTGGAAGTGAGATAACGAGTAATTGGGAGGAGTTGAGGGAGGGAAAACTGTAACAACAATGTATTTTGTGAAGAAACCCTATTTTAAAGAAAATAAAAAAGTACTGAACCATCTCTTCACCCTCAAACTGATTGCTACTTGTGTAGAAAACTTTGCCTTGCATGGTTCATTGGACAAAAAATTTCTGACTTTGACAATCTTTATGGGGAAACAAGTTTTGTGATTGAATAGCTAGTGTTTACCACAAAATAAAACATTTGAAACAATGATCTAATGATTAATCAGTATTTAGACATTTTATCCAAAATCTAAGTCCAAAAATATTGAATAACTCAAACAAAGTTTTGTAACTCAATAAAATGTAGGGTTATAAGGCTCTTGCTTTCTGAAAGCGTCATTTATATTTGTTACTCTAAACTTTATATGAGTGGTTTTATCTGTGTGATGATGATCATATTTCCTTAAAAATATCTGAAGGAAAATATTTTAAACATTTTAAATAAACATTTAAATAAAAATATTTTAAAACATTACTGTTTAATGAGTCACAGTACTTTTTTATGGGCTGTATTAACTGAGTTCTAGAGGATAGATGTAGAATACATGAGAAATCAACTAGTCTTATTGGAAAACTTATAGTTCTTATATGTTAATAAAATGTGTTATAAAATTGTCATCCACAGAAGCAAACTACAGGGAATTATTTGGTACACTTGAGTATTAAATATTATATTTTCTAACAAAAATAGCTTCTGCAATGAAAAATTAACTACTTTAGCATATATAAAAGTAATTAACCAATAGTAAAAATATAACATTTAGAATAGTAATTTTTGAATCCGTTAAAGTAAAAATCAGTTAAAGATATTCAGCAGTAAAAAGCATCAGTGGGGACAAAATGTTTGTAAAGCATTTGCTTTTCAAATGTTCCCAGGATATGGTGTTTCCAACACTACCTAAATAATCATTCATGACAGCATTGGTCAAGATGGCTTGACAACCACAAAGTCTGATTGCTCTGTCAGTTCATAAGGATTTTATGGATAAATGTCAACACTATATGTACAGACTTTCTTGTGTTATTTTTCTAAAATAAATATAATTGTGTTGCCTATAAAACTGCCACAAACTGTTTTTTAGCAAGAACAAAACTGCTGTCTATCCATTTAGGTATTCTGGCTTATTTTATTACTATATGATCTGAAAATTATTATCTTTCAAGGTAGAATATATTTAATTTTATAGGACCTAAGGACTATTACAGATTTTCCATAAGTAGATGGTTTTCTCTTTTAATATTCACTTTAAAACTTACCATTTCCCCCATAGCCATTTCTTTATTTTTCATGCATATTCAGATATATTCATTATAAAATGGATTTTTTAAAATGTCAGTTCATGGAGATATAACATGTTTATTTGTTCAAGAAATAAATTAGAGCTACTTGTTAAAATATGGTACAATACAAATAATAAACAAAACTCACAAACAACAATGATAATTTAACTACTATCGACGACTCATGTTATTCAAAATAGCAATTCAATTTGATGTTGAATTAAGTCAATTTATAAGTAAAAATAAAATTAAAAATGTAAAATTTATAACTTAGATTTCAATGTTAAATATCACAGATGTGTCATTCTGAATAATATAGGAGTAGTTAATGATTTTATAGAACAATTTTAAAAACAATTTACGCTGTATCATAAATATTACTTTTTATTAATTTATGAATTTATTCACTTTACATCCCAATCATAGCTCCCACCCTCTTCTCCTCCTAACCTTACAATCCCTCCCTCTTCTTCATATCCCCTGCTGCCCTATCTCTTAGAAAAGGGACACCTTACATCTACCCATCCAAGAACATCAAGTCACATCAGGAGTGAGCACATCCATCACCATGGCAGCCCAGCCAGGGGGAAGTGATCAAAAAGCATGCAAGAAAGTTCTTGTTAGAGACAGACCCCACTCCACTTACTAGGGGACCTAGATGAAGACCAAGCTTACCATCGGGTATATATGTGTAGGTGGCCTAGGTCCAGTCCATACATGGTCGTTGGTTGGTGTTTCAGTCTCACATGTCCCTACCTGGCATGTGTCCAGGTCAATTGGCACTGTGGGTTTTCTTGTTGAGCTTTTGTTCTTTCCAGGTCCTTCCATCCTTCTTTCCACTCTTCCACAAGGCTTACTGAATTCCTCTCAATGTGTGGCCATGAGACTCAGCATCTGTTTCTATCCATTGCTGGGTGGGGCCTTTCAGAGGACAGTTTTTTTTTTTGGATCCTGTTTGCAAGTATAGCAGAATGTCATTAATTGTGTCAAGGGTTGGATCTCTTGCATGGTGTGACAAGCATTTGTTTAATTAGAGATTCCCTCAATCTCCACTCTTTTTTTTAAATCTGTGTACATCTTGTAGGACAAGTACATTTTGGGTCAATTATTTTTTTGGTGAGTTGATATCTCCCTCCCTGACTAGAAGTCCTATCTGGTTAAAGGGCATCTTTTTCAGTCTCCATTGCCCTCACTACTAGTGGTCTCAGCTAGAGTCACCCTTATATCTTTCCAAGAGCCTACACTGTCATAGATCTCCAGCTTATCTCAAAGATGCCCCAAGACAGTCTCTCCTCTTTCTGCAAGCTCTTTGTTCTCCTGTCCCTGCCCTGCTCTCCCCACATCAGATGGTCATCCTCATTTCTCTCAGTACTCCTCCTATCCTCTTTGCTTTCTTTGAGCACTTCCTCTGTCTGTTCTATTTCCACTACTCAGTAAGATTCAAGCATCCTGCCATGGGCCCTCCTTGTTACTTATCTTATTTGGGTCTGTGAATTGTAGTATGGTTATTCTGTAATATGTGGCTAATAACTATTAAGTGAGGACATACCATGTGTGTCTTTCTGGGTCTTGGCTACCTCACTCAGGATGATCTTTTCTACTTCTATCTACTTGGCTAAAAATTTCATGATTTCCTTGTTTTTAATAGCTGAGTAGTAATCCATTTTGTAAATGTGCCACAGCTACTTTAACTATTCTTTTTTTTTTGAGACAGGGTTTCTCTGTGTAGCCTTGGCTGTCCTGGATTCACTTTGTAGACTAGGCTGGCCTTGAACTCACAGAAATCCACCTGCCTTTGCCTCCTAAGTGCTGGGATTTAAGGTATGTGCCACCACTGCCCAGCTTACTTTACCCATTCTTTTGTTGAGGGATATCTGGTTTGTTTCTGACTCTTGTGAATGAAGCTGCTATGAATATAGTTGAGTAAATGTACATGGATGATGGGACATCTTTTGGGCATATACATAGGAGTGGTATAGCTGGGTCATGAGGTAGAGCCATTCCCAGTATTTTGAGAAACCTCCAGATTGATTACCAAAGTGGTTGCACAAGTTTACACTCCCACTAGCAATGGAAGCATATTCCCCTTTCTTTGATGACGGATGATGACACTGAACATTTCTTTAAGTGCTTCTCAGCCATTCAAGATTCCTCTGCGCTGATAATTCTGTTTAGCTTTGCATCCCTTTTAAAAATTGGATTACTTGGTTTGTTGGTGCATAATTTCTTGTGTTCTTTATATATTTTGGATACTACTCTTCTGTGAAATGTAGGCTGCTACCCAATTGCTACACTCCTACATACAACATCAGCTTGATTGGTGAATTCCTTTTTCTGATCACATAAATTCTTCTGTGGGCCTGAGAGAATGTTCATTGCATGTCCAGCACCTGCCTGGCACCTTTTCAAATGGAGGAACCTCCAACCACAGTCTTTATGGTTATAGTTAACACTTCTTGCTCACTTTCATTTAGAGCTTTTTTTGTATTGGTGAGATTTTCCTCTACCACGTGGTTTCTTTTCTTCTTTTCTCACATGTGGCCAAAACCTTAGTACTAGGTAAACTGTGTCTGCATGGGCGATCTTGCCCTTGGTCTCTATCCAGGGTCCCTGAAACAGAGCTTACCTACTTCTTTGAGCCAAACCTTGATCTTGGGATGCCTTAACAGGTCACTGACTACTATTCTTCCCATGGGAACTGCTCATTCATACATTACTTCATGCTCCCCTCCGGGATGCCTTCTGGAGAATTTCAGATCCCTGCACCTAGCCCCCACTTTACAGGCTTCTATGATCACATGTCTCTAAAACAAAACTTGGGTTTGCATCCTTTAGATAATAAATCCAAATGGTTGAATAATAACACATGAAATCCCAATATTATATGGGACCTTTTTATTTCCAGTGACTGAGTAAGTGAAAAGATATTCCTTGTGTCCAAGCCTTTTCTTCTTATTTGCTCCAAACCTTCCCTCTCCCTGTACAGCAAAACCCCCTTATTCTCTCCCTACTTAGCCTAATCCTGCCCTAGTTGTTATTTTGTGGGAGGTGGCTTGCATGGATGGCCTGGCTAAGGTGAATGTTCCCTCCTCATTAACAGAGCTCTCTCAAATAGAAAAGACTGGGATCCTATATCATTAATTCTTCTACTTTAATTAAAATTTCAATATATCACTCAATCCTATAGTCTCACCTTCCATAACACATATGCATATGCACACACACGTGCACACACACACGATTCTTACTAACAACCTACTACCTGAGGAGTGCAGGTGAGTTTGGGCACAGGCCAGCATAGCACACCTGGTTGTGGCTGAGGTGGTGCCTGGCCAGCATCTCCAATGTAATTGTAATGCCTTGGAGGGCATTTTAGCTAGAAATAGCTTTGTGACCTAGCTCTTTGCTGGTCTCTACAAGGATGTTTCAAGATAATGAATTATGAAAAAGTTCCAGGAGGTAATTCAGGAAAAAAAAGAAAAGAAAATCTATCTTAGTTTCTAGAGTGCCTTACAAAAGGCTCTCTTACAATATACCAATCTAGACCCTCAGAATCCATAGGGTAGACAACTCCTGATGACCTATATTTTCTCAGACTTTTCATGTCATTAGGGTCAAGCTTAACAACCTGGAGAGAAGACCCCTAACTCCACAGGAGAAGTCTTAGTGCTGGCCTTTAAGGTATACCACATGAGAGATGAAAAAGTCCACAAGTAAAATATCAAGTGCTGGCCAAATCCATCTGAACAGACGGTGACTACCTATGCTCCTTTGCATCCTAAGGCTCAATGACCACTGGGTCCCTGTTTCAAATGTGTTCAGGATTCTCACTGGGTAAAGACCTGTCCTAACCCCCATAGGCCACTGAGGTTATGGGCACAGTGCCACCCTGAGGGGCAATGGACTATTGATTGTCCCCATTTCCCTATGGCATAGGGACATCAGTCTACTTCCACTATAAAACCAAAATCCCAAGAAGCACCATTCATATTCAGAGAAAATATACCCCAATTACACAAACACTGGAGATGAAAGAAGTAGAGAAGGCTGCTATGAACATAGTTGAGCACATATCCTTGTTGTGTGATGGAGCATCTTTTGCGTATATTCCAAGGAGTAGAATAGCTGTCAGATATATTGGGCCAGAGGGTGAAGATGATGCTCCAATGCTACAGAAAGTGTTGAGTGACTGTTCAGGCAGTAAACTATCTGTCATTTTTTTTTTATTTTGGAATCTGCTAACCTGTACTTCTGGTTCATTCAGGTATTTAAGTTATATTTCTTCTCAAATCTTTGATGAGATTGAAGACCAGATAGATAGTTTAGTCTTTCAATTAAGCTTGGTAGGTTAGGGGTTAAGATGTTTTTAGATGAAAATAGACCTTTTAAGTTAATAGAGATGAGATATGATGGATATTGATCTTCATTCAGAAATTTAGACCCAGCAAAATAGCAAAGATGTTTACTTCAAATTGCCAAATACAATTCCTGATTATCTCATGGGTCTTATTGCTGTATGTAGTTTATTTTATTCATGTGTAATAATATAAATGCATACATTAAAATAGAAACATAAAAAAAAGCAGACAAAGGTCAGGCATGGTGGCGCATGCCTTTAATCTCAGCACTCGGGAGGCAGAGGCAGGTGGATCGCTGTGAGTTTGAGGACAGCTGGTCTACAAAGTGAGTCTAGGACAGCCAAGGCTACACAAGGAAAACTCTGTCTCAGGGAAAAAAGTAAATAAGGTAATTAAGCACTCCTCCAAGATCATTGCTTGTTTAACATCCTCCCTGCTAAATAACACAAATCCATCATTTTGTCTCTTCAGACCTGACCTCTGTTTACAAACTCCTTTACATCATCCAATCTGGTGCTTTGGAGATTGCTGGCTGTGTGTCCCCTGTGGGACCACCTCAGTACTGCCACTGATAACATTTCCAGTGACCTTGTCAAATAATCTTACCTTGCCAATCACCAACTGCTCTGACCCTGGTGGATCCATGACTCCTTAACTTTTTCATATCATCCTCTTTGGCATGGCAAGCTGCTTTAAGGCCTCTGGGACACAGTCTGTGTGAGTGTTAAGTTCCCTAGACTGTAACTAAACTATAATCCTCAATACCTCCATCTCAGTCCCAACGTGATACTGTTCATAGCATCTCTATTCTTTGTTGTACTCAGGCCTACCTGCTGGCTGGCCTGAAGTTTGAACACTGGTGCTTCTCTTCCTTGAGTTGGGGGTGATAAATGGAGAGAAACCCTTAATGATTCTGGCCATGTACACAATAGCTGCTGCATAATAAAGAGGCAATTCAAATCTTGTCCTTCCTGGTTGTCACAGGAATCACCATGGCTACTGGTTCCACCACAGTGAGACTGGCCACTTTCCTAACCTTCACAGGACCTCTAGCAGGTAGCTGGGACAATACGTACTCTCCATGGGCAAACTGACTCCAGTGGTGATACTTCAAAACTTATAAGGATTGGATCTCTCTATGGCTGAAAAAGGTGGCCTTTGCCTCTTTCTCCAAGGGGAATGCTGCTTCTGTGTCAACCAGTTGGGTACAGTTAAAAACAAAATCCAATAACTCCAGGCAGACCTCCAGAAATGAAGGGAACAGCTTGAGGCCTCTAACCCTTAAGCCTTTGACAACCCCATAAAGAAGTGGATTCTACCCTTCCTGACCCTTTTCCTCTTTTTTTTTTGATTTTACTATTTGCACCCTGCTTTCTTAACTTCTTGTCTGCATTCTTCCAACAACAAATCCAAAATAATCTCTAGCTAAACCATTAATCAGTTACTTTTACAGAAGTATCAGCTGCTGGCCACAGAATGTGATGATAAGAATTATCCAATATGCCCTGATGGTGAGGACCAGCGGTGGCCATGAGAATTACAACATCCTTAGTCACCAGAAAACAACCTGAATAGCACAGACTTTGCCACATCCTCTCCTTATCAATATCCTCCTTCCTAGTTCCTCATCTTTAAAAATAATAACCCAAAGTGAGGAATTTTGCAATGGGCACTCTATGGCCAGATGCATGGACCTGATGACAGTTAGTCACCAGGAGTTTCCACAGCCAGCCCCAGAAATTCAGTGACAGCAGGACACATCATCACCAGCTACCAAAATGTGTCACATTTCAGAGTGTCCCCATAACCACATGTGCTCTCCATCTAAGAGCACTACTCTCCTCTTACATTATGAGAGGAGTTGTTCACTTCCCATCCCCACTCCCTCTCTTTCCCTCAACTTACCTACAGACATTCTCTTTAATCCCCCTTGAATAAAGCCTCCCATGTGAGACCTGCCACGTGTCATGCCTTTGTGGATGCATTGCTTAGTTCACTACTAAATCCCAATAGCTCATAGGCATCGTAGCTCGGTAGGAGTATTAGTTGCTTCTATCCTTTGGAAGCTTTCTTGTCACCTTCTGGTACTATGAAATGTCACCTACAGGGAAAGGGAATCCAGGTCAATTCTAACTTAGGGTCCTATGGGCCTTGTGTCTGAAGTGCATGATGTCATTTTTGTTTTTAATAAAATGACTTAATATAGGCCATTGATTACATGTTGCATTTTAATAGTATATTAGCTAAGATTATGACTTTCTGTGCAGAAAATACTGTTCTCAAAATCTGAAATTTGAAAATGGGTCATGAATTAAGAATATAATATTGAGACATTCTAAAAGGAAGAGAGTAAAACAGGATTGAGTATAATAGAGATATATGCTTATAGGGAATTAACATAATATATCCCATTAGAGTGTACAAGTAATTTATGCTAATTAAATAATGACAAGGGTGAATACCAAAAGGCTTCAATCAAGAATGACTTTTGTAGATAATATATTAAATATAGCTTTCAGTCAGAGAAAAATCTTCAGAGATATGTTTATCATATATGTAGAAGAGTAATACATTCTGAAAATTTAGTGTTCTTTTTTCTGAGAAATTATAGGCACACATTATCAACAGGTATTCTGTGGGCATAAGAGGCTTCTGTATTTCCAATTCTTTTTTTGATAGTCTTTGTCCTTTCAATGGAATGTTTACAAATGTTTAACATGATCCTAAGAGGTTTTGGTAGACTTAGATCTCCACAGCACATTTTTGGAGAGAAGCATTGACATGGATCTTAATAGTAAAATTACACTCAAATAGAAGATTACCCTGAAATAGATACCACTTCTTTAAAGCCTGTTCATATCCATCATCTTTTTTCTTAATTCTCTTATTTTGAAGGGCAAATAATTGTACTTAGACTTCCACTAGATGTTGATAAGGGCAGAAAGTTGAAGTGCATCTTAGATGGTTACACATTACAACATTAAACTTCCTACACTGTCCATTAAAGGTTAGTCTGGGAAATAGAGTTAAGTCATTTGCATAATGAACCATTAAGAACTTATTTTTGAGTTTAGATAGATTATGATAATTTTGATCCCAATTAACACTATTAATCAGGTATGGACTGCATCTTGTAACTGACAGTCAGATTAAGTGGCCAGTAGCATCAGTCACTGTCAATCATACTTCCTTAATCTTCAATCTGTTTTAAACATTTAAAAAATATGTAACCAGTTCCATAAATTAGAACAAGTACCAAATACAGGTCAATCTGACACTGCAATAGGATTAATGTTACTTATATGTTTGCACATATGCATACAAAATATTATTTTATAAGAAACTATAAGTATTTGGAAATGAAATGATTCATTATTTGTTTTGTTTTATGAGTTTATTTGAATATGTTAAGATACATAGATGAGAATTAACAAATAATTAAATGACTACTTGTGATAACTGTTACGGAAGTTCAAATTTGTCTTTAAAAAGATCAACATAATTTTAGTACATAATCATAAAATGAAATGTATTAAAACATGTTTTATTCAGATTTTAAAAACAAACTCAAACTATAAATCTTTGATTACTATTACTTTGCAGTCATACACATAACCTCATATACATCAAAAATGGAATTTCTTATTAGTGAGAACAGCATGGACAATGTGATGCAGGAAATAGAGTGGTGCTTCATGCAGGTCATACCCACTTAGGTGGCTGCGATAAAATAATTAATGAATGCTGACACTGAACAACAGTGCAGTACTGGCAGGCTGTTTCAGCTTCTGATCTCTGCCAAGTGGACAAATGAGACTGTGGGATCTGCAAAACATTCAACTTGTTTCTGTGAAAAATTCTGTTTTCTTCTTTCTACTGTGTGTTGGCTTTTAATATCTTGAATAGAAACAGTGTTCCCTAGATACCTCTGCTACATCATGCCTTGCACAAGACTCTTAAACACAGTGGATGTATTTTCTTATGTCAAGAAACAGATACAAGATCTTGTGTAACTGGGCATACCTTAGTATATAATGATTAAATAAAACTGTTAATTTATAAGATAAATAATGTAATTATGAAATTTATGAGAAGACACACTGCTATAAATTTTGCTCTCAAAAGAAGGTCACTCTCTTGTTAATGCTTTCCACCAAATATGACTCTGAGGGAACTATTTATGGAAAATAATATCTGTTAATATGCATTTTATTCATGCCCAAATGTTTAATCATAACACTTTGAAATAAATACTACTCTGAATGTTTTTCTTGTTAAAATTTACTTACACAGATAACTGAAATGCAAATGAAGCTTTTATAATAAACTCACAACATTATGGATATTGTTTGTTTCTTTTTTCTTTCTTTTTTTATTGAATAATAAAATCATTCATATTACATCTCAATTGCTATGTCATCCCCTGCACCCTCCCATTCCTCCCTCCCTCCCTCTTTCACCCTGCAGTCACACTCATAATGTGACTGAGGGGACCCTCCTCTTCCTTAATATGATGCTAGGGTATCAAGTTTCTTCTTGGTAGTCTGCTATCCTTCCTTTGAGTGCCATCGGGTCTCCCCATCATGCAGACATGGCCAAATATGGAGCACCAGAGTTCGTGTGAAAATCAGTCCCCAGTCTCCACTTAACTGTGGAGAATGTCCTGTCCTATGGCTAGATCTGGGTAGGGGTTTGATACTGACTGCATGTATTGTTCTTGGTTGGTGCCATAGTTAGAGCAGAACCCCTCAGCCCAGATCTGCCCATCATAGTGGATTGAACTAGAAATGAATGTTTCTTTTTTCATTTTAGAAAGACAGTGGTATTTTATTTTTTCTTCACTGGAACTAAATATTTTTATAATTACATAATCATAACTTTTTGTACACACTCTTATGCAAGTTTAATAAGAGATATGGTTTAAATTAGTAAAAGAGACTGCTTTTTAATGAGCTCAAGGAGTCGGTGATTGGACATACTGAGCAGCTTCAACACAGAGAATTGGACTAAATGTCTCCAAGCTTGGCTATCTCTAAAACTAAGTCTTGCCTACTGTCTCCTAGACTTGTTCTTGCAGTTGCTAACATATCCAACAGTGCTACATTTTCTGTCCATTCTGAAGCACATTATGTTCTGCTTCATAAAACCAAGTTTCTCTACAAAACATCATGGGTTTGATATTTGTTAGTCTTTTTGCTCATTCATTTCTGCTCTATCAAGGATAATAATTTTGGTTAGGATGTAATCCATGCTTTACTTATTTCTGAATCTAAAAAATACTTTTAATGGATTGCAGAAATGTACAGAATAGAAATAATTTATATAATTGATTAAAATTATATAACAATTATTTTTATTACTCTGGGGAAATTACCAAGTCTTACAATGATACCTGTATCAGAAAGTTGTGATAGGAATGTATTTTCTTTTCTCATAGCTGAAACAAATCACTTAAGGGAAGAAGCATTGACTTCGGCTAATAGGTTCTAAGGCTCTCAATGCGTCAAGCTGCAAAAGGCACAGAAACAGGAACAGCTCCGTCTCTGGCAGTAGGAGCTGTTGATAGAGATGACTCACATTTTTGTGCTTTATATATGGACCAGAATCAGAAATCTCAGACTGGGATGTGAGGTGCATTTAATCTTCAGACTTGAATCCAGTGATCTGCTTCTGCTAGGTATGCTTCGTTCCTGAGGGTTCTTCAACCTCTCCAGACAACATTGTCAGCTGTGAATAAAGAACTCAAACACAAAAGCCAGTGGATATTTCACATTAAAATAATAATGAGGAGCCAAGTAGTTATCTTTTTTAAATCAGAAACATTTACAAGAGTCCTTTTTGAAATTAACTATTATTACTGCTAAGCTCTAGGAGAATAAGGGTCTATTTTTTTGAAGATATAAATCAAGTTTTACTGTAAACTATTACTATCAGCTGCCTTCCAAAATAGGATTGAGGCAAAATGAAAGCAAAATAAATGAGAATAAGGGCCATTCAAGACAAAAAGACATAATTTTAGCCAAACTTCATTATGCACTAAGGTTAACAATTTCGTTGCATAATAATTTTGTGATGTTTTTGTAAAACTATATAGCTAAGCAGAAAAATTTCTAATATTTTTTCAATACATGCTTGGCTTTAAAATATCTGCTCTATGATGAATGTGACAGAGTATGAATGGGTAAGATGTGGCAGTTTACTTTTCTTAAGATTAAGTTTGTGTATGTGTGTGTATGTGTGTGTGTGTGTGCGTGTGTAAACAAAAGGAACACATTGGATTCTTACAGGAAAAATATTTTACTTTATTTAATATGCATACTTAAGTACACATGAGCAAAGTACTAAAATAAACCTAAATGATCAATTTATTTACAGTGTATCAGAAACTAAATTTCATTCAGGTAAAGAAGAGAATCAGAAACAATAACAATGAAAATAATCTTATTAGCAATTATGATTCCTACAGCTATGTCTCTACTGTCTTCTACCTGATGAGTCCTCATCAAAACAGCATCTACAAACAACTTTGTCATGACATCCTGCAAACTTCCTTGCCATATATCACTGCCAAAAATTCTTTCTTTTATTAGCATCTCTAGTATGAAAAATTGTATAGGTTACAATGAGGATTCCTAGCAAGGGTATTTATGTTCCATTGTTTGTTACCAGGAGAAAATGGCACACACACACACACACACACACACACACACACACACACACACAGAGAGAGAGAGAGAGAGAGACAGACAGACAGACAGACAGACAGACAGACAGACTGATATTTACAATTTTTTGGCAGATCTCACATGGCTTCAGAAACAGTCTATAGGTATATCACCAAGAAAGATATACAATAAACAAAACCTGATGAACTACTCTTAAATTTTTGTTGTGAATTACGTTTTTGAAGATATTGTTTCCTGTTATTGTTGTGTTTAAAACTGTACATATAAAGTTGGAAGAGTTTCTGAGGTTCAGAATTCATTACTCTTAGACTGGAAAGTAGGATCATGATTACAGATGTAGTATATATCTAAAATGCATCTGTGATATTTCTAATTTTCTAGTTTAAGTTAGATTGAATATGGATACAATTTATTTCTTTTATACTTCTAAGATGAATGTTTTAAAAATGTTCTGCATTTGAAAATGTATAAGAAAAATTGTTGTTCCTCACCAAGCAAACATTACAGCTGCTGAGCTTGTCTGAATTTACATGTGATCTATCTCAGAAATAAATGCCCCCTGGGGTGTATGAAGTCTAGATAACATGAGTTTGAGCCTCTGATTTCATAAGGTAGAAAGTGAAAATTGACCCAGTAATCCTCTGACCTTTATATGAGTGTTGTTGAATACATCTACCTACACACACACACACACACACACACACACCTTAAAATAAATAAATAAATGGAATAGGATTTTTAAGTCATAGCGATTAAAATAAATTATAGATCTTTTGTATCATTTTCCTTTAGATGAATATTTCAACTTATTCCTTAGTTTAATATTAGTAACTTGTAGTCATATTATCCAGGGTGAGTAGATACCCAAAAATAGTATTACACAATAAATATATGCAGGCATGCCCATATACACATAAAATAAAAAGATATATCTTTAAGTTAAAGAACTTAAAAATTAGAATGAATTACAGAAAACCAATATGACATTTCTTTTGGTTTGGGAGTGTCATTCAGTAGTATACTATAGGGATTTATACACTAACTAGTGAAATCTTAAAAAAAACTTTATGGGAGAGAAGAAAGAATACAAAATTACAGTCAATAATAGGATTTAATCATGGGAATGATAACTGCCCTTATTAACTTGATTTTTGGAGCACATCTACTTTCTCAGCAGAGAAAATTTGTCTCTTGGGTTATGACACAACTTAAATAGGCTACTGTTCATTGATTGGCATATATGAGTCTGTAATTTCTAGGGACTGCAACCAACCCTATTTTTTACTTTATCTCAACCTTTTACTGGTGAGGATCTAAAGTCTTATGCCATGGAAAAAGGGAAGCATAGATTTATTCATGATAAGAATGCATAGATGAGCCAGATGTGGTGAGCACTGGGGGAGGTAGACGCAGGCAAATCTTTGTGAGTTCAAGGCCAGCCCAGTTTACAAAATGAGTCCAGGACAGCCAAGGCTATGCAGAGAAACCATGTATCGAAAAAAACCAAAAACGAAAAAGAAAGAAAGAAAAGAAAACATAAATGCAATAGAACTAACTCCTTTAGGCCTGGAGAGATGGTTCAGCCTTTAAAAGATAGGCTCACAAACAAAAGGACAAGAAATAACTTTTATTGTTAACATTAATTTTTTTCTTTTTGTTCAACATATGGCACTCTAAGGTGCATCCAGGCTGCTTGTTGACAGACAGTACTATAGAATCTCTGTAGCTTGTTGGAGTGAGAGTCAGGAATTTCTCTCAGTTGTGAGTACAAGAGCACAAACAGCTATTTCTACTTCTATTCTACACATATGAGCAAAAAGTTAGGACACAGTAAGCAGGGTAAAGGAGAGGTAATAGGTTGTAAAAATATTTAGATAATTTTATGACAATGATAAAGTCATATTTAGAATGAAATTATTGTTATATGCATCATATTCTTTTTTTTTTAAAAGTGCTTCTCTTTTAATGAAACAAATCCAAAAGATGTACAATCAGGCTCACGTTGTGCAGTTCACAAGCATGGAAAAACACACTTCTGTGTGGACAGAGTTCCAACAGAAGAAGCTAACCCAAGACCAGGCTGGATTTGCCACCAGGGGGGTTTCTCCTGGATGGCGCTGGGGCTGGAGCCACTGGGCTGGGCACGGGCTTCTCTTCCATCTGCTCCAGGTTGGCTTGGAAGTCTGTGTCCACATTTTCATGCAAATCACCTTCTCCTTTGAGGTCTAGGAAGTCTCCAAAGCTTGCTTCGGAGGAGTTACTTCTTTGTGTTCCAGGGGAATCCGAATCTTCCCTGCCACCACTAGACTTGGCACCTGCTGACTTGGCCCAGGATGGGGGGTTTTCTTCAGGTGTCCCAAAGATACTAGAGGCCATCTTGTTCTTCCTCACAGGCTGCTCTGTTGGCTCATCAAAGCCTAATGAAAAATTGGACCCGCCACCTGGAGGCCGCAAAACCCGGGAGCTGTTCCTACTATTGGGGTCCACACCCTTGAAGGTGGTAGTAGTGGTCATGGCGCCAAGGGGCGAGGTAGCCTGATGCGGAGAGAACGCCGAGGGGACTGGGATCAACCGGTACAGACAGCTCCACAAACACGACCAGCCGCTCTCCACTAGCCTCTGCCAATATGCATCATATTCTAATATTATTTTGTAATGCATTTATTTGAGAGAGGAAACAATTTTATCATGTATAAACATTATAATTTTGTTAAAATAGCTGTTATTTTTCATTAGATTTTATATTCATTTTTAATTTCAATGCAAGTATGACTAAGTTTTCTATTAACAAGTGGACACAGGTTTGTAGTTGGTATAAATTGGAACACTTCAGAATAAACTTTTACTTAGGAAATTAAATGAAAAAATAGAACTTGTATATTAGGCACTAGTTTTTATGCTGTTGATGGAATTGCTGATGTTCACTGCTGTTGAGAGGTAATATCTGATCCCTTTGCACTAATGGTCATTCCCTTGGAACTAAAGGGGTTTTCACATTACATTAACTTCTATGAATTACAGCCTGCATATCATATAATATGCATCTCCATGGAAACAAAACAATTTCCCTACATGACAAAGAATGAATGATTTGCGACCAAGCCTATCATATTCTTTACAGATTAATTTATATTATTACAAGTGGGAAAGCTACAGCAATAATTTGTACTTAATTATTGTACTAGGCTGAGCTTACACAGCTTAAACCACTTTATTAACTTACTAGATGAATTGTGGGCAAAATGCATTAGAGTACCTAATAAGCTATGTTTGAGAAAGATGGTTACATAATTCAACCATATATAAAAGGTCAAAAGAGTTCCTTGAGGAGTATATAAAGCATCTGTTCTCCTTCATCACCTAGTACGCCAGTGACACATGCCATGTCTTTGTTTATCATTGGCTTTATACTGACTCTTATTTGCTTAAAATTTGTGGTTGATCCAAGATGGCATGGCCAGTCCCTCATGTTATTGGATCAGCAGAACAGCAGTGATTGCAGAATGATTAATAGGCTGTAGCAGTGGACCCTCAATCCTCAGAGTATTTGGTTTTCAGGTCATGGGGAGAGAAACAATGGGTCCAACTTCAGGTTACCTGGCTAATCCTGGGAAAAGTCCCCAGGTTTCACTGGAGCTGGGCCTCAGCCTCTGCTCACCCAAATACTCCTACTGTCCCATGGATGGATACCTTCTGGGTACTGGGGTGCACAGCTCCAACCTCAAAACTATTGACACGTGATATGTGAGGATACAGCCCCAACTGCCACCCCGAAAAGCAACAAATTGTCCGAAGAAGAACAACCAGAATTCTGAGCTCATAGCTTCTCCAAAATGGCTGTGTCCAGAGGCACAGTGTCTTAGGACAGTGACTGGGCAGGCACCCATTAACATCACAGATGAAGAGAACCAGTGGCAGGACTTCCGACTCCTCGAGGAGTTCCAGTGGTGAGAGTAGGACCCCCCCAGCATCCTTAGGAGCCCAACTGGTCCTGAGTACCAAACACCAGAGGAGAGAATCAGGGACTTACCAGCACTCAGAGAGCTCTGTGTCCTAGAACAGTGTATGGGCAGCTGGATCCTATTAACCTTGCTGCCAAAAAGCCTGTAGTGGGGGCTTATGACACCAGAACTTCCCCTGGTGAGAGAAGGACACCCAGAAGCCTGAGAAGCCCAGTCTGTCCTGAGGATTATACATCAGAGGAGAACCACAGGCAATTCTCTGAAAACCACCAGCAATTCAGAGACCATATCTACCAATCTGAGGAGGGATTCTGCAGGAAGCTCCACTTCCTTGCCCAGGGCTCTTCCTGTACCCCTAGAAATCCATTGTGTCCTAAGAACTACCAGACAATGCTAAAAACAATCAGATGGCTAATGGACAATATAAAAATACAATTAACAAAAGCCTGAGCAACATGGGATCTTTAGAACCCAGTTATCCACATGCAAGCAACCATGCATACCATGACACAATTGAAACACAGAAAAGAGACATTAAAGCTATGTTAATGAAGATTATGACTACCTTTAAAGAGGGAGCCCTCAAAGAAATTCAGGAAGACACATAAAAATACAAAGAGGTGAAAGAAATCAATAAAATGGTTCAATATCTGATGATGGAAAAGGAAACAATAAAACACAAATTGAGGAAAGACCGGAAAGAGAGAACTTAGAAAAAACATTAACTACTGAGGTAAACATCACCAACAGAATAAAGGTGTAGCAGATGCAATCTAAGAAATTAATGTATCCCTCAAAGAAAATCTTAAATCTAAAAAAATCCCTGACCAAAAAACATCCAAGAAATAAAGGATATCATGAAAAGACAAAGCCTAAGGATAATAGGAATATAAGAAAGAGAAGATTCCTGGCTCCAAGGCCCAGGAAATATTTTCAACAAATACATAGAAGAAAATTTACCCAATCTAAAGAAAGAAATACCTATAAGAGTGCAAGAGGCCTACTGAGCACTAAATATATTACACTAGAAAAGAAAATCCTTTCAGGACATAATTGTGTAAATGTACAGAACAAAGAGAAAATATTAAAAGCTGCAAGAAAAAGAAAGACATGTAACATAAAATGGCCAACCTATATAAATCACATCTGACTTCTCAGCAGAGACCATAAAAGTCAGAAGGGCCAGGGAAGACATCTTATAAACCGTAAGAGACCCCAGATGCCAATAGAGACTATTATACCCAGCAAAATTGTCTTTGTTTGTTTGAGACAGGTTTCTCCATGTAGCCTTGACTGTCCTGGACTCACTTTTGTAGACCAGTCTGGCCTTGAATTTACAGGGACCCACAAGACTTTGCCTCCTGAGTGCTGGGGTTAATGGCGTGTGCTGCCACACCTGGATGGCAAAACTGTCAATCACCATAGATGAAGAAAACAAGATATTCCACAACAGAACGAAATTTAAGTAAAATCAACTCACAAATACATCCCTACAGAAGATATTAGAAGAAAAAGTCTCTCCCAAGGAGATTAACTACACTAAAACAAAAAACAAAAAACAAAAAACAAACAAACAAACAAAAACAAAAAAACCCAACAACAGTATATAAATAACTTCACTATAGCAAAACCAAAAGAAGACAAGAACACAAACACAACACCACAACCAACATAAAAAGAAAAAGAACTAATAATAAGTGGTCATTAATATCTCTCAACATGAATGGATTCAATTATCCAATAAAAAGACACAGACTAACAGAATGGAAGCATAAACAGGACTCATCATTCTGTTGCATACAAGAAACACACCTCAGCCATAAAGATAGCCATTACCTCAGAGTAAAGGGTTGGGAAAAGTTTTTAACAAGAAAATAGACCCGAGAAGCAACCTGGAGTAGCCATTCTAATATTGAATATAATAGACATTCAAATTATTTTATTTTATTTTATTTTTATTAATTTATTCATATTACATATAGATTGTTAGCCCTTTCCTTGTTTCCTCCTATTCCTCCCTCCCTCCCACTTCCCCCCTCCTCCCCTATGGAATACTACTCAGCTATTGAAAACAAGGAATTCCTGAAACTTGTGGACAAATGGATTGATCTAGAAATTATTATAATGGGTTAGTTCACCCAGAAGCAAAAAGAGACAAACGGTATATACTCATTTATATCAAGACACTAGTCCAAGGGATACATCCCATTAAAAACTTTACTTACCAGGAAAGTGGGTCAGAGGAGAGGACATCCTATTGAGACTTTAGGTGAGAGTAGCATGGAAGAATGGTGAAATAGTAGGATCCACAGGGTCCTGGAAACTTACTAGACTTTCAAATTTAATTAAAGAGATGAAGAAGGGCACTTCTTACTCATCAAAGGAAAAACCCACTTAGATGATTGATATCTCAGTTCTGAACATCTATATCCCAAATGCAATAGCATCCACATTAGTACAAGAAACACTGATTAAAGCTTAAACCACATACCAATCCCCCCACATTAATTGTGAGAGTCTTCACACTCTACTCTTGCCAAAATACACGTAACCAAAACAGATACTAAACAAAGAAATAATGACACTCACAGATGTCATGAGTTAAATGGTCCTAACAGACATGTAGAGAACTTTTCACCCAAAAACAAAAGAATATACCCTCTTCTCAGCACCTTACAGAACTTTCTACAAATTTGACCATATAATCAGTTACAAAGCAAATCTCAACAGATACAAGGCAATTGAGGTAAACCCTTGTATCTTGTCACACCCCCATGAACTAAAGTTGGAACTCAACAATAACATAAATAAAAAAAGTTTACACATGCATGGAAATGGAATACATCTCTACTTTACAACTACTGGGTCAAAGAAGAAATAAAGAAAGATATTTAAGACTTCTAAAATTCAATGAAATGAAGGCACAACATACTCAAACCTATGGGACAAAATGGTAGCAGTACCAAAATAAAAGTTCATAGCACTAAACATAGTGCCTTCATAAGGAAATTTGGGACATCTCGTACAAGCAACTTAATCTCACACCTGACAAGACTAGAAAAAAGAGAAGCAGACATACCTAAGAGGCGTAGATGGCTGGAAATAAATTTTGGTCTGAAATCAACAAATTAAAAACAATGAGAACAAATCAAAGAATCAATGAAACCAAGAGCTGTATCTTTGAGAAAATCAATGACACAAACCTTTAGCTAAAGAAACTATAAAGTAGAGGAACACTATCCAAATCAAGAAAATCAGAAATGAGAAGAGGACATAACCACAAACATGGAGGAAATCCAAAGATTCATTAAGACATACTTCAAAACCCTATATGCCACAAAATTTGAAACTATAAATGAAATGTACAATTATCTTGATAGATTTCACTTACCAAAGTTGAATCAAGGTCAGGTAAAGAAAATAAGTAGTCTTATATCCCTTAAGTAAATTTAAGCTGTCATCAAAAGTTTCACACACAAACAAACAAAGAAGCCCAGGACCAGATGGATTCAGGGCACATTTCTACTAGACTATCAAAGAAGAACTAATACCATCACTCTTCAAACTATTCCACAGAACAGAAACATAAAGAAAATAACCAAACTCATCCAATGAGTTCACAGTCACCTTGATATTTAAACCACACAAAGGCCTAACAAACAAAGAGAATTTAAGACCAATTTCCCTTATAAAATTGATGCAAAAATACTTAATAAAATACTCCCAAACTGAATACAACATATCACCCACCTTGACCAAGTATGCTTTATCCCAGGCAAGCATGGGTAGTTCAATTTGTGGAAATCTGTCAACGTAGTCCACCATATAAATAAACTGGAAGGAAAAAAACCACATGATCATCTCCTTAGATATTAAAAAAATCATCTGACAAAATCCATCCCCCTTCATGTTAAAAGTCTTGGAGAAATCTGTCTGTGGCAGAAAGGAGGACATTTTGCCCAGTGGTTGGCTTGACATATTTGAAGCCAACTCTATAAGGTGGTTCTTTGGTGCCCATCATCTTCTTTCAAGTTAACTTTTCTTGTTTTCAAAGAATCTTTAGAATAATAAATACATCTTTAAATGCCATATTTTGTAGGTCTCTGAGGCTTTTGAAGAATTTAACTATTTTACCTTATACACCAATAGAATAATATCTATCTGTTAGACATAGGATATGTATTCTTGTGATAAAAATAGACTAGTATTTTACATGTTTTTAATAGACATGAATATGTTATTTTTTTGTTTTTAGAGACAGGGTTTTTTCTGTGTAGCCTTGGCAGCTGTCCTAGACTCACTTTATAGACCAGGCTGGCCTTGAACTCACAACAATCCACCTGCCTCTGCCTTCCGAGTCCTGGGATTAAAAGCATGTGCCACCAGCATCTGGCTTAGAGATGATATATGATAGATACTGATTTTCATTCAGAAATTTAGACCCAACAAGATAGGAAATATGTTTACTTCAAGTTTTCCAAATACCAGTAGCCAAATTACTATGAATGTAACATTTATATAATACCTGATTATCTCATGCTGTATGCAGTTTATTTTATTCATGTATAATAATGTATGCATTAAAAAAGAAACATAATAAAAAGTAGAAACAAAAGTCTTGGAGATATCAGGGATACAAGACACATATCTAAACATAGTAAAGGCAGTATATAGAAAGCCTATAGAGAATATGAAACTAAATAGAGAAAAACTTATAGCAATTCCATTGAAATAAGGCACAAGACAAAGCTTCCCACTCTGCTCTTATCTCTTCAATATAGTATTTGAAGTACTAGCTAAAGCAATAAGACAGCAAAAGGGGATCAAGGGGATTCATATTAGAAAGGAAGAAGTCAAAGCATCACTATTTGAAGATGATATGAAAGTATACATAAGTGAACCCTGAAATTCCACCAGAGAACTCCAAAAGCTGATAAGCCCATTCAGCAAAGTGACTGTATACAAGATTAATTTTAAAAGCCAGTAACCTTCCTGTATACAAATGACAAACAGGGGCTGAGAAAGAAATTAAGGAAACTACACCTTTCACAATAGTCACAAATAATATAAAGTACCTTGGTTTAACTCTAACCAAGCATATGAAAGTCTTTTATGAAAAAATGTTCAATTCTCTGAAGAAAGAAATTGAGAACAGATTTGAAGATGGAAAGATCTCCCATGCTTGTGGATTGGGAGGATAAAAATAGTAAAAATAGCCATCTTACTGAAAGCAATTGCAGATTCAATGCAATCCCTAACAAAATACCTACACAATGCTTTACAGACCTTGAAAGATCAATCTAATCATCATATTGGAAAAACAAAACAAAAGAAAAACAACAAAGGCAGAATAACTAAAACAATCCTGTACCAAAAAAAAAATCTTCAGGAGGAATCTCCATTCTGATCTCAAGATGTAGTATAGAGCAACAGTAATAGGCTGGTTGATCAACTGAATTGAAAGGAAGATCCAGAAATAAACCCACACACCGATGGACACTTGCTTTTTGACAAAGATGCCAAAACCATACAATGGAAAAAAGATAGCATCTTCAACATGTCATGCTGGTCTAGCTGGATGTGTATATGTAGAAAAATGCAAATAGATCCATACTGATCATGTTGTTCAAAACTAAAGTCCAGGTTGATCAAGAACCTTAACATAAAACCAGAAAGACTAAATTTATTTCTAATAGAAACAGTATTTCTATTAGAGTAGAAAGTATTAAATATCATTGAACAGACTGGCATAGGAAACAACTTCCTGAACTGAACACCAACTGCTCAGGCTCTAAGATCAATAATAAAGGGACCTCGTGAAAGGAAAGGACACTGTCAATAAAACAAAATAACAGCCTATAGACTGAGAATAGATCTTTACCAACTCTTCATCCATCAGAGCACTAATATCCTAATAACACATGCACACACACACACACACACACACACACACACACACACACATATGTATTATATAAAGAATTCAAGAAATTAAACACCAAGAAAACAAACAATCCAATTAAAAAGTGGAGTACAGCGCTGGGCAGAGAATTTTCAATGGAATCCACTTATAAATGAGTAGATACTATGCAGGTATTAACTTCTGGCAACAGTCACCCTACCTCAAAGAAGATAATAAGCATCAAAGAACCTCCTTGTGGAGATACTTCCAATGTGGCAAACAAGCCTCTTGAAAAATGCTCTTGTTTCAGCTACAGACAGAATTTTGCCTAAAAACCTTCAAGCATGGATTCAAGCAGAGTTGACAGCCAAACTCTGCCAAGACAGAGTAAGCAAGTCCTCAATAGTTCCTGCCTCAGAAATATGTCCATCAGATTATTGGGCCAGATGGCTGAAGATGATGCTCCAACATTATAGACAGTTTTGGGTGACAGGGATACAAGGTGCATACCTAAACACAATAAAGGACATATACAGCAACCCAATAGCCATCATTAAATTAAATGGAGAGCAACTTAAAACAATTCCACTAAAATCAGGGATCAGAGAAGATTGCCCATTCTATTATTATTTATTCAATATCATACTTGAGTTTTTAGCTAGAGCAGTAAGACTACTAAAGGAGTTTAAGTGTACACAAATTGCAAAGAAAAATGTCAAAGTGTTTCTATTGCAGATGATATAATAGTGTCCATAAGTGACCCCAAAAATTCTACCAGAGACCTTCTAGCACCTTTACCAAAGAGGCTGGCTACAAAATTAACTCAAAAAAATCAGTAACCCTTATTTATTAAAGTGACAAACAGGCTGAGAAAGAAATTATGAAACAACACCCTCACAATAGCCCCCAAAATATAAAATATCTTAATGTAACTGTAATAAAGGAAGTGAAAGACTTGTATCATAAACTTCAAGCCTTTGAAGAAAGAAATTTGAAGAAGCAATCAGAAGATAGAAAGATCTCTTGTGCTCATGGATCAGTAGGATTAACATAGTAAAAATCTACAGAGTCATTGAAATTGCCATAAAAATTTCAGACCTTGAAAAAGAAATCTCTCACTTCATATCACAAAACAAAAATATCATGATAGCTAAAACAATACTGTACAATCAAAGATTTTCTGGAGGTATCACCATCTCTGATTTCAAGCTTGTACTACAGAGAAATAGTTTTAAGAACTGCATGGCAATGCCATAAAAACAGATAGATTGATCAAAGTAATTGAATTGAAGATCCAGAAAAAAGCACACACACTTATGACCATCTGATTTTTTTATTTTTTGAGGGCCAAAGACATCAAGATAAAAACAGATACACTAAATTTAGTAGAAGAGGAAGTAGAGACCACTTTCTGAAAAAAATCACCAACAGCTCAGATACTATGATGAATTAATAAATGGGACCTCAGAAAAGGTTCTGAAAGGTAAAGGACATGGTCAATAGCAAAAGATGGCAGCCTGAAGAATGGGAAAATATCTTTACCACCCCTACTTAATATTATATATATATATATACATATATACACGCACACATATATATCACTAACAAACCACATATCTTAATTAAAAATGGGATACAGAGATAAACAGAATTCTCAATAAAGAAGTCTCTAATGGCCAAGAAGCACTTGAATAAATGTTCAACATCTTTAGTCATCAGGGAAATGCAAATCAAAATATTTGTTACGTCATCTTACACCTCTCAGAGTGGCTAAGATCAAAAACTCAAGATACAACACATGCTAGTGAGGATGTAGAACAAGAGGGAAACTATTCCTGGTAGTAGTGCTCACTTGTACAACCACTATGGAAATCAATCTAGAGGGTTTTTAGAAAACTTTGAATATATCTACATCAGGACCCAGCTATATCATTCCTGGGCATATAGTAAAAGGTGCTCCACCATACCAGAAGTACATATGCTCAACTATATTCATAGCAGCTTTATTCATAACAGCAAAAAAATGCAAACAACCTAATATCCCTCACCTAAAGAATGGATATAGATTACACAATGGAAATCCACTCAGATACTAAAACAATCAGACAAACAAATAAACAAAACAAACATCATGAAATTTGCAGGCAAATGTTTGGAAGTAGAAAATATCATCCTGAGCGAGATAACCCAGATGCAGAAAGAAAAACACGGTATGTGTTCACTTTTAAGTAGGTATTAACCACAAAGTTCAGGATAACCATGTTACAATCCAGAGATCCAAAGAAGGCAAGGAAGGCCCAAGAGAATATGTGTGAATATCACTCAGGAGAGGAAGTGAAAGAGACAACAGAAGTAAGTTGAGGGAGGGAACTGGATGGGAGAAGAGGCTGTGTGAGTCCTGATGAGAATTGAAATCTATGGTGGGGCAGCTCTGGGACAGAGCAGGCTCCTGGGAGCCTATGGGGAGATCCTGGTTAAGAGTTTTAGAAGTGTGTGTTAAAGAGCCTGAACTCACTACCTCCTATATTCATGTGGGACTTCCAGAGGAGGGAGAGAGACAACACTTCACCCACAAAACCTTTGACCCCAAACTTTTCTTGTCTACAAGAAGTGTGTGGGTAAATATGGAGCAGAGATTAAGGGAATGACAAACCAATGACTGGCTCAACTTGGGACCACTGCATGGGAATGAGTCAACGCCTGTCCCTATTAATGATACTCTGCCATGTTTGCAGACAAGAGCCTAGCATAACTTTCTTTTGAGAAGCTTCATCCAGAATCTTAAAGAAACAGATTCAGAGGCTCACAGCCAAACAATAGGCTGAGCTTGGGGAGTTTGGTGGAAGAATGGGAGGAAGGATAGAGGGAGCTGGAGGAGTCAAGGACACCACAAGATGACCTACAGAGTAAACTAATCTGGGCCCATTAGGCAACAGAGACCAACCAAGAAGCATACACGAGGAGGACCTTGATACCCAACACATATGTAGCAGATGTGCAGCAACATGTGTGTCCCCAAACTGTGGCAGTAGGGTCTGTATATGACTCTGTTGGCTTTTCCTAGCTGGGCTGTCTTGTCAGACCTCAGTTATGCACTTAGTCCTGGTTACTTGGAGGCCTCCCGTTCTCAGTGAATACAGAGGAGGAAATGGGCAAAGGGGATGTTTAAAGGTGGATAGAGAGGGTGGAGAGGGCTGTTATTAGGCTGTAAGATGATTAAATAAATGAATAAATAAAAGGAAAATGTTTTTAAGAAATTAAAGAAGACAGTAGAAGACTGAAAGATGTTCCCATGCTCACAAATTGATAGTATTAATATAGTGAAAATGGTCATCCTACTTTAGGCAATTTATGATTCAAAATCAAATGTTTAACACTTAATAAAATAAAGAGATGTTTGAACATTTTGTGAACCAGTTTTTAGTATGTACAAAAAGAAAACAATGCATTGGTATCTATTTAAGAAGCTAAAATTTCCTTGAAGATATTATTGATTTTTTAAAAGAAATTAGAAATTAAGAAGTCATATCATGACTGACTCTTAAAGCATGCACTTTAAAGTTACTACTATTCTTAATTTGTGTCTTTTATTATCGTATTATAAAAGCACCTTTAGAAGTTTCTCTTTTGATATCATAAGTTCAATCTCTTTCTTAAAAAGGGAGTACTTAAAACTACAGCACAATTATATATATCTAATGTCTTTTTAAAAACATTTCAGTGCATTTGAAAATAAAAAAATATATAGAAAAATAAGGGTTCAGCAACTATTTGTTAAGTGACATCTTATTTAAATATATTTCATTAATTTATTCATATTACATGTCAGTTGTTATCCCATCCCTTGTATCCTCTCATTCCTCCCTCCCTCCCATTTTCTTCTTACTCCATTCCCCTATGACTGTGACTGAGGGGGATCTCTTTCCCCTGTATATGCTCAAAGGTATCAAGTCTCTTCTTGGTAGCCTGCTATTCTTCCTCTGAGTGCCACCAGCCCTCCTCATCAAGGTGATGTGATCAAAATGGAGCACCAGAGTTCGTGTGAAACTCAGACCCCACTCTCCACTCAACTGTGAATACTATT